>JAJHIY020001135.1:2152500-2165000 GCA_022114975.2 Lampris megalopsis | reverse complement strand
CCTCTTCTTTAAGACCCTCCGACACTGGGAAATTTAAAGGGTTGGGTCTCTTTTAAAGGTCCTCTTCTTTAAGACCCTCCGACACTGGGGAATTTAAAGGGTTGGGTCTCTTATAAAGGTCCTCTTCTTTAAGACCCTCCGACACTGGGGAATTTAAAGGGTTGGGTCTCTTTTAAAGGTCCTCTTCTTTAAGACCCTCCGACACTGGGAAATTTAAAGGGTTGGGTCTCTTATAAAGGTCCTCTTCTTTAAGACCCTCCGACACTGAGGAATTTAAAGGGTTGGGTCTCTTATAAAGGTCCTCTTCTTTAACACCCTCCGACACTGGGGAATTTAAAGGGTTGGGTCTCTTTTAAAGGTCCTCTTCTTTAAGACCCTCCGACACTGGGAAATTTAAAGGGTTGGGTCTCTTTTAAAGGTCCTCTTCCTTAAGACCCTCCGACACTGGGAAATTTAAAGGGTTGGGTCTCTTTTAAAGGTCCTCTTCTTTAAGACCCTCCGACACTGGGAAATTTAAAGGGTTGGGTCTCTTTTAAAGGTCCTCTTCCTTAAGACCCTCCGACACTGGGAAATTTAAAGGGTTGGGTCTCTTTTAAAGGTCCTCTTCTTTAAGACCCTCCGACACTGGGAAATTTAAAGGGTTGGGTCTCTTTTAAAGGTCCTCTTCTTTAAGACCCTCCGACACTGGGGAATTTAAAGGGTTGGGTCTCTTATAAAGGTCCTCTTCTTTAAGACCCTCCGACACTGGGGAATTTAAAGGGTTGGGTCTCTTTTAAAGGTCCTCTTCTTTAAGACCCTCCGACACTGGGAAATTTAAAGGGTTGGGTCTCTTATAAAGGTCCTCTTCTTTAAGACCCTCCGACACTGGGAAATTTAAAGGGTTGGGTCTCTTATAAAGGTCCTCTTCTTTAAGACCCTCCGACACTGGGGAATTTAAAGGGTTGGGTCTCTTATAAAGGTCCTCTTCTTTAACACCCTCCGACACTGGGAAATTTAAAGGGTTGGGTCTCTTTTAAAGGTCCTCTTCTTTAAAAACCCTCCGACACTGGGAAATTTAAAGGGTTGGGTCTCTTTTAAAGGTCCTCTTCTTTAAGACCCTCCGACACGGCTGGAGAAAGATTTCCTCAGTCCAGATAACTGATGAGGAAAAATAAACTCTGTAGGCTAATGATCATTTCTGATTTTAATGCAAATCCAACATATATGTAGAAGATGAAGTGGTGTATATATGAGGTCCTGGTCTCTAGTGGTCCTGGTCTCTAGTTCCCATAAAAAACAATCAGGTGATGAAACTCAAATTTCTTCTAACGATAACCAGCAGACTGAGAGTTTCTGTTCTCAAACAAATTAAGAACACAGTGAAAGATTCCTGTACTGAAACTGCTTATAGAAAACCCACGTCCACCAGACCAGCCCACAACACGTCCACCAGACCAGACCACAACACGTCCACCAGACCAGACCACAACACATCCACCAGACCAGACCACAACACGTCCACCAGACCAGACCACAACACGTCCACCAGACCAGACCACAACACGTCCACCAGACCAGACCACAACACATCCACCAGACCAGACCACAACACGTCCACCAGACCAGACCACAACACATCCACCAGACCAGACCACAACAGGTCCACCAGACCAGACCACAACACTTCCACCAGACCAGACCACAACACATCCACCAGACCAGACCACAACACATCCACCAGACCAGACCACAACACATCCACCAGACCACAACAACACGTCCACCAGACCAGACCACAACACGTCCGCCAGACCACAACAACACGTCCACCAGACCAGACCACAACACGTCCACCAGACCAGACCACAACACGTCCACCAGACCAGACCACAACACGTCCACCAGACCAGACCACAACACGTCCACCAGACCAGACCACAGCATGTCCACCAGACCACAACAACATGTCCACCCGACCAGACCACAACACGTCCACCCGACCAAACCACAACACGTCCACCAGCCCAGACCACGACACATCCACCAGCCCAGACCACAACACGTCCACCAGTCCAGACTACAACACATCCACCACACCACAACACGTCCACCCGACCAGACCACAACACGTCCACCCGACCAGACCACAACACATCCATCAGACCAGACCACAACACGTCCACCCGACCAGACCACAACACGTCCATCAGACCAGACCACAACACGTCCACCAAACCAGATTACAACACATCCACCAGACCAGACCACAACACGTCCACCCGACCAGACCACAACACGTCCACCAGACCAGACCACAACACATCCACCAGACCAGACCACAACACGTCCACCAGACCAGACCACAACACGTCCACCAGACCAGACCACAACACGTCCACCAAACCAGATTACAACACATCCACCAGACCAGACCACAACAACACGTCCACCAGACCAGACCACAACACATCCACTAGACCAGACCACAACACGTCTACCAGACCAGACCACAACACATCCACCAGACCAGACCACAACATGCCAGCATGTCCACAGTGTGACTTTAAAGCCCTGAACACGCCTCATTACTCATCCATGAATGCTTACTGTTTTCAACATGTCTTCCACGAAGTGTTTCAGACGTCAATGGACTCTGTGCATAACTGTAGTCCACTGACTTCCGGTTTCTACTGCAGCGGTCATACCAGTTTCCTGTTTGCTGGCGTGTGCTGTTGACAATGGCATATTTTTCGCGATGCCTGCAAGATTAAGGAACTTGAACCTGAAGAACTTGAACTTTCCACCCGTGTGCTGGGAGGTGCAGGTGAAGGTGTGTGGACAGGTGTGTGCATGTGGTTGCCATTTATCCATGGTGAATCTTGCAGGCATCGCAAAAAACATGCCATTGTCAACGGCACACGCCAGCAAACAGGAAACTGCTATGACCGCTGCAGTAGAAACCGGAAGTCAGTGGACTACAGTTATGCACAGGGCCGATTGTGAATATGAGGTCTGCAGACATTTTGATCCGAAACTGCATCTCGGCCATTTAATTGGAAAAGTAATTTGTCGGCAAAAAGTTTCCATTTAGTTTTTGTTGAACACATTCCCAAACTTGTAATCAATTTCATGTTTTGTTTTGTTTTGTTTTTTGTTTTTTTAAGGTGCTCTAATTCACTGGTGACACAACATAAATCAGAGGTTAGATGACTCCAGCACAAAGCTGCACCCTTTTCTTCTCCCCTCAGGTGACAACCAGATGTCTCGTCTGATGAGGTGGGACATACTGGCGCATGTCCTCCCTCTGTCTCTCTCTCCCTCTCTCTGTCTCCCCTCTCTTGCTCTCTCTCTGTCTCTGTCTCTCCTCTCTCTCCTCTCTCTCTGTCCCGCTCTCTCTCTCTCTCCCTCTCTCTCTGTCTCTCTCTTTGTCTCTGTCTCTGTCTCTCTCTCTGTCTCTGTCTCTGTCTCTCTCTCCTCTCTCTCTGTCTCTCTCTCTCTCTCTCTCTCTCTCTCTCTCTCTCTCTCTCTCTCTCTCTCTCTGTCTCTCCTCTCTCTCTGTCTCTGTCTCTCTCTCTCTCTCCTCTCTCTCTGTCTCGCTCTCTCTGTCTCCCTCTCTCTGTCTCCCCTCTCTTGCTCTCTCTCTGTCTCTGTCTCTCCTCTCTCTCCTCTCTCTCTGTCTCTGTCTCTGTCTCTCTCTCCTCTCTCTCTGTCTCTCTCTCTCTCTCCTCTCTCTCTGTCTCTGTCTCTGTCTCTCTCTCTCTCTCTTCTCTCTCTGTCTCTGTCTCTCTCTCTCTCTCTCTTTGTCTCTCTCTCTCTCTCTCTCCTCTCTCTCTCTCTCTCTTCTCTCTCTGTCTCTGTCTCTCTCTCTCTCTCTTTGTCTCTCTCTCTCTCTCTCTCCTCTCTCTCTCTCTCTCTCTCTCCCTTTCTCTGTCTCCCCTCTCTTGCTCTCTCTCTGTCTCTCCTCTCTCTCCTCTCTCTCTGTCTCTGTCTCTCTCTCTCTCTCCCTCTCTCTCTCCTCTCTCTCTGTCTCTGTCTCTCTCTCCTCTCTCTCTGTCTCTGTCTCTGTCTCTGTCTCTGTCTCTCTCTCTCTCTCTCTCTCTCTCTCTCTCTCTCTCTCTCTCTCTCTCTCGCTCCCCTGTCCATTGTCTCTCAACCCCTGCACCCTCATCTCGTCCCTCAACACCCTCACTTCTTCCTCCATCCACTGCTGCATCATCGTCATCATCGCCAACCCCCAGGAACACTTTCCAGACTCCCTGTCTTTATCAATGAGCACCAGTGGGGCCCCTGACTGCAGCCAGCCCCCCGGCTCCCATATCACACCCCATTAGGATAAGGCAAGAATGTGCAGAAGCAGTGCAACTCAAGACACAACTGTTTGCACCTAATTGTCTTTTTGCCAGTTTGGAGGCTGACTCCAGCAGCAGCTACCGACAAATGTCCGGAGCTTTAAGACAACGAACGGGTGATTTAAAGACCCAGGCCCATGAATTTCATTCAGTCACGTGTTATTATGGATATGAATGTTGGGAGTGTCATGTTTCTCAGCTTCAGGGGTATCATTTGGTTTGGGGTAACCGTTTCAGTGGATTGTTTCACAGCCAGTTAGAAGCATGGTGAGCGGTTTGAGTGGCGCTTGTGTGGTGGAGCAGGTGGAGCAGGAAGCTGCGCAGGAGCTCAGACAGCATGCTGGTCTGAACTGCGAGCTGTGGTCAGCTTTGCTGTTAACTACACAATGGGAATCCAAATCTGCTAGCCCCGTGTGATGGGCAGCAGTGGCTCGGAGGTAGGGCAGGTTGCCTGGTAACTGGAGAGTTGCCGGTGTGATCCTCGGCTCCTCCTTGCAAAAATGTGCGAGTGATGTCCTTCAGCGAGACCCCTAACTGCTCCCAATGAGCTGGTTGTTCCCTTGCCAGTTGTGGTACAATTTCAAATGAATGTTATATGGCCTGGTATCTAGTCAGTCACATAAAGCTGTAATCCCATTGAACATGCTTTGAATGACAAATGGGGTTAAAGTTCATATGATTTGAACTCTGAGCACAGAAGCAAGACAGAAAAACCTGACTGGTCCATCCAAGGTGAAGACACCCCCAGGTTGGGGAGGCACCTCTGTCTCCATAGAAAAGAAATGGCTGAGTTGGGGAGTGATAGTTTCGCTGCTCTTGGTGTGTTGATGGGGGCATGGCCCTGAGTTCATGAGGCGCTTTACGCTGCTGACATTGCTACCACCCTGACTTAGGTGTCAGAGAGGCCGAACATGAAAAGCATAAATCCTGTAAAACAGCGAAGAAGACAAACACAGCATAGGCTTGTCTCCCGCTTGACCGTAGGATTTAATCTATTTTCTGAGTTTCACTCTTCAGCATGCAACATGTGTAACAACACAGCAACATTCATATTTTGCAATAATCAAGACAAGACATATATCAACCTAAGCATAAACCACTTACAACATATATCTACTACTGCTAATCTCGGCTGCTCCCGTTAGGGGGCGCCACAGCGGAATATCTGTTTCCATCTCTTCCTGTCCTCTGCATCTTCCTCTGTCACACCAGCCACCTGCATGTCCTCCCTCACCACATCCATAAACCTCCTCTTTGGCCTTCCTCTTCTCCTCTTCCCTGGCAGCTCCATATTCAGCATCCTTCTCCCAGTATACCCAGCATCTCTCCTCCACACATGTCCAAACCATCTCCATCTTGCCTCTCTTGCTTTGTCTCCAAACCGTCCAACCTGAGCTGTCCCTCTAATATACTCCTTCCTAATCCTGTCCTTCTTCATCACTCTCAGTGAAAATCTTATCATCTTCATCTCTGCCACCTCCAGCTCCACCTCCTGTCTTTTCATCAGTGCCACTGTCTCCAAACCATACAACATAGCTGGTCTCACTACCATCTTGTAAACCTTCCCTTTAACTCTTGCTGATACCCTTCTGTCACACATCACTCCTGACACTCTTCTCCACCCACTCCACCCTGCCTGCACTCTCTTCTTCACCTCTCTCCTGCACTCCCCGTTACTTTGGACAGTTGACCCCGAGTATTTAAACTCAAATGCCTTCATCACCTCCACTCCTTGCATCCTGACCATTCCACTGTCCTCTCTCTCATTCACGCATAGGTATTCTGTCTTGCTCCTACTGACTTTCATTCCTCTTCTCTCCAGTGCATACCTCCACCTCTCCAGGCTCTCCTCCACCTGTACCCTACTCTCGCTACAGATCACAATGTCATCGGCAAACATCATAGTCCACGCAGACTCCTGTGTGATCTTGTCCGACAACCTGTCCATCACCATTGCAAACAAGAAAGGGCTCAGAGCCGATCCTTGATGTAATCCCACCTCCACCTTGAACCCATCTGTCATTCCAACCTCACACCTCACCATTGTCACACTGCCCTCATACATATCCTGCACCACTCCTACATACTTCTCTGCAACTCCTGACTTCCTCATACAATACCAAACCTCCTCTCTCGGCACCCTGTCATATGCTTTCTCTAAATCTACAAAGACACAATGCAACTCCTTCTGGCCTCCTCTATACTTCTCCATCAACATTCTCAAAGCAAGCATCACATCTGTGGTGCTCCTTCATGGCATGAAACCACACTGCTGCTGCTGATCATCACCTCTCCTCTTAACCTAGCTTCTATTACTCTTTCCCAAATCTTCATGCTGTGGCTGATCAACTTTATACCTCTGTAGTTGTTACAGTTCTGCACATCACCCTTGTTCTTGAAAATCGGTACCAGTATGCTTCTTCTCCACTCCTCAGGCATCCTCTCACTTTCCAGGATTGTGTTAAACAATCTAGTTAAAAACCCCACTGTCATCTCTCCTAAACATCTCCATGCCTCCACAGGTATGTCATCAGGACCAACTGCCTTTCCACTCTTCATCCTCTTCATAGCTGCCCTCACTTCCTCCTTGCTAATCCACTGCACTTCCTGATTCACTATCTCCACATCATCCAACCTCCTCTCTCTCTCATTTTTTTTCATTCATCAGCCCCTCAAAGTACTCCTTCCTCCTTCTCAGCACACTCTCCTCGCTTGTCAGCACATTTCCATCTCTATCCTTGATCGCCCTAACTTGCTGCACAGCCTTTGCAGCTTGGTCCCTCTGTCTAGCCAATCGGTACAAGTCTTTTTCTCCTTCCTTAGTGTCTAATCTGTCATACAACTCACCATGCTCCTTTTCCTTTGCCTTTGCCACCTCTCTCTTTGCTTTACGCTGCATCTCCTTGTACTCCTGTCTACTTTCTTCATCTCTCTTACTATCCCACTTCTTCTTCACCAACCTCTTCCTCTGTATACTTTGCTGTCCTTCCTCATTCCACCACCAAGTCTCCTTGTCTTCCTTCCTCTGTCCTGATGACACACCAAGTACCTTCCTAGCTGTCTCCCTCACTATTTCTGCAGTGGTTTTCCAGCCATCCGGCAACTCTTCACTACCACCCAGTGTCTGTCTTAACTCCTCCCTGAACTCCACACAACAGTCTTCCTTCTTCAACTTCCACCATTTGATACTTGGCTCTGCCTTCACTCTCTTCCTCTTCTTGGTCTCCAAAGTCATCCTACAGACCACCATCCGATGCTGCCTAGCTACATTCTCCCCTGTCACCACCTTGCAGTCTCCAATCCCTTTCAGATCGCGCCTTCTACATAAGATATAGTCCACCTGTGTGCACTTTCCTCCACTCTTGTACGTCACCCTGTGTTCCTCCCTCTTCTTGAAATATGTATTCACCACAGCCATTTCCATCCTTTTCACAAAATCCACCACCATCTGTCCTTCCACATTTCTCTCCTTGACACCACACCTACCCATCCCCTCCTCATCACCTCTGTTCCCTTCACCAACATGTCCATTGAAGTCTGCTCCCATCACCACTCTCTCCTCCTTGGGTACCCTCTCCACCACGTCATCCAACTCCCCCCAGAATTCTTCTTTCTCTTCCATCCCACACCCAACTTGCGGGGCATATGTGCTGATAACATTTTGTATATAAAAATGAAAAAAGGAGAAGGTTCTGCTTTTTTCTACTTATTTATATGAATCATACTCATAAAAATATATGGTAACACTTTAGAATAACAACATATTATGAAATATTAGTTAAGTATTAGTAACTACCGTATTCATCATTTGTAAAGCATTTGTAAAGCAAGGCATGCACCAGTGGTTAGTGTGCTCAGTAGTTACTAATACTTAACTAATGCTTCAAAGTGTGTCGTTATTCTAAAGTGTTACCGTATATATAGAGATATAGATATAGATATAGATATAGATATAGATATAGATATAGATATAGATATAGATATATGAGCTCACCCGGAGGACCCACCACCGTGGGGTTGAGCATTGGGGAATGGAGTCATGCAGGCCGGGCGGCAGGCAAAGGTGGGGACTGGGGCGTGCTGACTTCTGACATTGCAGACTGGTCCGCGGGACATGGACTATTTTTAGCTATTTATATGAATTAGGTTGCATTAGATTTTTCAGCCCTTTACAATAGCTAGCTAGCTTATGCTTCCATTACACTTGCTAACTCACGTAATGTTGCTGGAAAACAGACTAAATAACAGACTGATGATGACAATTCATTCACCGTCCAATCAACTTGGGATTTTAGATGATGTAAAATGTATTACCGGAAGCTGATGGGTTCTCTGAATTGATTTGACAATATTGACAACCAGGAGGAGAATTTCATTCAGCTTCAGGCACATTGTCCTTCCAGCAGCAGCTCTGCCTTTTTCAGTAACTTCACATTAAAGCTGAACTGCTGAGTTTTCCATCTAATTAAACAAGGGTTTGTTTCCAGTCATGATTTCCCTGGTGCAGATACTCCATACGCTATGTGACACAGAGCCCACTGGCTGTGTTGACAAAGCTTATTACCTTCAAAGGTGTTCAAAAAAAATGTCCCCTTTTTCTCCCCACTTGTACCCGCCCTGTTACCCCACGCTTCCGAGCCGTCCCGGTGGCTGCCCCACCTCCTCTGCTGATCGGGGGAGGGTTGCAGACTACCACATGCCTCCTCGGGGGATGTAGCGCGTGGGAGGATCACGCTATTCCCCCCAGTTCCACCTCCCCCCGGAACAGGCACCCTGACCGACCAGAGGAGGCGCTAGTGCAGCGATCAGGACACATACCCACATCCGGCTTCCCACCCGCAGACACGGCCAATTGTGTCTGTAGGGACGCCCGACCAAGCCGGAGGTAACACGGGGATTCGAACCACCGATCCCCGTGTTGGTAGGCAACGGAATAGACCGTCACGTTACCCGGACGCCCCAGAAGCGTTTGGTTTTGAATGTTGGGGTGGCTCTAATGTTTTGGATCCAGATTTCCTCGCAGTGGCTCAGAGAGGAAGGATTGTGTCTTCGCTCACAAGCACAAGGGTGGCCAAATCTACAGTTCACCTTTAACAAACCTGATAAGAAAATAAAACCAGACTGGAAAACAGGATTTTCATGGACCTGGTTCGTTAAAAAAGGGAGTTAACTGGAATAGTTGAGTGAGTATTTTGATTTTTTTTTCACACCATAAAAGATTTTTGCCTCTCTCTTTGCCTCCTTACCACGAACACTGTGGTGTTATTTCATCCAAGCCCAGCTTCCTAGACAATCACTTCTGGCCTGAAATCCAAACAGTGATGGCAGGACAACAGAACAAGGCCGTGAATCAAAACAAGTCACTCCCCGCTGCACTGTACAGTACTGTACTGTACACAATGCAAGTGTTATGTGGACAACAGCCCTCTTCTTCTCCCTCCGAGAACCGTGGCAAACAACGTGAGTCCCGGCGAGGAGGAGTAAAGGCTTTCTTTCTTTCACAACCACAACAATGAGGAGAATTCTTTCTCCCCCATAACAGCTGGAGGGCTGGAGGAGAGCGACCCTGCGGCATGGAAGGTGTGGAGCTCAGAACATGTACAGAAAACACACTGATCTGATAAACATGTACACCACACCTATCTGATCAACATGTATACCACACCTATCTGATAAACATGTATACCACACCTATCTGATCAACATGTACACCACACCTATCTGATCAACATGTATACCACACCTATCTGATAAACATGTATACCACACCTATCTGATCAACATGTACACCACACCTATCTGATCAACATGTATACCACACCTATCTGATCAACATGTATACCACACCTATCTGATCAACATGTACACCACACCTATCTGATCAACATGTATACCACACCTATCTGATCAACATGTACACCACACCTATCTGATCAACATGTACACCACACCTATCTGATCAACATGTATACCACACCTATCTGATAAACATGTATACCACACCTACTGATCAACATGTATACCACACCGATCAGATCAACATGTATACCACACCTATCTGATCAACATGTACACCACACCTATCTGATCAACATGTATACCACACCTATCTGATCAACATGTATACCACACCTATCTGATAAACATGTACACCACACCTATCTGATCAACATGTATACCACACATATCTGATTACCATGTATACCACACCTATCTGATAAACATGTATATCACACCTATCTGATCAACATGTATACCACACCTATCAGATCAACATGTACACCACACCTATCAGATAAACATGTACACCACACCTATCTGATCAACATGTATACCACACCTATCTGATCAACATGTACACCACACCTATCTGATCAACATGTATACCACACCTATCTGATCAACATGTACACCACACCTATCTGATCAACATGTACACCACACCTATCTGATCAACATGTATACCACACCTATCTGATAAACATGTATACCACACCTACTGATCAACATGTATACCACACCGATCAGATCAACATGTATACCACACCTATCTGATCAACATGTATACCACACCTATCTGATAAACATGTATACCACACCTACTGATCAACATGTATACCACACCTATCTGATCAACATGTATACCACACCTATCTGATCAACATGTACACCACACCTATCTGATAAACATGTATACCACACCTATCTGATAAACATGTATACCACACCTATCTGATCAACATGTATACCACACCTATCTGATCAACATGTATACCACACCTATCTGATAAACATGTATACCACACCTATCTGATCAACATGTACACCACACCTATCTGATCAAAATGTACACCACACCTATCTGATAAACATGTATACCACACCTATCTGATAAACATGTATACCACACCTATCTGATCAACATGTAAACCACACCTATCTGATCAACATGTATACCACACCTACTGATCAACGTGTATACCACACCTATCTGATCAACATGTATACCACACTGATCTGATCAACATGTATACCACACCTACTGATCAACATGTATACCACACCTATCTGATCAACATGTATACCACACCTATCTGATCAACATGTACACCACACCTATCTGATCAACATGTATACCACACCTATCTGATCAACATGTACACCACACCTATCTGATAAACATGTATACCACACCTACTGATCAACATGTATACCACACCGATCAGATCAACATGTATACCACACCTATCTGATCAACATGTACACCACACCTATCTGATCAACATGTATACCACACCTATCTGATCAACATGTATACCACACCTATCTGATCAACATGTATACCACACCTATCTGATAAACATGTACACCACACCTATCTGATCAACATGTATACCACACCTATCTGATAAACATGTATACCACACCTATCTGATAAACATGTATACCACACCTATCTGATCAACATGTATACCACACCTATCTGATCAAAATGTACACCACACCTATCTGATAAACATGTATACCACACCTATCTGATCAACATGTATACCACACCTATCTGATCAACATGTAAACCACACCTATCTGATCAACATGTATACCACACCTATCTGATCAAAATGTACACCACACCTATCTGATAAACATGTATACCACACCTATCTGATCAACATGTAAACCACACCTATCTGATCAACATGTATACCACACCTACTGATCAACGTGTATACCACACCTATCTGATCAACATGTATACCACACTGATCTGATCAACATGTATACCACACCGATCAGATCAAAATGTATACCACACTGATCTGATCAACATGTATATCACACCTACTGATCAACACGTATACCACACCCATCTGATCAACACGTATACCACACCCATCTGATCAACATGTATACCACACCTATCTGATCAACATGTATACCACACCTATCTGATCAACATGTATACCACACCTATCAGATCAAAACGTATACCACACCTATCTGATCAACATGTATACCACACCTATCTGATCAACATGTATACCACACCTATCTGATCAACATGTATACCACACCTATCTGATCAACATGTATACCACACTTACTGATCAACATGTATACCACACCTATCTGATCAACATGTATACCACATTTACTGATCAACATGTATAC
>JAJHIY020001135.1:2087500-2147500 GCA_022114975.2 Lampris megalopsis | reverse complement strand
AAAATCTAACCCAGATCTTCAAAATCTAACCCAGATCCGCAAAATCTGGCCCAGATCTTCAAATCTAACCCAGATCTTAAAAATCTGGATTTCTTCAACTCCAATGTTTGTATATAAAAAGCAAACTTCAATTCATTCAACTTTAAAGATTTTTTTGATACACAGTAGAACTGACCGTCTGATGATGTTGCCGCTCTCTATATCTCTATATAGCCCATATACCCCATCTCATCTCATCTCATCTCATCTCATCTCATCTCATCTCATCTCATCCCATCCCATCTCATCTCATCTCATCTCATCTCATCCCATCTCATCCCATCTCATGTCATCTCATCTCATCTCATCTCATCTCATGTCATCTCATCTCATCTCATCTCATCTCATCTCATCTCATCTCATGTCATCTCATCTCATCTCATCTCATCATCAGCCTCTTCTCCGGGGTCGGGTTGCAGTGGCAGCAAGCTAAGTAGGGCACTCCAGACGTCCCTCTCCCCAGCAACGCCCTCCAGCTCCTCCTGGGGGATCCCAAGGTGTTCCCAGGCCAGACTGGACATGTAGTCCCTCCAGCGAGTTCTGGGTCTACCCCGGGGTCTCCTCCCAGTTGGCCATGCCTGGAAAACCTCCAAAGGAAGGCGCCCAGGAGGCATCCTAATCAGATGCCCGAACCACCTCAACTGGCTCCTTTCGATGCGCAGGAGCAGCGGCTCTACTCTGAGCTCCCTCCGGATGTCCGAGCTCCTCACCCTATCTCTAAGGCTGAGCCCAGACACCCTACGGAGGGATCTCATCTAGCCTATATAGAATTTCTATATTTGCAAAGTGGGATTACCGGGCATACGGTTATTTCAACCTTTAAATGGTCCCATAAATGTACAGTAAAGCAACCAACCCAACGCCCACTTCCAGTGCATCTTCCCTCCGTCTGACACACAGCCAGTAAGTCTGCTAGAGCCACAGCGACTGAGGTCAGCCTTCTCTCTAGAGACCCGTGCCGAGTGGGTGGAGGGATCGGGCTGTGATGAGAGAGGTTGTCAGATGAATAGATCCTGGCACCTTCAAATAAAACACCTTGACACTGAAATTACAGGTCTGTCTGAACACACAGCTACTCATCCAGCAGAAACCTCGCCTACACATTACCGGGAGACGACGACGGCAGAAGAAGAGAAGGGAAACGGCTGAAAGTCAAAAGTGTCTTTACCTTTTCTCCAAGGGGCCAGAATGGAGAGAGACTTCTGCCAGCTGAAGACCAGGGAGGCCTTTTTCCGCTTCCCACTCATGGCGTTTTAATCCCACACGTTCAGAAAGCTTCAGATATGATCCTTATTTGCAAAGTGAGTTAAGCCAAGCGGACCTCTGCTCAGAGACTCGTCATGCTGTCAGCTGCATCTACAACGGCTTCCACACGGGCTCCCCAGGACACTCCCAGCCCAGCTGCTGTGCAGGCATCCCACACGTTATGGAGACAGCGTCCTGGGATGAGGTCACCACATCTGCCTGGTAGACTGGCTGGTAGACTGTCTGGTAGACTGTCTAGTAGACTGGTAGACTACCTGGTAGACTACCTGGTAGACTGGTGCCTGCCTGCCACTACAGTAGCTGTGTATGGTTGAGTGTGTGTGTGAGGGAGTGAATGGTTTTGATTCCTCCAGCTGAGGAGAGTAAAGGGGGAGGGGCTTAACGGACAGGACTGCTGGGAGGAGTGACAGCCCACCAGAGGGAAGGAGGGAGGAGAAAGAGGGAGGAAGCCTGGCTGAGATTTAAACTCAGCCCAAAGCAAACGTGAGAATAACTGGGTGGAAAAGACGTTGAGAGAGAGACGTGACTGTGTGTGTGTGTGTGTGTGTGTGCCACAGGAGTAACACACACACGTAACCGTGCACACACACACACACACACACACACACACACACACACACACACACACACACACACACACATGTGAATGTAGACTGAGGATATAGAATATAGATCCTTCAGCCATCGATTAATATCTGTTAAAGACACACATTACTGTGCGTGTGTGTGTATGTGTGTGTGTGTGTGTGTGTGTGAGAGAGAGAGAGAGAGAGAGAGAGAGAGAGAGAGAGAGAGAGAGAGAGACGGCTGCAGTGATAGCGATGGAGAGGGTGGGTGGGTGGATGGCCAGATAAGACAGAAACACAAGGGGGATTTGTGACTAAGAATGTCTCCATGCAGCCAACGCCTCCTGACACAACAAGCAACAGCCTGAGAAGAAGTGGCGTCTCTTGTGAAGCTGTGTCAGGATCCTTTAATAGCTATCTGTTCCTGTTTTCTTCCCGGGGCGGGGAGAGAGAGAGGTAGAGGAGAGAGGGGTGGAGAAGAGAGGGGGATGGAGGAGAGCAAGCAGTGCTGTCTTTCATTATTAACACTTGTGGGACAGGAAATACCAAAAGAGGATGAATCAGATGATTGGCCTGCCTGACAAACACGTCATGCTACTAGCAAAGGTTTCAATGCTGCAATGCTGCGGTTTCTTACACATGTACCGCATGAAAATACCTGCTTAACCCTCCTTAATCTGTGTACCTGACTCCTGCTTAACCCTCCTTAATCTGTGTACCTGACTCCTGTTTAACCCTCCTTAATCTGTGTACCTGACTCCTGCTTAACCCTCCTTAATCTGTGTACCTGACTCCTGTTTAACCACCTTAATCTGTGTACCTGACTCCTGCTTAACCCTCCTTAATCTGTGTACCTGACTCCTGCTTAACCACCTTAATCTGTGTACCTGACTCCTGCTTAACCCTCCTTAATCTGTGTACCTGACTCCTGCTTAACCCTCCTTAATCTGTGTACCTGACTCCTGTTTAACCCTCCTTAATCTGTGTACCTGACTCCTGCTTAACCCTCCTTAATCTGTGTACCTGACTCCTGCTTAACCCTCCTTAATCTGTGTACCTGACTCCTGTTTAACCCTCCTTAATCTGTGTACCTGACTCCTGCTTAACCCTCCTTAATCTGTGTACCTGACTCCTGTTTAACCACCTTAATCTGTGTACCTGACTCCTGCTTAACCCTCCTTAATCTGTGTACCTGACTCCTGCTTAACCCTCCTTAATCTCTGTACCTGACTCCTGCTTAACCACCTTAATCTGTGTACCTGACTCCTGCTTAACCCTCCTTAATCTCTGTACCTGACTCCTGCTTAACCCTCTTTAATCTGTGTACCTGACTCCTGTTTAACCCTCCTTAATCTGTGTACCTGACTCCTGTTTAACCCTCCTTAATCTGTGTACCTGACTCCTGTTTAACCCTCCTTAATCTGTGTACCTGACTCCTGCTTAACCCTCCTTAATCTGTGTACCTGACTCCTGCTTAACCCTCCTTAATCTGTGTACCTGACTCCTGTTTAACCCTCCTTAATCTGTGTACCTGACTCCTGCTTAACCCTCCTTAATCTGTGTACCTGACTCCTGCTTAACCCTCCTTAATCTGTGTACCTGACTCCTGCTTAACCCTCCTTAATCTGTGTACCTGACTCCTGCTTAACCCTCCTTAATCTGTGTACCTGACTCCTGTTTAACCCACCTTAATCTGTGTACCTGACTCCTGCTTAACCCTCCTTAATCTGTGTACCTGACTCCTGTTTAACCACCTTAATCTGTGTACCTGACTCCTGTTTAACCACCTTAATCTGTGTACCTGACTCCTGCTTAAGCACCTTAATCTGTGTACCTGACTCCTGCTTAACCCTCCTTAATCTCTGTACCTGACTCCTGCTTAACCACCTTAATCTGTGTACCTGACTCCTGCTTAACCCTCCTTAATCTGTGTACCTGACTCCTGCTTAACCCTCCTTAATCTGTGTACCTGACTCCTGTTTAACCACCTTAATCTGTGTACCTGACTCCTGCTTAACCCTCCTTAATCTGTGTACCTGACTCCTGTTTAACCACCTTAATCTGTGTACCTGACTCCTGCTTAAGCACCTTAATCTGTGTACCTGACTCCTGCTTAACCCTCCTTAATCTCTGTACCTGACTCCTGCTTAACCACCTTAATCTGTGTACCTGACTCCTGCTTAACCCTCCTTAATCTCTGTACCTGACTCCTGCTTAACCCTCTTTAATCTGTGTACCTGACTCCTGTTTAACCCTCCTTAATCTGTGTACCTGACTCCTGCTTAACCCTCCTTAATCTGTGTACCTGACTCCTGTTTAACCACCTTAATCTGTGTACCTGACTCCTGTTTAACCACCTTAATCTGTGTACCTGACTCCTGCTTAACCCTCCTTAATCTGTGTACCTGACTCCTGTTTAACCCTCCTTAATCTGTGTACCTGACTCCTGCTTAACCACCTTAATCTGTGTACCTGACTCCTGTTTAACCCTCCTTAATCTGTGTACCTGACTCCTGTTTAACCTCCTTAATCTGTGTACCTGATTCCATTTTAACCCTCCTTAATCTGTGTACCTGACTCCTGCTTAACCCTCCTTAATCTGTGTACCTGACTCCTGCTTAACCCTCCTTAATCTGTGTACCTGACTCCTGCTTAACCCTCTTTAATCTGTGTACCTGACTCCTGCTTAAGCACCTTAATCTGTGTACCTGACTCCTGTTTAACCCTCCTTAATCTGTGTACCTGACTCCTGCTTAACCACCTTAATCTGTGTACCTGACTCCTGCTTAACCCTCCTTAATCTGTGTACTTGACTCCTGCTTAACCACCTTAATCTGTGTACCTGACTCCTGCTTAACCCTCCTTAATCTGTGTACCTGACTCCTGTTTAACCCTCTTTAATCTGTGTACCTGACTCCTGTTTAACCCTCCTTAATCTGTGTACCTGACTCCTGCTTAACCCTCCTTAATCTGTGTACCTGACTCCTGTTTAACCCTCCTTAATCTGTGTACCTGACTCCTGCTTAACCCTCCTTAATCTGTGTACCTGACTCCTGCTTAACCCTCCTTAATCTGTGTACCTGACTCCTGTTTAACCCTCCTTAATCTGTGTACCTGACTCCTGCTTAACCCTCTTTAATCTGTGTACCTGACTCCTGTTTAACCACCTTAATCTGTGTACCTGACTCCTGCTTAACCCTCCTTAATCTGTGTACCTGACTCCTGTTTAACCACCTTAATCTGTGTACCTGACTCCTGCTTAAGCACCTTAATCTGTGTACCTGACTCCTGCTTAACCCTCCTTAATCTCTGTACCTGACTCCTGCTTAACCACCTTAATCTGTGTACCTGACTCCTGCTTAACCCTCCTTAATCTCTGCATACCTGACTCCTGTTTAACCCTCCTTAATCTGTGTACCTGACTCCTGTTTAACCCTCCTTAATCTGTGTACCTGACTCCTGTTTAACCCTCCTTAATCTGTGTACCTGACTCCTGTTTAACCACCTTAATCTGTGTACCTGACTCCTGTTTAACCTCCTTAATCTGTGTACCTGACTTCTGCTTAACCCTCCTTAATCTGTGTACCTGACTCCTGTTTAACCACCTTAATCTGTGTACCTGACTCCTGTTTAACCTCCTTAATCTGTGTACCTGACTTCTGCTTAACCCTCCTTAATCTGTGTACCTGACTCCTGCTTAACCACCTTAATCTGTGTACCTGACTCCTGTTTAACCCTCCTTAATCTGTGTACCTGACTCCTGCTTAACCCTCTTTAATCTGTGTACCTGACTCCTGTTTAAGCACCTTAATCTGTGTACCTGACTCCTGCTTAACCCTCCTTAATCTGTGTACCTGACTCCTGTTTAAGCACCTTCATCTGTGTACCTGACTCCTGTTTAACCCTCCTTAATCTGTGTACCTGACTCCTGCTTAACCCTCCTTAATCTGTGTACCTGACTCCTGTTTAACCACCTTAATCTGTGTACCTGACTCCTGCTTAACCCTCCTTAATCTGTGTACCTGACTCCTGTTTAACCTCCTTAATCTGTGTACCTGATTCCATTTTAACCCTCCTTAATCTGTGTACCGGACTCCTGTTTAACCCTCCTTAATCTGTGCACCTGACTCCTGCTTAACCCTCCTTAATCTGTGTACCTGACTCCTGCTTAACCCTCCTTAATCTGTGTACCTGACTCCTGCTTAACCCTCCTTAATCTGTGTACCTGACTCCTGTTTAACCCTCCTTAATCTGTGTACCTGACTCCTGCTTAACCCTCCTTAATCTGTGTACCTGACTCCTGCTTAACCACCTTAATCTGTGTACCTGACTCCTGTTTAACCACCTTAATCTGTGTACCTGACTCCTGCTTAACCACCTTAATCTGTGTACCTGACTCCTGTTTAACCACCTTAATCTGTGTACCTGACTCCTGTTTAACCACCTTAATCTGTGTACCTGACTCCTGTTTAACCCTCCTTAATCAGTGTACCTGACTCCTGCTTAACCCTCCTTAATCTGTGTACCTGACTCCTGTTTAACCCTCCTTAATCTGTGTACCTGACTCCTGCTTAACCCTCCTTAATCTGTGTACCTGACTCCTGTTTAACCACCTTAATCTGTGTACCTGACTCCTGTTTAACCCTCCTTAATCTGTGTACCTGACTCCTGCTTAACCCTCCTTAATCTGTGTACCTGACTCCTGTTTAACCCTCCTTAATCTGTGTACCTGACTCCTGCTTAACCCTCCTTAATCTGTGTACCTGACTCCTGTTTAAGCACCTTAATCTGTGTACCTGACTCCTGTTTAACCCTCCTTAATCTGTGTACCTGACTCCTGCTTAACCACCTTAATCTGTGTACCTGACTCCTGCTTAACCCTCCTTAATCTGTGTACCTGACTCCTGTTTAACCTCCTTAATCTGTGTACCTGATTCCATTTTAACCCTCCTTAATCTGTGTACTTGACTCCTGTTTAACCCTCCTTAATCTGTGTACCTGACTCCTGCTTAACCCTCCTTAATCTGTGTACCTGACTCCTGCTTAACCCTCTTTAATCTGTGTACCTGACTCCTGCTTAAGCACCTTAATCTGTGTACCTGACTCCTGTTTAACCCTCCTTAATCTGTGTACCTGACTCCTGTTTAACCACCTTAATCTGTGTACCTGACTCCTGTTTAACCACCTTAATCTGCATACCTGACTCCTGTTTAACCCTCCTTAATCAGTGTACCTGACTCCTGCTTAACCCTCCTTAATCTGTGTACCTGACTCCTGTTTAACCCTCCTTAATCTGTGTACCTGACTCCTGTTTAACCCTCCTTAATCTGTGTACCTGACTCCTGCTTAACCCTCCTTAATCTGTGTACCTGACTCCTGTTTAACCCTCCTTAATCTGTGTACCTGACTCCTGTTTAACCCTCCTTAATCTGTGTACCTGACTCCTGCTTAACCCTCCTTAATCTGTGTACCTGACTCCTGTTTAACCACCTTAATCTGTGTACCTGACTCCTGCTTAACCCTCCTTAATCTGTGTACCTGACTCCTGTTTAACCACCTTAATCTGTGTACCTGACTCCTGTTTAACCCTCCTTAATCTGTGTACCTGACTCCTGTTTAACCACCTTAATCTGTGTACCTGACTCCTGTTTAACCTCCTTAATCTGTGTACCTGACTTCTGCTTAACCCTCCTTAATCTGTGTACCTGACTCCTGCTTAACCACCTTAATCTGTGTACCTGACTCCTGTTTAACCCTCCTTAATCTGTGTACCTGACTCCTGCTTAACCCTCTTTAATCTGTGTACCTGACTCCTGTTTAACCCTCCTTAATCTGTGTACCTGACTCCTGTTTAACCCTCCTTAATCTGTGTACCTGACTCCTGTTTAACCACCTTAATCTGTGTACCTGACTCCTGCTTAACCACCTTAATCTGTGTACCTGACTCCTGTTTAACCACCTTAATCTGTGTACCTGACTCCTGCTTAACCACCTTAATCTGTGTACCTGACTCCTGCTTAACCCTCCTTAATCTGTGTACCTGACTCCTGCTTAACCCTCCTTAATCTGTGTACCTGACTCCTGTTTAACCCTCCTTAATCTGTGTACCTGACTCCTGTTTAACCCTCCTTAATCTGTGTACCTGACTCCTGTTTAACCACCTTAATCTGTGTACCTGACTCCTGTTTAACCACCTTAATCTGTGTACCTGACTCCTGTTTAACCCTCCTTAATCTGTGTACCTGACTCCTGCTTAACCCTCCTTAATCTGTGTACCTGACTCCTGTTTAACCCTCCTTAATCTGTGTACCTGACTCCTGCTTAACCACCTTAATCTGTGTACCTGACTCCTGTTTAACCCTCCTTAATCTGTGTACCTGACTCCTGTTTAACCTCCTTAATCTGTGTACCTGATTCCATTTTAACCCTCCTTAATCTGTGTACCTGACTCCTGCTTAACCCTCTTTAATCTATGTACCTGACTCCTGTTTAAGCACCTTAATCTGTGTACCTGACTCCTGCTTAACCCTCCTTAATCTGTGTACCTGACTCCTGTTTAAGCACCTTAATCTGTGTACCTGACTCCTGTTTAACCCTCCTTAATCTGTGTACCTGACTCCTGTTTAACCACCTTAATCTGTGTACCTGACTCCTGTTGAACATCCTTAATCTCTGTACCTGACTCCTGCTTAACCCTCTTTAATCTGTGTACCTGACTCCTGTTTAACCCTCCTTAATCTGTGTACCTGACTCCTGCTTAACCCTCCTTAATCTGTGTACCTGACTCCTGTTTAACCCTCCTTAATCTGTGTACCTGACTCCTGTTTAACCCTCCTTAATCTGTGTACCTGACTCCTGCTTAACCCTCTTTAATCTGTGTACCTGACTCCTGTTTAAGCACCTTAATCTGTGTACCTGACTCCTGCTTAACCCTCCTTAATCTGTGTACCTGACTCCTGTTTAACCCTCCTTAATCTGTGTACCTGACTCCTGTTTAAGCACCTTCATCTGTGTACCTGACTCCTGTTTAACCCTCCTTAATCTGTGTACCTGACTCCTGTTTAACCCTCCTTAATCTGTGTACCTGACTCCTGCTTAACCCTCCTTAATCTGCGTACCTGACTCCTGCTTAACCCTCCTTAATCTGTGTACCTGACTCCTGTTTAACCACCTTAATCTGTGTACCTGACTCCTGCTTAACCCTCCTTAATCTGTGTACCTGACTCCTGCTTAGCCCTCCTTAATCTGTGTACCTGACTCCTGTTTAAGCACCTTAATCTGCGTACCTGACTCCTGTTTAACCCTCCTTAATCTGTGTACCTGACTCCTGCTTAACCACCTTAATCTGTATACCTGACTCCTGCTTAACCCTCCTTAATCTGTGTACCTGACTCCTGTTTAACCTCCTTAATCTGTGTACCTGATTCCTGCTTAACCCTCCTTAATCTGTGTACTTGACTCCTGTTTAACCCTCCTTAATCTGTGTACCTGACTCCTGCTTAACCCTCCTTAATCTGTGTACCTGACTCCTGTTTAACCCTCCTTAATCTGTGTACCTGATTCCTGTTTAACCACCTTAATCTGTGTACCTGACTCCTGTTTAACCTCCTTAATCTGTGTACCTGACTCCTGTTTAACCCTCCTTAATCTGTGTACCTGACTCCTGTTTAACCCTCCTTAATCTGTGTACCTGACTCCTGTTTAACCCTCCCTAATCTGTGTACCTGACTCCTGCTTAACCCTCCTTAATCTGTGTACCTGACTCCTGCTTAACCCTCCTTAATCTGTGTACCTGACTCCTGCTTAACCCTCCTTAATCTGTGTACTTGACTCCTGCTTAACCACCTTAATCTGTGTACCTGACTCCTGCTTAACCCTCCTTAATCTGTGTACCTGACTCCTGCTTAACCCTCCTTAATCTGTGTACCTGACTCCTGTTTAACCACCTTAATCTGTGTACCTGACTCCTGCTTAACCCTCCTTAATCTGTGTACCTGACTCCTGTTTAACCACCTTAATCTGTGTACCTGACTCCTGCTTAACCCTCCTTAATCTGTGTACCTGACTCCTGCTTAACCCTCCTTAATCTGTGTACCTGACTCCTGTTTAACCCTCCTTAATCTGTGTACCTGACTCCTGCTTAACCCTCCTTAATCTGTGTACCTGACTCCTGCTTAACCCTCCTTAATCTGTGTACCTGACTCCTGTTTAACCCTCCTTAATCTGTGTACCTGACTCCTGCTTAACCCTCCTTAATCTGTGTACCTGACTCCTGTTTAACCCTCCTTAATCTGTGTACCTGACTCCTGCTTAACCCTCCTTAATCTGTGTACCTGACTCCTGCTTAACCCTCCTTAATCTGTGTACCTGACTCCTGCTTAACCACCTTAATCTGTGTACCTGACTCCTGCTTAACCCTCCTTAATCTCTGTACCTGACTCCTGCTTAACCCTCTTTAATCTGTGTACCTGACTCCTGTTTAACCCTCCTTAATCTGTGTACCTGACTCCTGTTTAACCCTCCTTAATCTGTGTACCTGACTCCTGTTTAACCCACCTTAATCTGTGTACCTGACTCCTGCTTAACCCTCCTTAATCTGTGTACCTGACTCCTGCTTAACCCTCCTTAATCTGTGTACCTGACTCCTGTTTAACCCTCCTTAATCTGTGTACCTGACTCCTGCTTAACCCTCCTTAATCTGTGTACCTGACTCCTGCTTAACCCTCCTTAATCTGTGTACCTGACTCCTGCTTAACCCTCCTTAATCTGTGTACCTGACTCCTGCTTAACCCTCCTTAATCTGTGTACCTGACTCCTGTTTAACCCACCATAATCTGTGTACCTGACTCCTGCTTAACCCTCCTTATTCTGTGTACCTGACTCCTGTTTAACCACCTTAATCTGTGTACCTGACTCCTGTTTAACCACCTTAATCTGTGTACCTGACTCCTGCTTAAGCACCTTAATCTGTGTACCTGACTCCTGCTTAACCCTCCTTAATCTCTGTACCTGACTCCTGCTTAACCCTCTTTAATCTGTGTACCTGACTCCTGTTTAACCCTCCTTAATCTGTGTACCTGACTCCTGTTTAACCCTCCTTAATCTGTGTACCTGACTCCTGTTTAACCCACCTTAATCTGTGTACCTGACTCCTGCTTAACCCTCCTTAATCTGTGTACCTGACTCCTGCTTAACCCTCCTTAATCTGTGTACCTGACTCCTGTTTAACCCTCCTTAATCTGTGTACCTGACTCCTGCTTAACCCTCCTTAATCTGTGTACCTGACTCCTGCTTAACCCTCCTTAATCTGTGTACCTGACTCCTGCTTAACCCTCCTTAATCTGTGTACCTGACTCCTGCTTAACCCTCCTTAATCTGTGTACCTGACTCCTGTTTAACCCACCATAATCTGTGTACCTGACTCCTGCTTAACCCTCCTTATTCTGTGTACCTGACTCCTGTTTAACCACCTTAATCTGTGTACCTGACTCCTGTTTAACCACCTTAATCTGTGTACCTGACTCCTGCTTAAGCACCTTAATCTGTGTACCTGACTCCTGCTTAACCCTCCTTAATCTCTGTACCTGACTCCTGCTTAACCACCTTAATCTGTGTACCTGACTCCTGCTTAACCCTCCTTAATCTGTGTACCTGACTCCTGCTTAACCCTCCTTAATCTGTGTACCTGACTCCTGTTTAACCACCTTAATCTGTGTACCTGACTCCTGCTTAACCCTCCTTAATCTGTGTACCTGACTCCTGTTTAACCACCTTAATCTGTGTACCTGACTCCTGCTTAAGCACCTTAATCTGTGTACCTGACTCCTGCTTAACCCTCCTTAATCTCTGTACCTGACTCCTGCTTAACCACCTTAATCTGTGTACCTGACTCCGGCTTAACCCTCCTTAATCTCTGTACCTGACTCCTGCTTAACCCTCTTTAATCTGTGTACCTGACTCCTGTTTAACCCTCCTTAATCTGTGTACCTGACTCCTGTTTAACCCTCCTTAATCTGTGTACCTGACTCCTGTTTAACCCTCCTTAATCTGTGTACCTGACTCCTGTTTAACCACCTTAATCTGTGTACCTGACTCCTGTTTAACCACCTTAATCTGTGTACCTGACTCCTGCTTAACCCTCCTTAATCTGTGTACCTGACTCCTGTTTAACCCTCCTTAATCTGTGTACCTGACTCCTGCTTAACCACCTTAATCTGTGTACCTGACTCCTGTTTAACCCTCCTTAATCTGTGTACCTGACTCCTGTTTAACCTCCTTAATCTGTGTACCTGATTCCATTTTAACCCTCCTTAATCTGTGTACCTGACTCCTGCTTAACCCTCCTTAATCTGTGTACCTGACTCCTGCTTAACCCTCCTTAATCTGTGTACCTGACTCCTGCTTAACCCTCTTTAATCTGTGTACCTGACTCCTGCTTAAGCACCTTAATCTGTGTACCTGACTCCTGTTTAACCCTCCTTAATCTGTGTACCTGACTCCTGCTTAACCACCTTAATCTGTGTACCTGACTCCTGCTTAACCCTCCTTAATCTGTGTACTTGACTCCTGCTTAACCACCTTAATCTGTGTACCTGACTCCTGCTTAACCCTCCTTAATCTGTGTACCTGACTCCTGTTTAACCCTCTTTAATCTGTGTACCTGACTCCTGCTTAACCCTCCTTAATCTGTGTACCTGACTCCTGCTTAACCCTCCTTAATCTGTGTACCTGACTCCTGTTTAACCCTCCTTAATCTGTGTACCTGACTCCTGCTTAACCCTCCTTAATCTGTGTACCTGACTCCTGCTTAACCCTCCTTAATCTGTGTACCTGACTCCTGTTTAACCCTCCTTAATCTGTGTACCTGACTCCTGCTTAACCCTCTTTAATCTGTGTACCTGACTCCTGTTTAACCACCTTAATCTGTGTACCTGACTCCTGCTTAACCCTCCTTAATCTGTGTACCTGACTCCTGTTTAACCACCTTAATCTGTGTACCTGACTCCTGCTTAAGCACCTTAATCTGTGTACCTGACTCCTGCTTAACCCTCCTTAATCTCTGTACCTGACTCCTGCTTAACCACCTTAATCTGTGTACCTGACTCCTGCTTAACCCTCCTTAATCTCTGTACCTGACTCCTGCTTAACCCTCTTTAATCTGTGTACCTGACTCCTGTTTAACCCTCCTTAATCTGTGTACCTGACTCCTGTTTAACCCTCCTTAATCTGTGTACCTGACTCCTGTTTAACCACCTTAATCTGTGTACCTGACTCCTGTTTAACCACCTTAATCTGTGTACCTGACTCCTGCTTAACCCTCCTTAATCTGTGTACCTGACTCCTGTTTAACCACCTTAATCTGTGTACCTGACTCCTGCTTAAGCACCTTAATCTGTGTACCTGACTCCTGCTTAACCCTCCTTAATCTCTGTACCTGACTCCTGCTTAACCACCTTAATCTGTGTACCTGACTCCTGCTTAACCCTCCTTAATCTCTGTACCTGACTCCTGCTTAACCCTCTTTAATCTGTGTACCTGACTCCTGTTTAACCCTCCTTAATCTGTGTACCTGACTCCTGTTTAACCCTCCTTAATCTGTGTACCTGACTCCTGTTTAACCACCTTAATCTGTGTACCTGACTCCTGTTTAACCACCTTAATCTGTGTACCTGACTCCTGTTTAACCACCTTAATCTGTGTACCTGACTCCTGCTTAACCCTCCTTAATCTGTGTACCTGACTCCTGTTTAACCCTCCTTAATCTGTGTACCTGACTCCTGCTTAACCACCTTAATCTGTGTACCTGACTCCTGTTTAACCCTCCTTAATCTGTGTACCTGACTCCTGTTTAACCTCCTTAATCTGTGTACCTGATTCCATTTTAACCCTCCTTAATCTGTGTACCTGACTCCTGCTTAACCCTCTTTAATCTGTGTACCTGACTCCTGCTTAAGCACCTTAATCTGTGTACCTGACTCCTGTTTAACCCTCCTTAATCTGTGTACCTGACTCCTGCTTAAGCACCTTAATCTGTGTACCTGACTCCTGTTTAACCCTCCTTAATCTGTGTACCTGACTCCTGTTTAACCACCTTAATCTGTGTACCTGACTCCTGTTGAACATCCTTAATCTCTGTACCTGACTCCTGCTTAACCCTCTTTAATCTGTGTACCTGACTCCTGTTTAACCCTCCTTAATCTGTGTACCTGAGTCCTGCTTAACCCTCCTTAATCTGTGTACCTGACTCCTGTTTAACCCTCCTTAATCTGTGTACCTGACTCCTGTTTAACCCTCCTTAATCTGTGTACCTGACTCCTGCTTAACCCTCTTTAATCTGTGTACCTGACTCCTGTTTAAGCACCTTAATCTGTGTACCTGACTCCTGCTTAACCCTCCTTAATCTGTGTACCTGACTCCTGTTTAACCCTCCTTAATCTGTGTACCTGACTCCTGTTTAAGCACCTTCATCTGTGTACCTGACTCCTGTTTAACCCTCCTTAATCTGTGTACCTGACTCCTGTTTAACCCTCCTTAATCTGTGTACCTGACTCCTGCTTAACCCTCCTTAATCTGCGTACCTGACTCCTGCTTAACCCTCCTTAATCTGTGTACCTGACTCCTGTTTAACCACCTTAATCTGTGTACCTGACTCCTGCTTAACCCTCCTTAATCTGTGTACCTGACTCCTGCTTAACCCTCCTTAATCTGTGTACCTGACTCCTGTTTAAGCACCTTAATCTGTGTACCTGACTCCTGTTTAACCCTCCTTAATCTGTGTACCTGACTCCTGCTTAACCACCTTAATCTGTATACCTGACTCCTGCTTAACCCTCCTTAATCTGTGTACCTGACTCCTGTTTAAAGTCCTTAATCTGTGTACCTGACTCCTGCTTAACCCTCCTTAATCTGTGTACCTTACTCCTGCTTAACCCTCCTTAATCTGTGTACCTGACTCCTGCTTAACCCTCCTTAATCTGTGTACCTGACTCCTGTTTAACCCTCCTTAATCTGTGTACCTGACTCCTGTTTAACCACCTTAATCTGTGTACCTGACTCCTGTTTAACCTCCTTAATCTGTGTACCTGACTTCTGCTTAACCCTCCTTAATCTGTGTACCTGACTCCTGTTTAACCCTCCTTAATCTGTGTACCTGACTCCTGTTTAACCCTCCTTAATCTGTGTACCTGACTCCTGCTTAACCCTCCTTAATCTGTGTACCTGACTCCTGTTTAACCCTCCTTAATCTGTGTACCTGACTCCTGCTTAACCCTCCTTAATCTGTGTACCTGACTCCTGTTTAACCACCTTAATCTGTGTACCTGACTCCTGCTTAACCCTCCTTAATCTGTGTACCTGACTCCTGTTTAACCCTCCTTAATCTGTGTACCTGACTCCTGTTTAACCCTCCTTAATCTGTGTACCTGACTCCTGTTTAACCACCTTAATCTGTGTACCTGACTCCTGCTTAACACTCCTTAATCTGTGTACCTGACTCCTGTTTAACCCTCCTTAATCTGTGTACCTGACTCCTGTTTAACCACCTTAATCTGTGTACCTGACTCCTGCTTAACCCTCCTTAATCTGTGTACCTGACTCCTGTTTAACCCTCCTTAATCTGTGTACCTGACTCCTGTTTAACCCTCTTTAATCTGTGTACCTGACTCCTGTTTAAACACATTAATCTGTGTACCTGACTCCTTCTTAACCCTCTTTAATCTGTGTACCTGACTCCTGTTTAACCCTCCTTAATCTGTGTACCTGACTCCTGCCTAACCCTCTTTAATCTGTGTACCTGACTCCTGTTTAACCCTCCTTAATCTGTGTACCTGACTCCTGCTTAACCCTCCTTAATCTGTGTACCTGACTCCTGTTTAACCCTCCTTAATCTGTGTACCTGACTCCTGTTTAACCCTCCTTAATCTGTGTACCTGACTCCTGTTTAACCCTCTTTAATCTGTGTACCTGACTCCTGTTTAAACACATTAATCTGTGTACCTGACTCCTGTTTAACCCTCCTTAATATGTGTACCTGACTCCTGTTTAACCCTCCTTCATCTGTGTACCTGACTCCTGTTTATCCCTCCTTAATCTGTGTACCTGACTCCTGCTTAACCCTCCTTAATCTGTGTACCTGACTCCTGTTTAACCCTCCTTAATCTGTGTACCTGACTCCTGCTTAACCCTCCTTAATCTGTGTACCTGACTCCTGTTTAACCCTCCTTAATCTGTGTACCTGACTCCTGTTTAACCCTCCTTAATCTGTGTACCTGACTCCTGTTTAACCCTCTTTAATCTGTGTACCTGACTCCTGTTTAAACACATTAATCTGTGTACCTGACTCCTGTTTAACCCTCCTTAATATGTGTACCTGACTCCTGTTTAACCCTCCTTCATCTGTGTACCTGACTCCTGTTTAACCCTCCTTAATCTGTGTACCTGACTCCTGTTTAACCCTCCTTAATATGTGTACCTGACTCCTGTTTAACCCTCCTTAATCTGTGCACCTGACTCCTGTTTAACCACCTTAATCTGTGTACCTGACTCCTGCTTAACCCTCCTTAATCTGTGTACCTGACTACTGTTTAACCTCCTTAATCTGTGTACCTGACTCCTGTTTAACCCTCCTTAATATGTGTACCTGACTCCTGTTTAACCCTCTTTAATCTGTGTACCTGACTCCTGCTTAACCCTCCTTAATCTGTGTACCTGACTACTGTTTAACCTCCTTAATCTGTGTACCTGACTCCTGTTTAACCCTCCTTAATCTGTGTACCTGACTCCTGCTTAACCCTCTTTAATCTGTGTACCTGACTCCTGCTTAACCCTCCTTAAACGGTGTACCTGACTCCTGTTTAACCTCCTTAATCTGTGTACCTGACTCCTGTTTAACCCTCCTTAATCTGTGTACCTGACTCCTTCTTAACCCTTTTTAATCTGTGTACCTGACTCCTGTTTAACCCTCCTTAATCTGTGTACCTGACTCCTGCTTAACCCTCTTTAATCTGTGTACCTGACTCCTGTTTAAGCGCCTTCATCTGTGTACCTGACTCCTGTTTAACCCTCCTTAATCTGTGTACCTGACTCCTGTTTAACCCTCCTTAATCTGTGTACCTGACTCCTGTTTAACCCTCCTTAATCTGTGTACCTGACTCCTGTTTAACCACCTTAATCTGTGTACCTGACTCCTGCTTAACCCTCCTTAATCTGTGTACCTGACTCCTGCTTAACCCTCCTTAATCTGTGTACCTGACTCCTGTTTAACCACCTTAATCTGTGTACCTGACTCCTGTTTAACCCTCCTTAATCTGTGTACCTGACTCCTGCTTAACCCTCCTTAATCTGTGTACCTGAATCCTGCTTAACCCTCCTTAATCTGTGTACCTGACTCCTGTTTAACCACCTTAATCTGTGTACCTGACTCCTGCTTAACCCTCCTTAATCTGTGTACCTGACTCCTGCTTAACCCTCCTTAATCTGTGTACCTGACTCCTGTTTAACCACCTTAATCTGTGTACCTGACTCCTGCTTAACCCTCCTTAATCTGTGTACCTGACTCCTGTTTAACCCTCCTTAATCTGTGTACCTGACTCCTGTTTAACCCTCTTTAATCTGTGTACCTGACTCCTGTTTAAGCACCTTAATCTGTGTACCTGACTCCTGTTTAACCCTCCTTAATATGTGTACCTGACTCCTGTTTAACCCTCCTTAATCTGTGTACCTGAATCCTGTTTAACCACCTTAATCTGTGTACCTGACTCCTGCTTAACCCTCCTTAATCTGTGTACCTGACTCCTGTTTAACCCTCTTTAATCTGTGTACCTGACTCCTGCTTAACCCTCCTTAATCTGTGTACCTGACTCCTGTTTAACCACCTTAATCTGTGTACCTGACTCCTGCTTAACCCTCCTTAATCTGTGTACCTGACTCCTGTTTAACCACCTTAATCTGTGTACCTGACTCCTGTTTAACCCTCCTTAATCTGTGTACCTGACTCCTGCTTAACCCTCCTTAATCTGTGTACCTGAATCCTGCTTAACCCTCCTTAATCTGTGTACCTGACTCCTGTTTAACCACCTTAATCTGTGTACCTGACTCCTGCTTAACCCTCCTTAATCTGTGTACCTGACTCCTGCTTAACCCTCCTTAATCTGTGTACCTGACTCCTGTTTAACCACCTTAATCTGTGTACCTGACTCCTGCTTAACCCTCCTTAATCTGTGTACCTGACTCCTGTTTAACCCTCCTTAATCTGTGTACCTGACTCCTGTTTAACCCTCTTTAATCTGTGTACCTGACTCCTGTTTAAGCACCTTAATCTGTGTACCTGACTCCTGTTTAACCCTCCTTAATATGTGTACCTGACTCCTGTTTAACCCTCCTTAATCTGTGTACCTGACTCCTGTTTAACCACCTTAATCTGTGTACCTGACTCCTGCTTAACCCTCCTTAATCTGTGTACCTGACTCCTGTTTAACCCTCTTTAATCTGTGTACCTGACTCCTGCTTAACCCTCCTTAATCTGTGTACCTGACTACTGTTTAACCTCCTTAATCTGTGTACCTGACTCCTGCTTAACCCTCCTTAATCTGTGTACCTGACTCCTGCTTAACCCTCTTTAATCTGTGTACCTGACTCCTGCTTAACCCTCCTTAATCTGTGTACCTGACTCCTGTTTAACCTCCTTAATCTGTGTACCTGACTCCTGCTTAACCCTCCTTAATCTGTGTACCTGACTCCTTCTTAACCCTCTTTAATCTGTGTACCTGACTCCTGTTTAACCCTCCTTAATCTGTGTACCTGACTCCTGCTTAACCCTCTTTAATCTGTGTACCTGACTCCTGTTTAAGCACCTTCATCTGTGTACCTGACTCCTGTTTAACCCTCCTTAATCTGTGTACCTGACTCCTGTTTAACCCTCCTTAATCTGTGTACCTGACTCCTGTTTAACCCTCCTTAATCTGTGTACCTGACTCCTGTTTAACCACCTTAATCTGTGTACCTGACTCCTGCTTAACCCTCCTTAATCTGTGTACCTGACTCCTGCTTAACCCTCCTTAATCTGTGTACCTGACTCCTGTTTAACCACCTTAATCTGTGTACCTGACTCCTGTTTAACCCTCCTTAATCTGTGTACCTGACTCCTGCTTAACCCTCCTTAATCTGTGTACCTGACTCCTGCTTAACCCTCCTTAATCTGTGTACCTGACTCCTGTTTAACCACCTTAATCTGTGTACCTGACTCCTGCTTAACCCTCCTTAATCTGTGTACCTGACTCCTGCTTAACCCTCCTTAATCTGTGTACCTGACTCCCTGTTTAACCACCTTAATCTGTGTACCTGACTCCTGCTTAACCCTCCTTAATCTGTGTACCTGACTCCTGTTTAACCCTCCTTAATCTGTGTACCTGACTCCTGCTTAACCCTTTTTAATCTGTGTACCTGACTCCTGTTTAAGCACCTTAATCTGTGTACCTGACTCCTGTTTAACCCTCCTTAATATGTGTACCTGACTCCTGTTTAACCCTCCTTAATCTGTGTACCTGACTCCTGTTTAACCACCTTAATCTGTGTACCTGACTCCTGCTTAACCCTCCTTAATCTGTGTACCTGACTGCTGTTTAACCACCTTAATCTGTGTACCTGACTCCTGTTTAACCTCCTTAATCTGTGTACCTGACTCCTGTTTAACCCTCCTTAATCTGTGTACCTGACTCCTGCTTAACCCTCCTTAATCTGTGTACCTGACTCCTGCTTAACCCTCCTTAATCTGTGTACCTGGCTCCTGTTTAACCTCCTTAATCTGTGTACCTGACTCCTGTTTAACCACCTTAATCTGTGTACCTGACTCCTGCTTAACCCTCCTTAATCTGTGTACCTGACTCCTGCTTAACCCTCCTTAATCTGTGTACCTGACTCCTTCTTAACCCTCTTTAATCTGTGTACCTGACTCCTGTTTAACCCTCCTTAATCTGTGTACCTGACTCCTGCTTAACCCTCTTTAATCTGTGTACCTGACTCCTGCTTAACCCTCCTTAATCTGTGTACCTGACTCCTGTTTAAGCACCTTCATCTGTGTACCTGACTCCTGCTTAACCCTCCTTAATCTGTGTACCTGACTCCTGTTTAACCACCTTAATCTGTGTACCTGACTCCTGCTTAACCCTCCTTAATCTGTGTACCTGACTCCTGTTTAAGCACCTTCATCTGTGTACCTGACTCCTGTTTAACCCTCCTTAATCTGTGTACCTGACTCCTGCTTAACCCTCCTTAATCTGTGTACCTGACTCCTGCTTAACCCTCCTTAATCTGTGTACCTGACTCCTGTTTAACCACCTTAATCTGTGTACCTGACTCCTGTTTAACCCTCCTTAATCTGTGTACCTGACTCCTGCTTAACCCTCCTTAATCTGTGTACCTGACTCCTGCTTAACCCTCCTTAATCTGTGTACCTGGCTCCTGCTTAACCCTCCTTAATCTGTGTACCTGAATCCTGCTTAACCCTCCTTAATCTGTGTACCTGACTCCTGTTTAACCACCTTACTCTGTGTACCTGACTCCTGCTTAACCCTCCTTAATCTGTGTACCTGACTCCTGCTTAACCCTCCTTAATCTGTGTACCTGACTCCTGTTTAACCCTCCTTAATCTGTGTACCTGACTCCTGTTTAACCCTCCTTAATCTGTGTACCTGACTCCTGTTTAACCCTCCTTAATCTGTGTACCTGACTCCTGCTTAAGCACCTTAATCTGTGTACCTGACTCCTGTTTAACCCTCCTTAATCTGTGTACCTGACTCCTGCTTAACCACCTTAATCTGTGTACCTGACTCCTGATTAACCCTCCTTAATCTGTGTACCTGACTCCTGTTTAACCTCCTTAATCTGTGTACCTGATTCCTGCTTAACCCTCCTTAATCTGTGTACTTGACTCCTGTTTAACCCTCCTTAATCTGTGTACCTGACTCCTGTTTAACCCTCCTTAATCTGTGTACCTGACTCCTGCTTAACCCTCCTTAATCTGTGTACCTGACTCCTGCTTAACCCTCTTTAATCTGTGTACCTGACTTCTGCTTAAGCACCTTAATCTGTGTACCTGACTCCTGTTTAACCCTCCTTAATCTGTGTACCTGACTCCTGCTTAACCCTCCTTAATCTGTGTACCTGACTCCTGTTTAACCCTCCTTAATCTGTGTACCTGACTCCTGCTTAATCCTCCTTAATCTGTGTACCTGACTCCTGCTTAACCCTCCTTAATCTGTGTACCTGACTCCTGTTTAACCACCTTAATCTGTGTACCTGACTCCTGTTTAACCACCTTCATCTGTGTACCTGACTCCTGCTTAACCCTCCTTAATCTGTGTACCTGACTCCTGTTTAACCCTCCTTAATCTGTGTACCTGACTCCTGCTTAACCCTCCTTAATCTGTGTACCTGACTCCTGTTTAACCCTCCTTAATCTGTGTACCTGACTCCTGTTTAACCACCTTAATCTGTGTACCTGACTCCTGTTTAAACACCTTAATCTGTGTACCTGACTCCTGCTTAACCCTGCTTAATCTGTGTACCTGACTCCTTCTTAACCCTCCTTAATCTGTGTACCTGACTCCTGCTTAACCCTCCTTAATCTGTGTACCTGACTCCTTTTTAACCACCTTAATCTGTGTACCTGAATCCTGCTTAACCCTCCTTAATCTGTGTACCTGACTCCTGCTTAACCCTCCTTAATCTGTGTACCTGACTCCTGCTTAACCACCTTAATCTGTGTACCTGACTCCTGTTTAACCACCTTAATCTGTGTACCTGACTCCTGCTTAACCCTCCTTAATCTGTGTACCTGACTCCTGTTTAACCCTCTTTAATCTGTGTACCTGACTCCTGCTTAACCCTCCTTAATCTGTGTACCTGACTCCTGTTTAACCCTCCTTAATCTGTGTACCTGACTCCTGCTTAACCCTCCTTAATCTGTGTACCTGACTCCTGCTTAACCCTCCTTAATCTGTGTACCTGACTCCTGTTTAACCCTCCTTAATCTGTGTACCTGACTCCTGCTTAACCCTCCTTAATCTGTGTACCTGACTCCTGTTTAACCCTCCTTAATCTGTGTACCTGACTCCTGTTTAACCCTCCTTAATCTGTGTACCTGACTCCTGTTTAACCCTCCTTAATCTGTGTACTTGACTCCTGTTTAACCACCTTAATCTGTGTACCTGACTCCTGCTTAACCCTCCTTAATCTGTGTACCTGACTCCTGTTTAATCACCTTAATCTGTGTACCTGACTCCTGTTTAACGCTCCTTAATCTGTGTACCTGACTCCTGTTTAACCACCTTAATCTGTGTACCTGACTCCTGTTTAACCCTCCTTAATCTGTGTACCTGACTCCTGCTTAACCCTCCTTAATCTGTGTACCTGACTCCTGCTTAACCCTCCTTAATCTGTGTACCTGGCTCCTGCTTAACCCACCTTAATCTGTGTACCTGACTCCTGTTTAACCCTCCTTAATCTGTGTACTTGACTCCTGCTTAACCCTCCTTAATCTGTGTACCTGACTCCTGCTTAACCCTCCTTAATCTGTGTACCTGACTCCTGTTTAACGCTCCTTAATCTGTGTACCTGACTCCTTCTTAACCCTCCTTAATCTGTGTACCTGACTCCTGCTTAACCCTCCTTGATCTGTGATCGCTCTCCGTTTATTAGCAGCCTGGCTACTGCCCAAAGCAAGAGAGAACCATAAGAATCCAAATTTGAACTAGAAACCCCGATCTCAGTGATATGATAAAGTCAGTGTAAAGCGTCCGGCAGTATTAATAAGTAGACAGGTTGTGTTACGCACTGACTGATCAGAAAGAATGGCGACTGAATGTTGATTTGGAACCCCCCTCAAGTCCCAGGTGTTGTATCGAACTCTGTTTCCCCATCGAGCTCTGTTTCACCTTAACCAGAGTTCAGTACAACATCAGAGTTCACTCTGTCGATTGAATGCCCGTCCGAGGTTCACTCTAGTTTTACCTCTGTTTCTATCATTCTCCCACTTCACCTCCTTTGCTTCCTCCCTCAACGGGGTTCCTTTCCTCTTGCAGGGTAGAGTTTCCCCTATCACTTCGGCTGTTCCACTGCGCGCCATTTCCACTACTGGGCCGGCAGTGTTGCCAACTCTCGTGAGACAAATAAGCAACTGCAGCTTCAAAAACAAGCCCAGTACCGCTATAGCCTGTCATGGCCTTTACAACATATTGTAGGGAATTCGGGGGGCAGTCCGGGAACCGCCACAGCCGGGACGCGAACCCGTGGCTGCCACACCGCAAGCGACAACGTTAATCAGTCGACCGAAGGGTCCGACCCGTTAGTTAAGGACCAACGTGTCTACTTATCCATGCACGTTACAATATATTAACCTGAAACAATTTAGAGTTTGAAAAACGAAAATGGAATTTATTTTACCAACTCATCCAACGGCAACAAAGTATGTCTACATAGGGAAGGCGTTAATTAAACTCCATTCAAATTCTGACATGCCTATTTGTTTGGCAAATTAGAACATTTAAACGCAACATTCACGTCCAGAATACACACAGAGTACAGGCCTATTTGACATAAACAAACCAGTGTGTGTGTGTGTGTGAGAGAGAGGGGGGGGGTGTGTGAGTGTGTATGTGTGCCTGCCTGTTTGTGTGTACTGTTTATTTTGCTAAAACTCATCAAACGCCAGCAAAGTAGGCGTACATATGGCAGGCACTGATTCAGTAGAAATGTCTCCAGTTTCTGCATTGCCAAATACTCCATCAAAACATTTCAACAAAACATTTACAGCAAAGTTATGGCAAGCATATAGGCTTATCTGATATGAACAAAGCAGTGTGTGTATTTGTACAGAATATCCTGACTCATTAGTGGGGTTTCCATAGAATGTCAAGCGAACTTTAAGCGAACTGCTGAAAATTCGCAAAAAGAAAATGCGAGTTACGCGCTCACGCGCGTTTCCAACCATTAAGTGGTTTGTAGCGAATTAACTAGGCTACGCACGGCGTAGTTTGGCCAGAAGATGGCGCTGTACGTTACGCACGGCTATAACTGGAAGGAGACTAACCCACGTAAACAAGCCTTGGTCGTGAGTAAAATGGAGAGAGGTCGAAGTTAATTCAAACTTTGGCGTTTCCATAAACTCGTTTAATGCGATACGTCCTAAATGCGCATTAAACCCCTTAATGGAAACGCGGCTATTGACGACCGCAAGGTAAGCGGCGGTGCGGGGGAGGGGCTTTTCTCCCTCGGTGGGGGGGGGTGGGGGGGTAGGTCATTGGGGTTTGGGGGAGGGCCAGTTGCACTGCGCTGATTCTACGCGTCACGTCGAACGTTCACAGAGCCACGCCTCGATGCCACGCGCAGGTTCGCGCGCAGAGGCCACGCCGGAAGCAGATAGTGTCAATCAATGCCGCTGGTGAAAATACACTCTGAATGGAAAAACAAAGTCGCTTATTATTTTTACAATCAAGCAACCATAGTTTTAAAAACCAGCCCAAAAATACGCAACCCGCGACTCATGATTTTTTCAAGCGACTTAAAAAAAAAGAAAGAAGAAGAAGAAGCCCAAAGTAGCGTATTATAAGAGCACATGGCAACTATGTCTGGGGATCGCCACCAAAGGCGCGATCCTCTTCCTATTTTGGTTGCGCAATGGTTGACGCACTTCCTTTGTGCCGTATATCGAGCCTTCATTTTCCCGCCAGATCGTACCCGGTGGCAGACAGAATTGCATAGTGAAAGCGAGGCTTATAGTGAACCAAGCTAAATGCCGATGGTGTCAATATTCGATAGCCATTACACTGTGCAATCAGCATCTACTTCATAATGATAAGTTAAAGCAACAAAAAAAAGTTCTCCACTGGCACTTTAAGATTGTATTTTTTAGCTGATATTGTAACGTGCACAGGGAAATAGACTCGCTAGCCCTTGGCTAACAAGTCAGAGCCTCTAGTGGGCTGGTTAACGTTGTCGCCCGCGATGCAGAAGATACGGGCTCGCGTCCCGGCTGTGGCGGCAGTTCCCAGGCTGCTACCTTCCTTAATTCGCTGTAATATGTTTATTTGTTTTTTGTTGATTGAAAATATAATAAGTTATCATCAAAAGATCTGTGTGAGGCAATTTAGCATCATGTTATCCTTTAGTTGTTACTCACAGTATGTAAACACAACGTCCATGGCACGTTGTCCGCCTTGCGAGAGAGATCCCTCCTCTCTTCCTCTCCCTGAGGTTTCCTCCTATGTTTTCTCCCTGTTGAAGTTTTTTTGTTTTTGTTTTTTTAGGAAGTTGTCCCTTACCGATGCGAGGGTCTAAGGACAAGATGTTGTTTTGCTCTAAAGCCCCTTGAGGCAAATTCGTGATATTGGGCTATACAAATAAAGTAGACTTGACTTGGATTCATTTGGGTGTGAGCCGAGCAGCACAGGACATAGTGAACGGACTGGAGCAGCTCTTCCATACTTGTGGTTTAGGGGATCAGTGGTAGACGAAGTTGGTCTCGGTGTGTACAGATGGAGCAGTTGTCAACGTTGGAGTTTACAATGGGGTCGTTCCCAGATTGCGTCAGATGGTGACGATCGGGGATTCCCTCTTGCATATTCTGTGTACTGACAGTACACACCCTCCAGAACTGCACAGTCAGCTGATCGCATGGTACTATACTGTAAGACATTTAATCGCTCTGTTGTCAAGCTGCTGAGCTTTTATTTACCGAGAGGGGGCGCAAAAAGAACAGAACAACTAGAAGATATGTGATAAGATGGCGTTGCCTTTGTCTGCATGGAGGCAAGAGACTTTGTTTAAAATATGGAGGCTGTTACCTGCCATTCAAGTGGCTACAAGTGATGACAGTGACCTAAAACATGTCTGCACAGAGGGTTTTCAGTGTTTCCCAGCCAACATGCTGGACCCTGGAAACATGTTACAGTTCACCTCCCTCAGGTTCCAGCAAGATAAATTGAATACTGGTGAATACAAAGATGAACTCATGGTAGCTGCTGAACAGCTGACACTATTGCTTGACAGTGAAGGCAAGTACAGGAAAGAGACTGTTTCATATGCTGACAGGGACAAGGCCGAAGTACTGAGAGGTCTAATTCATGAGTTTGAAAGCAGATATGAATCCCTTAAGTCATGTGATTAAGTTTTAATTTTCGATCCTTCAGCTTGAACTCAAGAAATGAGGCCTCAAGGAACCGCCACAGTTTTGGCAACACAACACTTACTAACATCCTCCAGAAATATGAGGCCAGCATGTCTGTTGACAGAGACTCCACTGTAAGAGAATGGATATGTTCAGTGGTTAAAGTGGGATTTGGTAAGTGGGGGATCTCTGTATTAGAGAGGTGGGCAAAAGTGCGGGAGTGATAGGTAGCTAGCTAACGTTAGGCTAGCTAACCACTGGTCCAGTAGTCCCGACGTTAGCATTGTTAGCTAATAATAGCTACCGGTAGCTAACGTTTGCTAGCTAGTTAGTTATTTGAATGAAAATATTGCATGGCCAGAGCTAAGGTTGGACAAACATAACTAGCTAGCTACCGGTAACGTTACCGGACGCTACCGATAGTTAGCTTGCCTAGCAGCATTCAAACAACTAGCCAGCAACGTCAGCAACTAGCTAGCAACGTTACCGGGTGGAAGATAGCTAGTTAGCTAGCTAGCTAGCTAACGTTACGTTCGCTAACGTTAGTTGCTTGAATGAAAACCACAGCAGAGCTAGACAAAACTATTGGAAATACTATTGGAAATACACTGAAGATACTCACTCTTTATGCCCCCCAATCCAAGATAATAGTGCCGGTAGCAGGTTGACGCTCTCTCGAGTCTTGTCTGCCTGGTGCGGTGAACTGACCCTGACCCGTGAGTGTGAAGCCAGTCTCTTCTGACGTCATGTCTGATGAAGCCACACAGCAGGCAGGTGCGGGTCACGTGAGGACGCGATATCGTTCAAACTTTTAGAAAAAGTAAAGTAGTATAAAAATAGAAGAACGACTTTATTTGCGATTTATTTTGTAATGCTTGTGAATTGGCTGCATCATGTTTTTTGTTTTAAATTTTACTGTGACAAAAAGGTTGAAATTACTCCTGTCTACAGAGTGCTGCCGGATCTCAGCTCCGGTTGACTTGGGGGAGGAGGAGGAGGGGAAGTGCCGGTGTCGGGATCCGGGGAGCTCCGGCCCACTTCAATCACTGGATATGTTTAATGCACGCAGGAGAACGTGTGGCAGGCTCCTCTGTGTATGACTTGGTCAACACAGTGACAATAAATAATCCAGATAGTTACTCCAACATTCATAAAGTCCCTCTGTTGTATCTTACACTGCCCTTCAGTAGTGCTGCATGTGAGAGGGGATTTTCACATCTCAATATAATAAATAATAAAATAGGCCCACGTCCGTCTGTGATATATCTTGAACTGTTATTTCTAGGCCCACGTCCGTCTGTGGTATATCTTGAACTGTTATTTCTAGGCCCACATCCGTCTGTGGTATATCTTGAACTGTTATTTCTAGGCCCACGTCCGTCTGTGATATATCTTGAACTGTTATTTCTAGGCCAACATCCGTCTGTGATATATCTTGAACTGTTATTTCTAGGCCCACGTCCATCTGTGGTATATCTTGAACTGTTATTTCTAGGTCCACGTCCGTCTGTGATATATCTTGAACTGTTATTTCTAGGCCCACGTCCATCTGTGGTATATCTTGAACTGTTATTTCTAGGTCCACGTCCGTCTGTGATATATCTTGAACTGTTATTTCTAGGCCCACATCCGTCTGTGATATATCTTGAACTGTTATTTCTAGGCCCACGTCCGTCTGTGGTATATCTTGAACTGTTATTTCTAGGCCCACATCCGTCTGTGATATACCTTGAACTGTTCTTTCTAGGTCCACGTCCTTCTGTGATATATCTTGAACTGCTGTTTCTAGGCCCACGTCCGTCTGTGATATATCTTGAACTGTTATTTCTAGGCCCACATCCGTCTGTGATATATCTTGAACTGTTATTTCTAGGCCCACGTCCGTCTGTGGTATATCTTGAACTGTTATTTCTAGGCCCACGTCCGTATGTGGTATATCTTGAACTGTTATTTCTAGGCCCACGTCCCTATGTGGTATATCTTGAACTGTTATTTCTAGGCCCACGTCCATCTGTGATATCTCTTGAACTGTTATTTCTAGGCCCACGTCCATCTGTGATATATCTTGAACTGTTATTTCTAGGCCCACGTCCGTATGTGATATATCTTGAACTGTTCTTTCTAGGCCCACGTCCATCTGTGATATATCTTGAACTGTTATTTCTAGGCCCACGTCCGTCTGTGGTATATCTTGAACTGTTATTTCTAGGCCCACGTCCGTCTGTGGTATATCTTGAACTGTTATTTCTAGGCCCACGTCCGTCTGTGGTATATCTTGAACTGTTATTTCTAGGCCCACGTCCATCTGTGGTATATCTTGAACTGTTATTTCTAGGCCCACGTCCATCTGTGGTATATCTTGAACTGTTATTTCTAGGCCCACGTCCGTCTGTGGTATATCTTGAACTGTTATTTCTAGGCCCACGTCCGTCTGTGGTATATCTTGAACTGTTATTTCTAGGCCCACATCCGTCTGTGATATACCTTGAGCTGTTATTTCTAGGTCCACGTCCGTCTGTGATATATCTTGAACTGCTGTTTCTAGGCCCACGTCCGTCTGTGATATATCTTGAACTGTTATTTCTAGGCCCACATCCGTCTGTGATATATCTTGAACTGTTATTTCTAGGCCCACGTCCGTCTGTGATATATCTTGAACTGTTATTTCTAGGCCCACGTCCGTATGTGGTATATCTTGAACTGTTATTTCTAGGCCCACGTCCCTATGTGGTATATCTTGAACTGTTATTTCTAGGTCCACGTCCTTCTGTGATATATCTTGAACTGTTATTTCTAGGCCCACGTCCGTCTCTGATATATCTTGAACTGTTATTTCTAGGCCCACGTCCATCTGTGATATATCTTGAACTGTTATTTCTAGGCCCATGTCCGTCTGTGATATATCTTGAACTGTTCTTTCTAGGCCCACGTCCATCTGTGATATATATTGAACTGTTATTTCTAGGCCCACGTCCGTCTGTGGTATATCTTGAACTGTTATTTCTAGGCCCACATCCGTCTGTGATATATCTTGAACTGTTATTTCTAGGCCCACGTCCGTCTGTGATATATCTTGAGCTGTTATTTCTAGGCCCACGTCCATCTGTGGTATATCTTGAACTGTTATTTCTAAGTCCACGTCCGTCTGTGATATATCTTGAACTGTTATTTCTAGGCCCACATCCGTCTGTGATATATCTTGAACTGTTATTTCTAGGCCCACGTCCGTCTGTGATATATCTTGAACTGTTATTTCTAGGCCCACGTCCGTATGTGGTATATCTTGAACTGTTATTTCTAGGCCCACGTCCCTATGTGGTATATCTTGAACTGTTATTTCTAGGCCCACGTCCCTATGTGGTATATCTTGAACTGTTATTTCTAGGCCCACGTCCATCTGTGATATATCTTGAACTGTTATTTCTAGGCCCACATCCGTCTGTGATATATCTTGAACTGTTATTTCTAGGCCCACGTCCATCTGTGATATATCTTGAACTGTTATTTCTAGGCCCATGTCCGTCTGTGATATATCTTGAACTGTTCTTTCTAGGCCCACGTCCATCTGTGATATATATTGAACTGTTATTTCTAGGCCCATGTCCGTCTGTGATATATATCTTGAACTGTTCTGTCTAGGCCCACATCCGTATGTGATATATATTGAACTGTTATTTCTAGGCCCACGTCCGTATGTGGTATATCTTGAACTGTTATTTCTAGGCCCACGTCCATCTGTGGTATATCTTGAACTGTTCTTTCTAGGCCCACGTCCGTATGTGGTATATCTTGAACTGTTCTTTCTAGGCCCACGTCCGTCTGTGGTATATCTTGAACTGTTATTTCTAGGCCCACGTCCATCTGTGGTATATCTTGAACTGTTGTTTCTAGGCCCACGTCCGTCTGTGGTATATCTTGAACTGTTATTTCTAGGCCCACGTCCATCTGTGATATATCTTGTACTGTTCTTTCTAGGCCCACATCCGTCTGTGGTATATCTTGAACTGTTATTTCTAGGCCCACGTCCATCTGTGATATATATTGAACTGTTATTTCTAGGCCCATGTCCGTCTGTGATATATATCTTGAACTGTTCCGTCTAGGCCCACATCCGTATGTGATATATATTGAACTGTTATTTCTAGGCCCACGTCCATCTGTGGTATATCTTGAACTGTTATTTCTAGGCCCACGTCCGTATGTGGTATATCTTGAACTGTTCTTTCTAGGCCCACGTCCGTCTGTGATATATCTTGAACTGTTATTTCTAGGCCCACGTCCATCTGTGGTATATCTTGAACTGTTGTTTCTAGGCCCACGTCCGTCTGTGGTATATCTTGAACTGTTATTTCTAGGCCCACGTCCATCTGTGATATATCTTGTACTGTTCTTTCTAGGCCCACATCTGTCTGTGGTATATCTTGAACTGTTATTTCTAGGCCCACGTCCATCTGTGATATATATTGAACTGTTATTTCTAGGCCCATGTCCGTCTGTGATATATATCTTGAACTGTTCCGTCTAGGCCCACATCCGTATGTGATATATATTGAACTGTTATTTCTAGGCCCACGTCCGTATGTGGTATATCTTGAACTGTTATTTCTAGGCCCACGTCCATCTGTGGTATATCTTGAACTGTTCTTTCTAGGTCCACGTCCGTCTGTGGTATATCTTGAACTGTTCTTTCTAGGTCCACGTCCGTCTGTGGTATATCTTGAACTGTTATTTCTAGGCCCACGTCCATCTGTGGTATATCTTGAACTGTTATTTCTAGGCCCACGTCCGTCTGTGGTATATCTTGAACTGTTATTTCTAGGCCCACGTCCATCTGTGATATATCTTGTACTGTTCTTTCTAGGCCCACGTCCGTCTGTGGTATATCTTGAACTGCTGTTTCTAGGCCCACATCTGTCTGTGGTATATCTTGAACTGTTATTTCTAGGCCCACGTCCATCTGTGATATATCTTGTACTGTTATTTCTAGGCCCACGTCCGTCTGTGGTATATCTTGAACTGCTGTTTCTAGGCCCACGTCTGTCTGTGGTATATCTTGAATAACATACCAGAGATTAACAAACACATATCAGAGATCTCTGAAACATTTCGGACCCAGAGTCCCTCACTATTATTCCTCTTTTATGTATCATTTGTTTCAATGACATCATTCGTCACTGAGGTCATAGGTGAGGGAGTCACGTGTCCCTGCAACTCCCTCCCGTGCAGCATCAGTTACCCCAAAAGCTGAATTGTTTGTATTGAATCGTGTTGTGTTGCCATGGTATACTCATGCGTTGTATTGTGCTATGTTATAGTGAGTTATATCATGTTATATTATGTGTTATGTTACATGTTGCTTTATGTTTCAGTCTGCTGAGTCCTTTAAATCTAAATTTAAAACTCATCTTTTTGTCTTAGCCTACAATTAGTTGTCTTTAAGTTTAATGCTTCACAACCTGTACTGCATGGTGGGTCGGTTTCTATCTCAATGAATTTACCAACCACTGTTCTGCCCACGAGATTATAGATTATAGATTATAGATCATAGAGTATAGATCATAGCATATAGATCATAGAGTATAGATCATAGTGTATAGATTATAGCGTATAAATTATAGAGTATAAATTATAGAGTATAGATAACTGACTATTGCAAACTGTTCTCTTCGCTCTCTGTCTGTCTCTCTCTGAATGATGTCTTCTCCTTTATCTTCTGTGTGTGAATGATGTGATGTGAGTCTCCCTTGTGTGCAGGTGCAGTCTGTCCTCCTCCCAGGTCTCCATGGTGATGGTGGGCACCACCTGGACACTGCTTGGCATTCCCCTCATCACATGTTCTTTTTAATCCATATACTTTTGTTAACCTGTTTTAATAGTACATGGTGTTGTATCCTTCTCACTGAGACGTGTGACTGATGTGGGGTTTTTTTGTTTGTTTTTTATTTTGTTTTGTGACATGGTGATGGTGGTTGTGTGGCTCAGGTCCAGCCCAGATAGCAAAATTGCTGTGGCCCAGACCCGTCCCACACCAAATACTTCATCTGGCCCACATACCGCCTGGAATGATGGCACTTGGGTGGTCCACTCCTGTTTGCCAGATCTGGGCCAGAACCAAGCCATAGCAATGTTGCATGTGCCACATATTTCCCATCAGGGATGAAGTATTCTGATTCTGATTCTGATTCTGATTCTGATTTGCCAATGGTGGCCCGTATTTCTTTTGTGATATTTGGGCCATATTCACCATTTACCACACAGGCCACTTCAGGGTCACATCCAGATTGCATGTTGCCGAGAGCACCACATCTGTGCCAAAAAGGCCAACATTTGATTTGGCATATTTGGGCCATATTTGCTATTATACATGTGGGCCACCTCAGGCTCACATCCATGTTGTCAGGGCCAGAAGAAGGCCATCAGTGCCGCATCATTGCCTGAAGTGGCCCACATCCGGTTGCTATCTGGGTGGGCTGTTCCGGTGATGTCTGGACACTGCTTGGCATCCTCCTCCTCATTATAGTCTTCATATAGTTTATAATTCCATTATAATTGCGTTATCCTCTTTCAGTGTTGCATTCTGTAAATTGTGTAATCACAACATGATTGCACGTTGTGCGTCTTGGGAGAGAGACCCTCCTCTGGTGCTCTCCCTGAGGTTTCTTCCTAGTCTTTCTCCCTGTTAAAGGTTTTTAGGGAGTTGTTCCTTATCCGATGAGAGGGTCTAATGACCGGATGTTGTTTTGCTGCAAAGCCCCCGAGACACATTTTCAATTTGTGATATTGGGCTACACAAATAAAATTGACTTGACTTATGTTGTGTCCGTTGTTTTGTGTTGTGTTGTGTTGTATTGTGTTGCGTTGCGTTGAGTAGAGTTGTGTTGTGTTAAGGTGTTGTGTTGTGTTGTGTTGTTGTGTTATGTTCTGTTGTGCTATGTTGTGATGTGTAAAGTGTGGTGCCTTATGTTGTGTCACCTTGTTTTGTGTTGTGTTGCATTGTGTCGTGTTGTGTTAAGTTGTTATGTCAAATGCACACATCGGAGCGTGTCGTCATGCTTCACATTGTGTTCTTCCCTTGGCTTCATCCTCACGTTGTGTGTGCAGAGGCAGAGAGGCAGAGAGGCAGCACTGGTGATGCTATCTGCCATGTGGGGTAAGAGTGGTGTCCCAGGAGTGCTCCGTGATCATTACTGGATGGACATTAAAGGGCTGCAGAGCTGAGCGAGCCTCAGAATAACCCCACTTAGGGCAATTAGCTACCGGTGGGACGAGGCTCGAACTGGAAGGTGATTAACATGTGACCTCCCTGGTAGTTACTGGCGGCCATCATCTGCTGCCATCATGTTCCGTCTTATTTCCTTACGCTGGTGGTGGTGTTCCTTACACTGGTGATGGTGTTCCTTACGCTGGTGGTGGTGTTCCTTACACTGGTGATGGTGTTCCTTACGCTGGTGGTGGTGTTCGTTACACTGGTAGTGGTGTTCCTTACACTGGTGGTGGTGTTCATTACACTGGTAGTGGTGTTCCTTACGCTGGTGGTGGTGTTCTTTACACTGGTAGTGGTGTTCCTTACGCTGGTGGTGGTGTTCTTTACGCTGGTGTTGGTGTTCCTTACGCTGGTGGTGGTGTTCCTTACGCTGGTGGTGGTGTTCCTTACGCTGGTGGTGGTGTTCCTTACGCTGGTGATGGTGTTCCTTACACTGGTGGTGGTGTTCCTTACACTGGTGGTGGTGTTCCTTACACTGGTAGTGGTGTTCCTTACGCTGGTGGTGGTGTTCTTTACGCTGGTGTTGGTGTTCCTTACGCTGGTGGTGGTGTTCCTTACGCTGGTGGTGGTGTTCCCTACGCTGGTGGTGGTGTTCCTTACGCTGGTTGTGGTGTTCCTTACACTGGTGATGGTGTTCCTTACACTGGTGGTGGTGTTCGTTACACTGGTAGTGGTGTTCTTACGCTGGTGGTGTTCGTCACACTGGTAGTGGTGTTCCTTACACTGGTGGTGGTGTTCCTTACGCTGGTGGTGGTGTTCCTTACGCTGGTGGTGGTGTTCCTTACACTGGTGGTGGTGTTCCTTACGCTGGTGGTGGTGTTCCTTACGCTGGTGGTGGTGTTCCTTACACTGGTGGTGGTGTTCCTTACGCTGGTGGTGGTGTTCCTTACGCTGGTGGTGGTGTTCTTTACGCTGGTGGTGGTGTTCCTTACGCTGGTGGTGGTGTTCTTTACGCTGGTGGTGGTGTTCCTTACGCTGGTGGTGGTGTTCTTTACGCTGGTGGTGGTGTTCCTTACGCTGGTGGTGGTGTTCCTTACACTGGTGGTGGTGTTCCTTCTCCACTGTGTTCACCTCGTTTACTTACATTGTGATTGCACGGCTCTGATTGCGGTCTGTCATTTTTTTTTGGGGGGGGGTTCCCCCTTTTTCTCCCCAATTGTATTTACCCCACTCTTCCGAGCCGTCCCGGTCGCTGCTCCACCCCCTCTGCCGATCCGGGGATGGCTGCAGACTACCACATGCCTCCTCCCATACATGTGGAGTCGCCAGCCGCTTCTTTTCACCTGACAGTGAGGAGTTTCACCAGGGGAACGTAGCGCGTGGGCGGCTCACGCTACCCCCCCCCCAGTCCCCCCCCCCCCCAACAGCCGCCCCGACCGACCAGATGACGAGGACGCATGCCCACATCCGGCTTCCCACCCGCAGACACGGCCAATTGCGTCTGTGCATAGGCTAACTGTAGTCCACAGACTTCCGGTTTCTACTGCAGCGGTCAAACCAGTTTCCTGTATGCTGGCGCGTGCTATTGACGATGGCATACTTTCCGCAATGGCTGCAGTATTTACCTGGATACATGCAGTAGCGGACCGGGCATCTCAGACCCAGGCCTTCGGTGAGACGTCACCGCCTCATAATTACCCAAAGACAGCCGTCACATCGCCATGCTACAATGTTTTAGTCGCAAAAGTGGTCATCATCACAACCATCAACATCAAGTTATTTTACACTTCTCACTTTCACAACAGCGACATCGTGTGGCGACACGGTGGAACGTACAGCCTTGCTGGAAGCCTTACTCCCGCTGGGCATATTATACTATCAAGAAACTCAACATCACGTCCCAGCCGGGCCGCTGGGCATAAAAACGATCAAACATTATGTAAATAAACTAACTACAAAAAATACATTCGACTAACCTGTGTTGTCTATTTGAAGACTGTCGTGTCTCTACAGGATAACGTAATTATACAACGATCAGGGTGTATCTTGGTCTTCCTCTTTTATTTGCTAGACCGCAGTAACATTACAACACGACTGCGTTAAGCCCTTCTGCAAAGGGCCGCACCAGAGTGGCGCACGTACATTTATACAACATGCACAACAAATAGACATCGAGGGTCAGAGGTCAAACATAAAATACATATTCCTGCAAATTCGTGTGTATCTCCATACACTACACTCTTCCCCTGAAATCTGAACCCAGTACATTTACAGTACAACAACATTTCTTTTTTATTTTTACATCTTTCCAACATGACATTGTTATAACAACAACTGGGTTCTCCCAGATGTTGTTATAACAACAGCTGGGTTCTCCCAGATGTAATCTATCAGGCGGCTTCACGTGCCGCTGCGGCCTCTGCTGGACACCCTCTGCAACTGAGGAGGGAGCAGCATCACTGGGTCCTTGCTGCACAACCCTCTCGGTGGATTCTGGAAGGTGTACAGGCGTTGCTACACATGCATGTGGTACATGTGGAACAACCCTCAGATCATCATCACATTCATCTGACACATTACAGTTCTCAATCTCAGTATTGATCATTTGATTGACATGTCTCTTGTACACCTTTCCATACACTTTTGCATGATATGTGACAGGACCAAGTGCCTTTACAATGCACCCAGGCACCCATTTAACACCTTCCCCTCCCCTGTGGTTTCGAACCAACACCTTCTGTTTTGGTAGGAAGTGTCTGACTTGTGCCAACTTATCTGCTTGCTTGGACTGTTGACTGTCCTGTCTCTGTTGCATGAACTCTGGGAAATTAGGTTTGGTGAGAGACAACCTGGTTTTGAATTGACGTCTGAGAAACAAGTCTGCAGGTGTGTTCCCTGTAGTAGACGGTGGTGTCCTCCTATAACAGAATAGGAGATTGTGTATGCAGTGCTGCAACGTCATATTGCTACTCTTTCCCTTTTCAAGAGCTGTTTTCAGGTTCTGCACCAAACGCTCTGCAGCCCCATTAGAAGCTGGGTGGTCAGGAGAACTCTTAATGTGTTTCACCCCATTGTTTTTCAGGAATGTTTCAAACTCAGCAGGTACAAATTGTGGTCCATTATCAGACACAAGTTCATCTGGAAGACCCCAAGTGGCAAAGTATCCCCTCAAAACTTCTATGGACTTTTCAGATGTAGTGCTACTCATCAAAGCTACTTCTGGTCAACGTGAATAGCTATCAGTGACCACTAGGAAGTTGAACGTTCCCTTCTGAGCATAATCTATGTGTATCCTCTGCCAAGGACGGTTAGGCCAGCTCCAATTGTGAACAGGAGCTGTGGCAGGCTGGTGTCTGTTTAACTGGCATGTCTGGCAACTGTTTACCAGTGACTCTATGTCAGAATCAAGGTTTGGCTACCAAAAGTGACTACGGGCTAATGCCTTCATCTTTACCATTCCCTGGTGGTTTTCATGCAATTCACGTAACATCTGTGGTCTCAACACCTCTGGTATGATTACCCAGAAACCCCACATCACACAGTCAGATTCAACAGTCAGTTCAGTGTTTCTTATGAAGTATGGCCTTAACTCATCTTCATGCAAATGCTTTGGCCAACCATTCAATGTGAAGTGCCTCACTCTCTGTAGTACTGCATCAGTCTTTGTCTCATTTGCAATCTCTTGTGAGGACACTGGCACTTTATCCAAGAATGAGACCCTAAACACAGAACTATAATCTGAGTCTGCCTCTTGAGTCTGTAGTGGTAAACGCGATATAATGCATCCGCATTTGCATGTTGTAAGGGTGGCTTGTAACGTATGTCATACTGGTATGCTGCTAAAATTAATGACCACCTCTGCAGCCTAGCTGCTGCCAATGTAGGCACTCCAGTCTTGGGCCCTAGTATCTTGAGGAGTGGTTTGTGGTCTGTAAGCAGAGTAAACTTCCGTCCATACAGATAGTCATTAAACTTGGTCACCCCAAAGATGATACTAAGTGCTTCCTTCTCTATCTGAGAGTAGTTGACTTCTGTTTTAGTGAGTGTCCTAGACACGTAGACTATAGGTTTCTCACTGTTGTCTGGAAACTGATGTGAAATCACGGCCCCTATGCCGTAAGGCGAAGCATCACATGCCAAAATTACAGGCAGTTTAGGATCATAATGTGTAAGCACTGGCGTGGCTACAAGCTGTGCTTTAGTACGCTCAAACGCCTCTTGACATGTTCTTGTCCAATCCCACTCTTTATCTTGATGTAGGAGCCCAGTCATAGGCTTAATCTCGCTGGACAGGTTTGGTATAAAGTTGCCATAGTAATTGAGCATGGCTAAGTACGACCTCAATTCTGTCACATTTATCGGCACAGGAGCTTTGTCAATAGCCTCAGTTTTCTCTTTAACTGGGCGCACACCCTCGGCATCAATGACATGCCCGAGGTAGGCCACACTGTTCTGAAAGAAGGCGCATGTCTCTTTGTTAAGCCTCAGCCCACGTTCTTCCAGTCTCTGTAACACTTGTTTAAGATTGCGCAGATGTGCGGTGGTATCTGTTCCTGTTATCAACATATCGTCTAAGTAGCATAGCACGCCATCAAGCCCTTGTAATACTTCATCCATAGTGCACTGGAAAATAGCGGGTGCGCTAGCGCCCCCATATGGCAAGCGGTTGCATACATAGAGACCTGTGTGTGTATTGATGGTGAGAAACGGCTTACTTTTCTCATCCATGTCGAGCTGAGTGTAGGCCTGCGTCAAGTCAAGTTTAGTGAGATGCTTTCCACCTGCTAAAGTGGAGAATAAATCCTGCAGTTTTGGAAGTGGGTACTGATCTACATCAAGCCACTGATTTACCGTCACCTTATAATCTCCGCAAATGCACACTGATCCATCTTTGTTCGGAATGCACACTAGCGGCGCAGCCCATTCACTATGCTGCACAGGAGAGGTAATTCCTGTTGTTCGAGTTCGGTTAACTTGTTATCCACGGCTTCACGCAGTGCATAAGGCACTGGCCTCGCTTTGCTAAATGTTGGTACAGCATCCGGTGATACACGTGAGGATGCAGTGAGGCCTTTTGCACGGCCCAGCTCTGCACTGAAAACTGCTCTGTGCTCTGAGCACACTTGCTCCACTGGCTCAGATGCGGCAACGCGATTCACTTTTGACCAAACTAAGCTGAGCACTCGAACCCAATCCTGCCCCATCAGCACCGGTGCTTTACCACGGGCCACTAGCAAGGCAGCTGTAAATGCTGCTTCCCACATTGCACATTCACCAGGATTTTACCCCACAAAGCTCACGGTTGGTCTCTGTATGTTCTCAATGTAACGTCACATGGATGCAAGTAAAGTGTCATGAAAGAGGAGTGAAGACGTTTGCTGAGGCTTTTGGTGTTGCCTCCCAAGCTGAGCGGGCACGCCATGCAGCCAGGTTAGTGACTCCTGTATCCCCAGCTAATGTGGCTAGAGACACCGGCCCCATGCAGACAGTAAATTCTGTACGTGAAAATGGTGCTGAACTTAGAAAAGCAGTCCAGGCCCGTTTACCTGCTGATCTCCTTGGAGACACCCCTGGAGTCTCTAATGCCACCCCAGGTACTCCAAGTGAATATGCCACTTCTTTATGAAAGAGACTCTGCACTGCTTTTCACTCTGTTGCTCATCACATTGAAGTAGCAGGTGCACAACAAAAGCACTACTATGATCGTCACATGAAACACACAGCCTATGAGCCAGGTGACTTAGTATGGGTTGACCTGCCAGCCCTCGCTAGACAAAAGCTGTCACCTTTTAAGGTGCTACGACGCCTCGACTCAGGCACAAGTGACATTGGGAGGTGACTATGAACTTTTAGACCAGCAAGATCCCAGAGCTAAGCCTAAGGTTATTCACTACAACCGCCTGAATCCTTATCGCTCTGCCTGGTCAGCGGACAAGAGCTCCCCCTCACCTACAGGACTGACACCACCAGCGCAGGGCCCTGGTCCCCCGGGGCTCACTGCACTGTCAGGCTGCAGACTGTATGTTTACTGGGGTCCATCCACACAAGACTGCTCTGCCAGTCCAGCTACAGCTCAGACAACAGTTGTTCCCCCCTCTGAGAGAGCCACTACTACCTTGCTACGAGGGGGAGATGTTGCAGCAAGATCTGCCAGTGAACTGTCCCCTGTTGCTGGGCCTTCATCAGATGTGAGAACCAGGTTTGGACGTTGTTTGCGTCCCCCACAGCGCTACAGGCCTGATGAATGAATGGATGCTTGCTCCTTGTGGCTGATTGCCACATATGAGCACCATGGACTGTGGAAGACTGTTATGGACACAAACATACAAAAAAAACAACTGCTGTATTCTAACTTGTTGTCATGTTCTTGTAATACTACCATCATTTGTTTGTCTTTGAGGTTAACAGTTACTTTTGAGGATAACTATTCTGAAGCGAGGACGCCTCTTTTGTAAGGGGGGACAATGTGTAACAGTTAAAAATGGGATATGCAAAACATAAGTGCAGAAATGGTAGAGACAAGTTTATTATGCTGTTTATACAGATATGCTCAAAATGTTCAATATTCTGTTTACAAGACTTTTGCCTAGGGGGCGCTGTTCCTTGAGCTGGTTGGGGGGTAGAGAGAGCGAAAGAAGAAACGAGTGGGGAGAGATAGAGACATGTGATTGAGTGGACTGCTGTACTGTTGTGTCGGAGCTCACTAAAGGTTATGAGAAAGACCCAAAGCGTGTTTGGAGTGATTGTATTCCTTTACACACCAACATCACTTACATTAAGCTTACGGGGGAATAGATACACAGTGGGCCATCAGCTCTGCTCTTACCGGGATCAATGTAGAAAGAGAAGCTTTACTGACAGACGCACTGTTATATACGCACAGACCACATGTCAATCTCAGCACATTTCATTGGCTGTTGTCACTGTCCATCATACAGTACCCGTATGTACTCATGACGTTTGCCTGTGTTAACACAAAAATATAGATGTACTTCTACAACTGAGAGCACACAGTTCATATATGTCAACACCCCCACTTGCTCTCATGTTGCTCATCTTCTTAGCTCAACACATCATAAGGTTTTCTACCTCGCGTCATGTAGCCTTTCCCTTACATGCTTACTCTCCACACATCAACTTTGCAAACTTAACCAACTTAATCTTTGTTGCGGGTTTCGTCATAACATCTGCTACCTTCTGGTCTGTTGGGCAGTACTCCAGACTTGTTTCCCATCATTCACAGTTGACCTTACAAAGTGGTACTTCATGTCAACGTGCTTACATCTCTGTCTGCTTGCAGGATTCTTTGCCAACGCTATTGCACCTTGGTTATCCTCGTAGACCTCAGGTGGTGCATACTGACGTCTGTCAATACCTTCTAGTAGTTGCACTAGGTACATACACTCTTGTGTAGTTGCAGCTAACGCCACATACTCTGCCTCACAAGTGGACAGTGCAACAGTGGGCTGCTTTCTGGTTTTCCATGAAACCAAAGGACCATTTTCCTTTAGGCTTATACAATAACCAGTTGTGCTGCGTCTGTCAGCTACGTCAGCCGCCCAGTCTGCATCACTGTATGCTTGTAGCCACCGGTTCTCATCGTCACATTTCCTGTAACACAACTCTTTGCCAGTTGTGCCTTTCAGATATCTCAGTACATGTTTACAGTAATCCGTTGCTCTTCTGGTGGCTCAGTAAAGTACTGTGACAGTTTACTTACTACAAAACTTAGATCGGGTCTTGTACATGTAGTCAGATAGATTAGGCTGCCTACTACCTCCCTGTATTTTCTGGCATCACTCAACATTTCTGCATCATTAGTGTAGTTCAATATTTGTTCACAGGGTGTTGCTCTAGGTTTACAATCTTGCATGTCAAACCTTTCTAACATTTTCTCCACATACCTCTTCTGTGACATTCTCACACATTTATCACACTGGTCAAGATCCATACCAAGAAAATGTTTCAGTTTACCCAAGTCCTTCATCTTGAATGTTGCTGTGAGCATCTCCTTTACAGCCTTCAGTGCATTTTCATCACTGGCAGCAATAATCAAGTCATCAACCCATATTATAATTATCACTTTCTCAGTTTCTGTTTCCCTTGTGTAAACACAATGATCAGCTGGCTTTTGCAAAACTCATTTTCATTCAGATACCCATGCAACATTTTGTTCCAGTTCCTGCCTGACCGTTTTAACCCATATAATGACTTTTCTAGCTTATACACCAACTTTTAATTTGTGCTAGATTTCACCTCGTAACCCTCTGGTTGTTCCATGAACATCTCGCAGTCTATCGGTGCATGTAGGTAGGCAGTTTTGACATCCATCTTTTGTAAAATCAGGTTTTCCTGCGCTGATTTTTGCATCGACCCTCTGATACTGGTCAAGTTAGCAGTAGGAGAAAATGTCTCCCCATAGTCTACACCCATCTTTTGACTGTATCCTTTAGCTACATACCGTGCCTTATATTTCTCATCAGCTGATGGAACTGATGGATTCCACGACAAGCTCAAAGACTGTTCAGGCTTTAAGGGGGTTGTCAGCCGTCATGGCCTGCCTGAGGTTTTGGTCAGCGACAATGGTCCGCAGTTCACCTCGAGTGATTTTGCGGATTTTCTCAAAGCGAATGGTGTGAAACACGTGCGCTCTGCACCCTTTCACCCAGCCACAAACGGATTGTGCAGACACTTAAGCGGTCGTTGAAAGCTTCCAGGGGGCAGACCACGATGCGACATCGACTGGATTCGTTCCTACTCAGCTATAGAAACGCTCCTCATGCCACAACGAATGAGTCTCCGGCCATGCTGTTCCTCAAGCCAAGTGTGGCGGCTGTGGTGGGTCAGGCACAGACAGGCCGGGAGGGTCGCAGGACCCCATTCGCCACGGACAAGGACAAAGACTTCAAGCCTGGGGACTCTGTTCTGGTGCGTGATTATAGACGGGGGCAGGAGAAGTGGATGCCAGGTGTGGTGGTGTCTCAAGCGGGGCCAGTGTCCTACATGGTAGATGTCAGGGCTACACTGGAAACGCCACACAGATCAGATGAGGGCCTGCGACCCGGAAATGCTCACGCCTGGAGAGCCATCACAACCCGCCTTTTTTGGGGCAAACAGCTACTGCCCCCACGAAAGATCCAGCGCCAATTCCTCCAGCGGATAGGCAGGATTACCTCCCGAAAAGTCACTCAGTCCCACAAACGGAGCCAGTAAACTCAGGGCCAACAGAAGAATCGGTTGAGGCTGATGCTCCCCAGAGACTGTTCCCTCAGAGACTGTTAGGAGGTACCCTACACGAAAAAGAAAACCCCCAGACCGCCTCAATCTGTAATGGATTTTGGATTAAAGGGGCACTCGCCACATGCTAGGTTAGTTAGTGAGGTGGGCAGTTTACAACCGCTCACCTCGGTTGTGTAACATGCAAGTCCTGTTTTGTTAATGAAAGTGATAGTAGGATGTTTTGAGTTATGTTGTCTGTTTAAAGTATTCCGTGTTGTTCTGCAGGAATATTCGGGTGTTATTCAGGAGATATATGTAACCCTGTGGTTAAATTATAGGCCTTAGATATATTATATTGCACTATTAGATAAGAGTTTGGCCTATGTTTGTTATTTTGTTAACCTTTTGAATATATATTATACTGTTGATATTGTTCTGCAAAACAGTTGTTTACCAATGTGAAATGCATTTACTTTTATTGTTGAAAACTTACCATTGTTGTGATTGGTTGGCTGTGGAGAGAATAACTTACCTTGAATGTGATTGGTTGAGAGGGCAGCGGAAAACGTCAGCGCGAGCAGACTGAACGGGGAGAGAAAGCAGGTCTCTCGTCCCTTTGTGTGAGCAAAACGGAGCAGTGTGATGTCGAGTTGTTTTATGCTATTTTGCGGCGAGAGAAAAGTAATTGAAGTTTAGTGAACAGTGATGTGTGCGGGTGTCTGACCGAGACCCATCCCGGGAACTGTTTGTGTGGATTTGGGAGACAAACTGACTACTCGTCAGTCCCATATGTGGACCCAGCGACGTTACGGAGCGAGCTAGCCAGTCGGTGTCCGTTGTTAGCACAGCAAGGCGGGCGAATGGACTGGATGCGGTAAGGGGCTCTCCCCACAGTGAGTCGGGCAGTCTTCTAGTTTAGCGAAGTAACGTTATCAGTACAGTGTAGCGGTGGGTTCATGCGACCATCGAGGAACGCAGAAGGAGTCGTCTGTTGCCGTGTTGTGCTGCCGAGGCGAGCGCACGGTTCTACCGTGAGATGATGCTAACGGCTAACGGCTAACTAGCCAGTTAGCTAGGAGGGCTGCCGGCCTGACGTTCGCTGCTGCGCTGCGGCGGGAAGCGCGAGACGAAGAGGAGCATTCATTCTTTGTGAGTACAAGCTGGATGTGCGGGCTTCCAAGGGGAGCGAAGAGGGCTGTTTAGGGTCCCCACGTACCCGATAAAGAAACAGGCCTGCAACTGGGGGTTGACTTTCTTTTATTTTATTGCCGGCTTAGTTATAGGGTTATTGAGCTGTATGCTAATGTGTTAGTCTGATTAATTTGTGTATATCTGAATGCAGATGCTTGTTAGCCATTGAGGCTTATCACTTTCATTCATTCTAATAATTAGTACTCATAATACATTTGTATATATAATTCTATGTACCTGTGTGAGTGTGGATTATTCATGTGTGTTTATTCCTGTGGTGTCTAGGCTATGGTAAGTGACATGTTGAGACAACCTTAAAGGGCTAGTCCACCATTTTAATATAAGTTACTCGGTGACACATTGAGGTGTCTAGACCATGTTAGATTGCCTTAAAGGGATAGTCAACCTTTTTAGTTGGAGTTACCAGATGACACTGTAAGACATTTAGAGCCTTTAGAACCTACTTTAAACACATAAAAAGCGAAGTTGTATAGAGAACTCAGGAGCGTTGTCCTTGACAGTTAAAAAGGATAGATAGCGCTACATATAAATAGGCATCCAGGTTTTTCGGGGAAATCCGATGTAAATAAGTGGGGAGGAGATGTGATGTATTTTGTTTGTCTGCTCTGGACACTTCCCTAGGGTGCCGTTAGAGGGCCCCAGAGTTTATAAATTGGGCTACACTGTTTCCGGCTTGTCTTAGAGAATTTTACAGCCTACGTCATCAAAAGTATGCGTGCGCATTTAGGCAACGGAAGTGAAATGCTACCCCCAAGTCTCCCATTCATTCACAGATTCAGACGAGGAAGAGATTACAAGGTTTATTCGGAAGTGTAACCAGCATCAAAATGTCCGGTTGTTGTGTGTAGGTAACTTTCGCGATCTTTTGTCGTTAATCCCCTTGCATAGTTTGACAAAAGTAGAGGCTAGTTCCCATCGATGCAGAGAACGGTCAACTGAGCATGCGCGAGTATGCCTCCGTTGTTTGGGTAGGTTAAGGTTAGGGTTAGGGCGGGGTTAGGGTTAAAGTTAGCTAATCAGACGCAGAGTAGGGGTGGGTCTTCCTAGGGGAGCAGTGTGATTTACGGCAAGGTGAAAAGTGTCGTGAGTTGATGTTGGTTAAGTAAAAGTTGTAAACGTGGGTCTCGGTGTGGTCATTGACTGAACATAATATTTGGCGAGCTCGGATGGCTGGCTTGGTTCTGTCGCCGCCTCCACCTTTCCTACCCGTTCCCGGGGACCCAGCTGTTCCCTGGGACCGATGGATATCGTCGTTTGATGACTATTTACTGGCTCTGGGGCATTCGGATTTAGCAGCAGCAGCTAGGAAGTGTGCACTCTTGCGGCACTGCCTCGGTCAGGAGGGACAACGTATTTTCGCTACACTCTCGGTGGCGGATGACACCTACACTGCGGCTACCAACGCACTACAGTCGCATTTCAGCTGAGGAGGGAGCCGACGCATGCACCGGTTTGAGTTCCGCCAGAGAGCCCAGAAGTCTGGTGAGTCAGTGGGCCAGTTCGTGTCTGCCTTACGTGGGCTAGCAAAGCATTGTGACTTCGGGGCTTTGGAGGATGGACTTATAGTTGATCAGCTAATAGAGAAAACGTCTTGTGCTCAGCTGAGGGAAAGACTGCTACTCGAACCAGACTCCATGACGTTATCTGACGCTATAGTGATTGGGAAGCAGTTGGAAACGGCTCTGCTGGAAGCCTACAAGTTCTCTCGCGCTGTGCAGGAGCCCGTGACGTCACTGCTACCGGCAGTTCACCGCTTAAACGCGTCTCTGCTTAAAGTACCTACTGTTGCCCAGGAGACGGCAGGGGCGGCTGACATGGACAGTGACAGGTTTGGTGTGCAAAGAGTGGTAGACAGGGGTCTAGGGAGAGTGGGCCCAAGCGTTGCACTAACCGTGGCTCCACAAAGCATGTATCTCGGGACAAATCATGTCCTGTCCTGGGCAAGCGCTGCCATCACTGCAACAAGAACAAGATGAATCACTTTGCAAGCTGGTGCTGGTGCCCCCCCGCCCCCTGCAGACCCACAGGCTGCTGCAGTTCCTATCAACACAGCCACTGCACATGCATTGTGGGCGGAGCCTCCTTGTTCACACGGGGGCAAAGGTGTCACTTCTGAACAAACCCACATATGACCGGCTCTTCTGTCACATGCCCATGGAAGCGGCAGCCAACTCCCTGTCGGGCTACGACCACGCCCCCATCGCCACTTTGGGAGTAGTCTGCCTTCCCGTGGAGTATAATCACCAGTACGTCCCTGAAACCAGGTTCTACATCACACAGAAAGGGGTTAACATCCTCGGGCTAGACTTGTTCCATGCCCTGGGCTTTACATTGACTGACGCTGTGGGCCTGAGTGTCCTGCAGGTCTCCACTTCCTGGCCCGAATGTTACCCAGAACTGTTCGGAGGACTGGGCTGCATATCTGGGTTTGTGCACCAGCCTACTGTGGACTCATTGGTCCCCCCCAGTAATTCAGCCACTACGACGCATTCCCCTGGCCCTCTGGGATGGGGTGGAAGAAGAGATGCACCGCCTGGTGAAGGAGGACATCGTCGAACCAGTCAATGCCTCACCCTGGATTTCCAACCTGGTAATAGCCAAGAAACGGGGTGGTGGACTGCGCCTCTGCGTGGATCTGATCGACGTCAACGAAGGAGCTGACTAGCCATTTCCATGGCTCCACAGTTTTCAGCAAAATGGATTTACGCCACAGCTACCTGCAGGTTCCCCTGGCACCAGCCAGCGTGGACCTCACAGCTTTCATGTCACATGTGGGGGTTTTCAGATACAAGCACATGGCTTTCGGGCTGTCATCAGCCCCAAGCTGTTTTCAGAAAATAATGTCACTCATCCTAGCTGGGATTCAGGGGGTCGCCATCTATCTGGACGACGTGGTGGTACACGCACCCTCTGCCACACTGCACGATGCTCGCCTGGAACAGGTCTTCCAGCGCTTCAAGCAACACGGGGTCACACTGAACACTGAGAAGTGTGTGTTTAGTGGCAAGGAGGTCGAGTTCCTGGGTTTCCGGCTCTCCAAGCGGGGTATCACCCCAATCATGTCCCACACGGAGGCCATTCTGTCCCTGCCGGACCCACAGTCACCATCCCAGCTGTCCTCTTTTCTGGGGATGGCTGCCTACTATCGCTGTTTCATGCCACACTACTCCTACTCAATGGCCCCCCTGCGCCAGCTGCTACGGAAGGATGCTGTACGGGACTGGACCCCAGCATGCCGTGAGGCTGTAGGCATCATCAAATAGCAGTTCACATCCCCGCCCACTTTGGCCCATTTCAGCCTGACTGCACCCATCATGGTCACCTGTGACGCCTCTAGGGTGGCACTTGGTGCAGTGCTCTCCCAGGTCCATGAGGGAGTAGAGCGTGTAGTGGCTTTTGCCTCATGAGCACTCACTCCGGTAGAGCACAAGTACTAAGTGGGGGAGAGGGAAGCTCTTGCCTGCCTGTGAGCATGCGAACGCTGGAATGTCTACCAGTACGGCAGGGCTTTCACTATCCGCACAGATCATCAGGTGCTGAAGGCTCTGCTGGCGACCCGAGGTTCGGGGCACAGGGCCATGAGACTACTGAGATGGGCGGATAGGCTGAATCAGTACAACTTCAGACTCGAGTTTATGCCGGGGCGTACCCATACAGTGGCCGACCTCCTGTCCCGAGCCATCTCTCTGACCAAAGAGGTAAGAGGGGCGACGACAGAGGATTACGACGACTGTGTCCACATAATGCATGGGCCCCTCAGCACAGTAGTCACGCTGGCCGAGCTGCAGCAGGCCTCGGCTGAGGATGAGACACTCACAACCCTTCGTGCCTACGTCCAGGATGGCTGGCCTGCCAAGGTGGATGACAGGCTGCTCCCCTACCATAAAGTCCGCGACAAGCTCCCCTGCTGGGGGGAGGTGTGCCTCTCCCTTGGCCACCGCGCCATTGTACCAGAGACTCTAATGGCCAGAGTGTTGCAAATGGCGCATGATGGGCATCTGGGGGTGGTCAAGGGGAAGCAGCGCTGCAGAGACACCATGTGGTGGCCTCACATAGACTCTGACGCAGAGGAGCTGGTGCGTAACTGCACCTGCTGCCTTCTGACTGGGAAAACCAGCCAGCCTACCACAGCACCCCTCACTCCAACCCCGTGGCCGTCCACGCCATGGGAGCACATCCAGATCGACCTCTGCGGAGAGCTCCACAGGGCACCCGCACATGCCCGCTACTTGCTGGTCATGCATGACCTTCATTCGAAGTGGCCAGAGGCCATCGAACTGGGCTCCATCACCTCACACACCATCATCGACTGCTTCGACAAGCTGTTTGGGCGCTGGGCCAGCCTGCCCAGTGTCATCATAATGGACAATGGACCCCAATTTGCATCGGCGGAGTTCTCAGAGTTCCTGTCACTGTGGTCCATCAAGCACATCAGGAGAACAGTGTACCACCCGGAGAGTAGCGGAGGGGTGGAAAGACTGAACAAAACTCTCAAGAATGGAATTCGAGTCTGTCTGGAGGAAGGGAAAACCTTCGGCACTGCACTCAGCCAAACTCTCCTGACCATCTGGGCATCCAAGCACTCCACCATGGGGGTGACACCGGCTCTGCTCATGATCGGGCGAGAACTAAAGCAACCACTGCACTGCTTGAGAGCGGAGCCAGCCACTGCACACGAGAGCCCAGGGCTCCAAAAAGCCAGAACTCAGGTCCGAAGCTCACAGGCCCGGATGAAACAGAGGTTTGATGCCTCCCGCCAAGTACAGACTCCCTCTCTGTCTGTGGGGGACTGGGTCAGGATCAAACAAGCCAACCGCCAGAACAAGCTGCGGTCATACTGGTTGGAGCCCCATCAGGTGACTCAGCAGCTGGGACCGGCTACCTACAGACTGGACGATGGGACTCATTGGCACTCAGACCGCCTGCATAGGGTTGTAGCCCCTACAAACCATGCATCATCCCTGTCCCCAGCTGCTGTTCTCAGTTGGCAGCCCAGACCGGAGGCAAACCGGGTGGGTGGTAACCCATCGCCATTGCCAGGCCCTGCTCCCCAGCCTGCTTGCCCTCAGAGGATGAGGGTTCTGCCTGTCTGGCACAGGGACTATGTTACAAATGGTTAAGGGACATCTAGGGTAGGGACTGATCACAATACAATAGTCGTAGGGGCGGTACGGTGGTGCAGTCGCCTTCACAGCAAGAAGGTCCTTTGTTCGAATCCCGGGGTAGTCCAACCTTGGGGGTCATCCCAGGTCGTCCTGTGTAGAGTTTGCATGTTCTCCCCATGTCTGCGGTGGGTTTTCTCCGGGTGTTCCGGTTTCCCCCACCATCGAAAAAACGTGCATGTTAGGCTTCGTACCGCTGTCTGTGCCCCTGACTGAGGCATGGCCAGACCAACTGGTGTTGGTCCCCGGATGCTGCACGGCGGCTGCCCACTGCTCCTGGCTACACAGCTAGGATGGCTTAAATGCAGAGCGTAATTTCCCCACGGGGATCAATAAAGTATCTCAACTAGCAGATGATACCATGTGTCGTGCTTCCTCTGCTAATCCCCCGGCTGACAGGGTGGTCAAGTCAAGTCAAACTTTATTTATATAGCACACTTCATACACAGGGCGACACAATGTGTTTTACATAAAGTGACAATACTGTCGAAACACAACGATAAAAGTGCCAAATGTAGAAAATAAATACATGATGGATAATGCATTTACCATTTCTGGTGTAGTTATTGGCTAGCATTCCATATGGTTACTGCAGTTAGCCGCAGGCACGGCCAGAAACTGCACGATACTGAAGCATCGCATGTAGCATTGTTTCAAACTGGACACCTTCCATAATCCTGCACAGTTCAACTCACACGGCCTGTAAACCTTACTGAACTGAGACGAGGCAAATGAGATTACACCTACCTCACTATCGTGTACATCATTACGAATAAGCCCTGACACATAACATACTGTGACGTGGTCAAATAATGGACTCCTCGGCCAACCTTTCAGAGTTAACCAGCAAGCTTTTAGTGACCGTAAGACAAGCCAGCGTTAACAGACAGAAGTTTGTATTGTTCACAGAAGCGAGCTTAGCTATTTGCCTACTCTTTACACTCATGGTGGGAAATAGCATGCTGTCTAATACAACTTCTCTCGTAACGTCCCCATTACCTTCCACCACATCCCTGCGATCTGTAACAGATATGCCCGTTTTTAACATGTTCAATATCCCACAATATAACACAAAACATTAACACTCTTCAGTTGCATCGTGGGTAATATGCTAATGAACCCCCTGACTTTCAGCAGGAACACTCCAGTAGAATTTGCCACAATACCGAGGAGGTGTCAAATAGGCAGTGGTGGACACTAACGAACTACATTTACTTGACATTTACTTGAGTACTGTACTTTAGTACGTTTTTTGAGTATCTGTACTTTACTTGAGTATTTTTTGGGGGGAGGGGCGGGATTTATGACTTTTACTCCACTACATTTCAAAGACAAATATTTTACTTTTGAGTCCACTACATTTCTATGAAGGTTGTCGTTACTCGTTACTTTTACGCAGCTTTGAAGTCAGCGGTTGGATTTTTGTTTTTCCTTTCTAAAACACGATTGGCCACACACTGTGAGGACAGGAGAAAAACCAGTCACCGTACCAGCTCTCAACTAGGTTTGATGTAAAACGGAAATACGTCATCCAGCTCTGTGAAACAAGCGCAAAAAAACAAAAACAACGATAAGAGTAACGTTAACCGGGCGGTGATAATGGCCGAGTAATGTCATACACTTTTGACAACATAGGGTCATTGCGTGTTTCTCTTTCAATGAGGCTGTTTGTCACTGGTAATTGTTCAACTATTGTTGTGTGAAATACCCCTGATGAATCCATTTTTGTAGTTATCTCTGAAGTCAGCAGTGGTAAACATGACAAACCATCTGCATTGCCATGTTGCTTGGTCCCCTTGTGTTCAATGTCATACATGTGACCTCCTAAGAAAAGAGACCATCGCTGCAGCTTCTGTGCTGACATCACTGGAACGCCTTTCCTTGGCTTGAAGATTGATACGAGAGGCCGCTGGTCAGTCAACAGGGTAAACTTTTGACCATACAGGTAGTGATTGAACTTTTTGACTCCCCACATAAGGCTTAGGGCCTCTCTTGTCAATCTGTGCGTAGTTGTGTTCAGCTGAAGTTAGCGTTCTTGAGGCAAAGGCTATTGGTCTTTCTGAGCCATCTGGAAACTTGTGCAACAACACAGCTCCAATCCCATGGGGTGAGGCATCACATGCCAGTCGGATTGGTAAGGATGGGTCAAAGTATGCGAGCACCCCTTCCGAAGTTATGAGTCTTTTAGTTTCTAGAAATGCCTTCTCACAGCTCTTAGTCAACTTCCATTGAGTCCCTGTCTGTAACAGTGCATTCAGTGGGTGTAGGGCTGCGGATAGTGGAAAGATTTGAAATAATGGCTCAAAGACCATGAAGCTGCATTTTGGAATCTTTAGTGAAACGTTTGCATAACGACAACGCTACATCTGCTAGTGCATCTGCTAGTCATGGCTGTTAACACTGTTCTCTCTAGCTCCACTACTTCTGGGCTTAAGGTGAACCAAGAGCGTCTCACATACAACACTTAACCTAGAACGCCACCTTGTGATTAGAGTAAACATTAAAACTAACACCGGAAGTATTACTAAACATGTTACAAAGCATGGACATTTCAACCCTCCTTTCCTTACTTTTTTTTAACAATAACTATTAATCAGTCCAACTGAAACCTTCTCTTGCATTATAACTTTTAGTCAGTTCACTTTAAAGTCAGTGGGGTATGACGGGGGTCTTCTGTTTACCCTGACTGGGTATCTCTGAACAGGTGACTGTGACCCAGGGGGGTTAGGGGCTAAGGGCTCTGGGATTTGTTCAGGGTGGATTTCGGTCCAGTCCATGCCTTTCAAACCACATTGCTGACAGTGGTGAGTTTCAGCCACCGGGAGGATCTTGAAGTGGGATGAATTTCTGGTGATGACATGGTCATTGTGTTTGGCTGTCACCATGGAGCATTTGATGGTGATGACCCTGTATGGGCGGGGTTTGTAAGCAGGGCATAGCTTCCCTTCCTTCTTTTGACGACACAGGACCCTGTCACCTACTTTCACAGCCAAAGGAGCAGCATGGCACATGCTGTCAGCATTGTGTTTCATCCTGTTCTGTGCCACTGCATCTGCTTGTCGTAGCTTTGCATCAGCCTGAGACTGGAAGGGAAGAGGAGATTCAGGCAGCTTGATTCTAAGTGGCCTACCAAACAGCACATCGGCAGGCGCCATTCCAGTTGAGCAGTGAGGGGTGGCACGGTAGTTGCAGCGGAATGCACACAGAGTCTGTTTCCATGGGCGACCTTCAACGTGGGTAGCATGTATGGTCTTTTTAAGGGTACGCATGAAGCGTTTAGCCTCAGCATTGCCCTAAGGCCACATCGGAGTTATCTTCCTATGCCTGAAACCCAAGTATGTAGCGAAGTCTGCATGTTCAGAGCTTTGGAAGGGTGGACCGTTGTCAGTTTTGACCTCCAGTGGAATTCCCAGTGTAGAGCATATTTTGTCGAGTTTAGGGATCGTGGCTCTGGCTGATGTGGACTGCAGAATCTCTACCTCTGGATACCTGGAGTATTCATCTATGACCACCAGAAGGGAATTACCAGAAGGGATTGGACCACAGAAGTCCACACCAACTTTTTCCCATGGTGACGATGCTCAGACATGCGGAGAGGTTCTTGCGTGTGATTAGGCACAACAGCCTGGCATAGGATGCTGCCAGCTATCATGGTTTCTACGTGTCTGTCAATGCCAGGGAACCAGACTTTCTCTCTGATCAACTTCTTAGTTTCGACCACCCCCTGATGGCCTTTGTGTGCCAGTGACAGGCCCTGATTTGTAACAAATGAGGGACAATGATCCTCGTGCCTCGTAGCACAGTGTCATCCGTCGCGGTCACAGTTAGTTAATCTTTGATTTTTTTGAATGACATTAGAGCAGCAAAATCCACTCTGTCAGCAACATCTTGCTTTTCGGCCAGTGACTGCCATGAGCCTTCTTTGATGAGTCGAATGACTTCGCACAGAGTGGGGTCAGTTTTGGTCGCCTCTTCAATTTCACTCAGTGTCATTACCTTAGAGACACCATTTGCTGTAACAAAGTTGACATATTCTTCCGCTTGTCTTTCATTGTCTGAAGTGTGATGAGAGATATGTGATACTCGTGCAGGGTGGCGTGACATATAGTCTGCCGGGTTGTCCTTACCAGACTTGTTGCGGACTGTGTAGTTGTAAGGCTGCAGACATAGACTCCAGCGTTCTATACGAGCAGGTGTCTTGGATTTGGGATTGTCGAAAATCCATTCCAACGGTTTGTGATCACTGATAAGTGTAAAGGGTGCTCCGTAAAGGTATATGTGAAAATGTTCACAGCCCCACACAATCGCAAGCGCTTCCCATTATGTTTTTGAGTATTTTTGTTCACTGGGGGACAGTGCTCTACTTGCATATCTTATCACTCTAGCTGGTTCATTTGAGCTATTCCTTTGTGCCAACATAGCCCCAAGACCTACTGGACTTGCATCGACCAGTTCAGATAGTCTGTGTGGGTCAAAGTAGGTCATCACAGCATCACTTGTTAGACTTTGTTTCATCTCATCAAGAGACCTCTGGTGCTCTTCCGCCCAGGTCCAACTAAGTCTTTTTTGTAAGTTCTCTCAGAAGTTGGGTTATTGTGGCAAAATCCTTGATGAAACAGGCACTGTAATTTGCCATGCCTAGAAGCCCGCTGACCTCACTGGCATTAGTCGGATCAGCAGCGTCGTGAAGTGCCTGAACCTTCTTGGGATCCGGAGAGAATCCTCCATCTAAGAATGTGCATCCAAATAAGTCCAGAGTAGTTTGTGCGTATGAGCACTTGGCCTTCTTGAGAGTTAGGTTCTTCTCCCTCAGTCGCTGAAGCGTTTCTCTAAGAGCGTGGTCATGGGCAGCTCTTGTTTTCCCAAACACTAATATGTCATCACTTAGGTTGATTACTCCTGGGATGCCATCCAGGGCTTGTTGAATGGCATTGTGGAACACCTCTGCAGCCAATGAAACTCCAAAGCTCAGTCTTTTGTAACGTTGCAGCCCTACATGGGTGAAGAATGTTGTGATATATCGAGAGGATGACTCTAGTTTTAGCTGATAATACCCACTGTTCAAATCTAGCTTTGAGAAGAACCTGGCTCCATTGAGTGATTGTATCACACCATCTACTGTAGGTGTGAGATGTCATTCTCTTTCGATGGCCTGATTTGGTATCCTCCGCTACCAAGAGCGTCTCACATATACAACACTTAGCCTAGAACGCCCCCTTGTGACCAGAATAAACATTAAAACTAACACCGGAAGCGTGACTAAACATGTTACAAAGCATGGACATTACAGATAGGTTAGGCAAGAACTTGTGGTGATAGTTCACCAGTCCAAGATGCTCTCAGCTGACACACATGTTTAGGTGGCTGTGCCTTAAGCACAGCTTCTATCTTGTCTTGAGACATGTGTAAGCCGTCCTTGTTGATCACATGTCCACAGCATGAGATTTCCTTTTTGAAAAACTCGCATTTCTGTCGATTCGCTCTGAGCCCATATCCTTGTAACCTGGGGCCTCATGTATCAATCGTTACGATGGGCAAATTTGTGTGTTCACACCCATGGGATTTTGTTAGCCCTGAAGTTTGTCTCAGAGACCATGTAGAACCTGGGTAACCCCTGAATTTAGACACCGATTGGCTAACACTGGTGTCTTTGCAGGCCTGGGTGATTGCTCGTTGCAAGAGGTAGACAGTAGATGATAGGAGGAAGGAATTACAAATAACCCTCATGCTTTGCTACTGTCTGTCAAACAACTTGAGGGCTAAAAATATCCATGGGTGTGTACGCACAATTTTGCCCATAGTAACGAGTGATACATGAGGCCCCTGGTGAGCACTTGTTCAAGGTTAGAAAGATGTTTGCCGTCATTTTTGCTGGTGACAATGATGTCATCCAGGAAACACTGAGACCCTGGTATCCCCTGCAGGACCTGGTTCATTGCCCTTTGCCAGATTGCAGGAGCTGATGCTATCCCAAACACCAGTCTGTTGTACTGGTAAAGTCCTCTGTGTGTATTAATTGTCAGGTATTTCTTGGATGCATCATCGATTTGCATTTGGAGATAAGCTTGGGCCAAATAGATTTTTGTGAAACGCCCCCCCCCCCCGACAGGGAAGCAAAGATGTCCTCAATACGAGGTAGAGGATACTGTACTGTGTGGAGAACTGGGTTAACAGTCACTTTAAAGTCTCCACATAGGCGCACCTTGCTTGGTTTTCCTGGTTTTGTGCTGGACGATTTCTTCATCACTGGAACGATAGATGTGGCCCATTCACTCCAATCCACCTTTGACACGACCCCAGTCTGTTCCAGATTTCCCAGCTCTGCTTCTACTAAAGGGCGGATTGAATGTGGCACTGGTCTGACTTTGTGAGATTTTGGACATGCATTTTCCTCAGTCTCAATCTTTGCCTTCATACCCTGAAGTGTGCCTATTCCTTTCATGAACACTTCCTCAGAGTCGGCAAGTGTTTGTGACAGTCTCTCCGGTGTGGCCTTGCTGCCTTCCTTAGCTGAAACAAATAGTGCCTTGATGGTGTGCCAGTCCAACTGGGTTTTCCTGAGCCATTCATGTCCCAGCAATGGTGGTCCCCCATTTTCAGTACATTAAGGTTCAGCTGCTGTGATCTGTCTCTATTGGTCACTGTCACTTTAGTTTTACCTTCAGGATGCACTCTCTGGCCTGTGTAAGTCTTTAGCAGTAGTTTACTTTGTTTCAGAAGTATGTGTGAAAACAGTCGTTTGTAGTCCTGTACAGAGATCACTGTTAAAGCCGAGCCTGTGTCCAACTCCTTTTTTAGTCTCACGCCTGCCGCTTGTGAAGTGATCCATAGTACTCTTCGATCATCTGTCTCTTTCATGCTGTGAAGTTGCAGACAAGACAATTCACTTTTGTCTAAGTCGTTTTCATCAGAACTGCTTTCTTTCATGTTGTGTACATTGTTGTAGTTCCCTTTCTATACAGCATGTGGGGTTTCCATCTTTTTGGCACCAGGCTGCAGACTGTTCCAAGGCCTCAGCTGTCAGTCGGTCTGTGACGAGCACTTTACACTGTTCTGTTCCTCATGTAGTGACACGATAGTAAGTGTTGCTTATCCATGACCACTAAACTTCGCCAACCTTGACCAAACTTCAACTTCAACCTGAACTTCAACCAAACTTTGATGAACTGTAGGGTCGATGGCTAGTAAACAGCTATCTCTATCACACATACGTATCTCACCTGCGCCGAAAGACATTGATCTCCTGTCATCTTTATGTCTGGCAATTTGGCTACGGTGGGTGTGAAAGGGGTTGAATGAGAATGTAACGGGGGTTGTTAACACATTGTTATCTTGCAGGGAATCAAAACACATACAATGGGACTGACATCACATAGTTATTATTGCAAGACAATACATCATTCTGCTGAGACTAATAATAATAATAATAATAAATCAAACTCATAGAGCGCTTTTCTAACACTCAAAGTCGCTTAGACTAAACCCCATTCTCCTAAGAGGATGCCAGGGCCTGCTTTCAGGTGCTGGCCTCATCACTACTAAAGTACTTCAGTGGTGCCCTGTTGTTGTCAGGCTCCCTTAGATAAAGAATGCTTTGCCCTATAGCACAGCAACTGTTGGCTCTCGGTAGGTTTTTAAACCCTCAGTGAGAGCCGGCCACGTCCACTTCTCTTCCTCATTTGTGAGAGAAGCGGGTCTCTCACCCTGGACCTCCATCTCCAGTGGTGGCACCTTCTTGCAGTGGCTGGTGTGTGTCCAACTGACCCCCCCCCACCGCTGTAGGTGTGGTCAAGAGCACTTGGTGGTGCCCAGCCCATGGGGAGGCCTCCTCCAATTTTTTCTCTTTAGGTCCTTTATCAGCACCCAATCTCCTGGCTTCAGGTCATGCAGATGACCCTCTGCTGTCTGTGGAAGTGCCGAGCCCACCTGCATGTGAATAGATCTCAGCATTTGGTTTAGTTGCATTCAACAGCTAAGCGTCGCATCCTCCATGAGGTCTGATCTGAGGACGGGCTTTTGCAGGGGAAGGGCTATTCCAGTATTCATGGATCTGCCTGTGAGAGTTTCAAAAGGTGACAGACGTGTTGCAGCCCTCCCTCTTGCTCTCATAGTCATCAGCACTAATGGTCGTGCTTTTATCCACCTGAGTCCTGTCTCATCTCAACATTTGAGCCGTTTAATTTTAATTGTCCCATTTTCTCTCTCCACTGCCCCACCACTCTGTGGGTGATAGGCACGATGTTGTCTCAGATTAATACTCCAAAATGTGAAAGTAGTTTAATAGCACTATTTACAAAGTGAGTTCTGTTATCACCGCTGCTCTTCCGTGGTATCCCCCATCTGGGAATAATCTGTCTTACTAGCACCTCTGCTGCTGTGGAGGCATCTGCCTTTCCTGTAGGGAAAAGTTCAACCCATTTAGAAAACGTGCTGACGATCACAAGACAATATTTCTTTCCATCACATGGTGTTAGGTCAGTGACATACATCTTTAGGTGATCAAACGGGTGGCCAGGGGGAGGGTGGTCAGGGGGAGGGTGGCCAGGGGGAGGGTGGCCAGGGAGAGGGTGGTCAGGGGGAAGGTGGCCTGAGGCTTGTGTGATTTGCCCCCTTGCAGCATTGTTTTCCAAACAAATTAAACATTTTGGGAATACTTTATAGAGCCTCCCGCCTCTCGTAAACCAATTTATTTACTGCGTCAACCATCCCCCTACCCATGTGCCAGTTTTGCATAATAATAAGGAAACAGACACTTGGGCAGGCAAGGACGTCTGCCCTCAGACTGCCATACGTCATTTACATATATGTACGTCCAGCTCTTTCCAGGCTGATCTCTCTATCACACCAGCACGGATTTGTGCCATTACTAGATCTGTTGAAGTGGCACCAGGAGTCTCAGTCTTTTGTGGCATGTGCATTACATTCTCCTGTTGTCCCGCTGAGTTTGTGGCTGTGTCTGCTCCAGCATTACCTTGTGATACTGGGTCATCGTCAGTAGTGTGAGCCACATATTTGCAGACAGAAACAGCTGTGGAGAGTGTAATGACAGTTAATAATTCATCAATTAAAGGCCTATGTGACATGGGCTTGCCTGTAAATGTTAAGAACCACCACAGTTTCCACAATGGGCCAAAATCACGTACAACTCCAGATGCATATCTGCTATGTTGTTGGCATCGGGGGGAAGGGGAGGTGCTTCTGTTTCTCTTCTACTCTTCTGTGCTGTATCATACTCTGCGGGCAGCACAGTGGCGCAGTATCCTCACAGCAAGAAGCAGGAAGGTCCTGGGTTCGAGCCCCGGGGTAGTCCGACCTTGGGGGTCGTCCCGGGTCGTCCTCTGTGTGGAGTTTGCATGTTCTCCATGTGTTTGTGTGGGTTTCCTCCGGGGGCTCCGGTTTCCTCCCACAGTCCAAAGACATGTAGGTCAGGTGAGTCGCCGTACTAAATTGTCCCTAGGTGTGTGTGTGTGTGTGTGTGTGTGTGTGTGTGTGTGTGTGTGTGTGTGTGTGTGTGTGTGTGTGTCCGCCCTGTGATGACCTGGCAGCCTGTCCAGGGTGTCTCCTCGTCTGCCACCCAGTGACTGCTGGGATAGGCTCCAGCATCCCCGTGACCCTGAGAACAGGATAAGCGGTTTCGATAACGGATGGTTGGATAGTTTGCAAGCCCGGGTTAATGCAAGCGGTCCAGCTGCCTGTGCACACAAATGACTTGGGAGGGGTACACTTTCCATGATGTCAGAATCATCCACTACTGCATAGCCAACTTCATTTTGCCCTGTAATGGGATTTTTCCTAGCAGATCCATCAACATGTCACACATAGACTTTATGAGAGGTGTTTCCTTCAAATCCACTGTTGGGCTGCATGCTTGCGCTGTTGTGGCCAACCAACCATGAGGTTCCCCATCTTCAGCAGCAGGGAGCAGGGTGGCAGGATCTAGAGTTGTGTAAGGTTTGACCTCAACATTAGGCAGAGATAAGAGAATGTTGTTATGTCTCAGCCAGCGTGCTAGACACAAGTGAGCCATTTTCTGCTCTAGCAGAATAGAGGCCACTGAATGAGGCACTAATGGTGTGACTTTCTGATACCTGATTATATCCCGTGACCCAACTATGGCTTTTTCTGCTGCCACTGCTGCTCTTAGACAGAGAAGCAGGCCCAATGCTACACTATCTAGCGTTGAGGAACGATATGCCACTGGTCGCTGCTTTCCCCCATGTTCCTGTAACAGACCAGAATGGTCTGTCAGGGTCGGGCAGCCCAACACGGGCGTGGTAGTCAAAGTCCGTTTCAGTCGAATGAAAGCTGTGTCAGCAGCCTGTGTCTGTGTCACAGTGTCGATTGGTTTTAGTCCATGGCCATGCATATTAGTCATAGTGGAGCCTTCAGGGATGCATGATCACAGATCCACTTGTCTACAGTAGCCTGTCATCCCCAAAAATGACATCAGTTGTTCTTTAGTGCAAGGTTTTCAGATTTTGAGAATGTTTTCCATTAGTTTTGTGCTCAGTGTTTTACCCTTTTTATTTTTATTTTGTTTTTTCAGCGATCTCGTGTCCTAGAAAGGTAGCTTTTCCTAGAAAAATCACAATTTACTGAGACTGGCCTTGTGGTCTTGTTCTGCCGGATGTTTTAGCAAGGCAATGGTACCCATCTCACAAGCTTGTTTTGTTGATGAACAGATCATCAGATCATCAACATACTGTATCAGCGTGCCGCCTGCTGGAAGATCTAAACTCTCCAGACTTGCATGCAAACCCTGCGGGCCGACTGCTGGGGACTCTATATAACCTCGTGACATCCTGGTCCACATACTTGTTTTACCCTGAAACGTGAAACCAAACCAATACTGGGTTTACATGGACACTGCTGCATTTACTGCGCATCAACCTTGCATGAATCGCCACTCTGCTGGCTGATTCTGCAGCCTCATCTTTTTAACTGGACAGATAGGCCTCCTCACTGGTCAATGAGCACATGCCATAATGACTCCTGCTGCCAGCAAACTGTTAAACGCTGGTGTTATACCTATTACTGCCTCTGGTTTGAGATGGTATGTGCTCTTGGGTGTCACGTGGAGGGGTGCAGCCCCTTTAATTAATCCCCACATTGTATTCATCTGTAGCCCATAAAATGTGTGGCACTTGTTTCAAGCTCTGGCGAGTCAGCGGT
>JAJHIY020001135.1:1972500-2082500 GCA_022114975.2 Lampris megalopsis | reverse complement strand
GTTTCGTGTGTTTCTTTGGGGGGGGGGTTGTATTTTGACAGTTTAGTTGTCGTGGTGGTGTATTTTGATAGCGGAGCGGGTTCGGCCGGCCCGGCTGTGAGTCCTGCAGACTCGCGGAGTCGGCGGCGTGGGGCTAGAGGAGCTCACACGCCGCCATGGAGTTAAACTCTGTCTGAACTTCAAGTGCTCGGTAGAAGATTGTGGCTCGGCAATCAGAAAAGTGGTTGGTTATGCCGGTGTGAAGTCCGCATCTAGGATGACTAGTGGAGTCGTTGTGTTTCTCCACAGTATTGACAAGGTCAACGTGGTTGTGCAGCAAGGCGTGGTGATCCAGGACACCTTTGTTCAGGTGGTGCCGCTGGTCAATCCGGCCAAAGAAGGTCATTTTGTCCAAAGTCCCTCCGTTCATTAGCAGCGACATGTTGCGGAGAGAACTGGCGAGACACGGAAAACTAATGTCCCCTATAAAACTGGTCAATCTGAGCTGCGAGTCTCCACTTTTAAAACATGTCGTTACCTTCAGAAGGCAGCGGGTCTTTATGGTTGTGAGGAACAGAGTGGAGTTAAATCTGATCTTGAAGTTCAGAGTTGATGGTTTTGACTACGATGTGTATGTTTCACCAGAGACAATGAAATGTCTTGGCTGTGGAATGGAGGGTCATCTCATCCGTTCCTGTCCAGAGAAATCAGCTGCTGAGCCAGATGAGGGTGAGACGGCAGCACAGGGCCCCGAGCAGACTGGGACTGCGGCGCCGAGCTCAAAGCAGGGAGAAACGCAGCAGGGAGGAAACCAGAGTGAAGCTGAGTTTCTGGCTGCTGGTTCAGGTGCTGCTGTTCCTGGTTGCTGATCCGGGTTCTGCTAAAGCAGGGGCTGCTGGCTCAGTTGCTGACGATGCAGGTTCGGCGAGTTCAGGGGCTGTGGGTTCAGGACAGGTGCTGCTGATCCGGGCCCTACACAGGACAATACTGTTGTAGAGGTTGTTGAAAAGTGTCCCACAGATACTACCACCTGTGATGTGATGGACGCACAGACTGAAGCTAGTGAAGCAGAATGTTCTCTGGAGGAGGAATGAGTGATGTTTGTAAAGAAATACTCTTATAATGTCAAGCATAAAAAGAGGAAACCTGAGGAGGTGTCTCCACCTTCTAGTATAGCGACAGAGGTTTCTCGTCAGAGTAGGGGTCTGCAGTCGGATGAGAGTGAAGGTGATGAAGCCAGTGATGTGGAGTCTCTGGCTGCCTCGCAGACGGGGACTCGACAACAGACTGGATACTCTGTAGTGAGCATTAAGAAGTTCTTGCAGGACACTAAGGGGGCCAGAAATGTAAAAGTTGACAAAGTGTTTCCTGACTTGCAACTCTTCCTTGATTCAGTGAAGTGTTTCTGAGAAGTCCTGGTGGTCTGGGGGAGAAAGCTTTCACTGAACAGGAAACTCTTCATTTGAAAAAAATAGTTCAAAAGGTCAGAAAGCAGTTAGGGAATGATGAATAAGTTTTTCAGTTTACTCTTTCTCTGTCCACTTTTATCTGTTTTGCAACCTATTTTCTGTATTATTGAGGACATAAGAATAGGGAGCTTAAACTTAAATGGGGCAAGGACTGGTGGGAAAAGGGCCTCTCTTTTCAAGCTGTGTGCTCTTAAAAAGTTAGATGTGCTTTTTGTACAAGAGACACACAGTAGCTCTGATAATGAGGCTGACTGGCGGACAGAATGGACTGGTGAGACGTTTTTAAGTCACAAAACCAGTAACAGTGGTGGAGTTGGTATTGTTTTTTTTTCCAGGAATTTTATTCCTCAGTCTGTTGAGTCTGAGGAAGTTATTAAGGGCTGCCTGTTAAAATTAACAGCAGTGTATGAACAGGTAGAAATGGTGTTTATTAATGTTTATGCTCCAGTTGTGGGAGTGGAGAGGTTAGTCTTCCTGGATGTTTTAGATGAGGTTATTGAGAAATGTACCAGTGAGGACTATTTATTCATTGGTGGAGATTTCAATTGTACTGAGGACAGCAGGTTGGACAGAAACCATGCAGAGCCTCATGCTGCCTCTCACAGTGGTCTGGTTCGTCTTATTGAGGCTCATGAACTGTGTGATGTGTGGAGAGGGTTTCATAACAGAGACAATACACCTGGACACACGTTAAGGACAACTTGATGTCTATGGCCAGGCTTGATCGTTTCTATTGCTTGAAACATCAGTTTAATGTGTTCAAAAGTTGTATCATCAGCCCTGTCGGTTTTCTGACCACTCACTAGTAATGGTTTCTGTCTTTATAAAATGTGTGAAATCCAATAGTGCCTATTGGCATTTTAACACAGCCTTACTGGAGGATAGAAACTTCAAGGACACTTTTGTCTGTTTTTGGAGAAACCACCAAAGTACAATATCGGATTTTGTGTCTGTACAACAGTGGTGGGATATTGGAAAAGTCCAAATAAGACAACTGTGTCAACAGTACACTCAGAATGTCACGCGAACCTTAATGACTTTAGTTAAAGCTCTGGAGTCTGAATTAGAGGAACTCCAGGGCTCGGCTGAGGCCACAGGGGACCAACACCATACTGCAGCACTCGCAGCGAAAAAGTCTCATTTGACCAACCTGCTGGGTGTTTCAGCTCAGGGCGCTTTGGTCAGGTCCCGCTTTCAACATGTAGCCTAGATGGATGTCCCATCACACTTATTCTTTGGCCTGGAGCTTAAGAATGGGCAGAAGCGGTTCATTCACAGCCTAAGATCTGACACTGGGCAGGTGCTGACTGACCATACTGTGATTCGCAAGTGTGCTGTCAGCTTCTACAGTAACCTGTTTAGCTGTGAGCACAGAGAGGAGCAGGCAGTGGCTCAGAGTTTTTATACCGATCTCCCTCAGGTGGACCGGCAGAGCAATGTAGAGTTGGAAGCAGCTCTTTCCTCTGGTGAACTCTATGCTGCTCTGCAGCGTATGCAGAGTGGGAAAGCTCCTGGTATTGATGGTCTACCTGTTGACTTTTACAAATCTTTCTGGTCAGTGATCAGGGGGGATCTGCTGGTGGTGCTAAATGACAGTCTCGCCAGAGGGCGTCTACCATTAAGCTGCAGGCGGGCGGTTCTCACCTTGCTGCCCAAGAAAGGTGACCCACAGTCCATTACAAACTGGAGGCCTGTGTCACTGCTTTGCACTGATTATAAGCTCCTCTCAAAGGTGTGAGCAACCAGACTGGGTAAAGTGATGGGACAGGTGATTCATTGTGACCAGACCTACTGTGTACCTGGTAGGTTGATTTCAGATAACATCATTCTGATTCGAGACTTTTCAGAGATCTGTAAGCTGTTTGGCCTCAATGCTGGCATCATATCCATTGATCAAGAAAAAGCCTTTGATTGTGTTGAGCATGAATATCTGTGGCTCACATTGAGGGCCTTTGGTTTTGGTGCTGGCTTTATTAGCAAACTTAGAGCTCTGTATTGTGACATTCAGAGTGTGCTGAAAATTAATGGTGGTTTGAGTGCTCCTTTTCAAATGCAAAGGGGGATTAAACAAGGCTGCGCCCTCTCTGGCATGTCATACTCCCTAGCATTTGAGCCATTGTTACACAAACGCAGATCTGACCTTTGGGGTATAACTATCCCAGGTTGCAGTGCACCCTTAAAACTGTCAGCCTATGCAGATGATCTGGTCATTCTGGTGAACAATCAGCAGGATATTGACATGTTGGAGAGGGACATCGTCCAGTTTGGCTTAATATCTTCGGCCAGGGTTAACTGGATCAAAAGCGAGGCTGTCAGTGTTGGGGGTGTACTGGAGAAAAAGCTCCATTTGCCTAGGGGGTTGAATTGGAAGGTGGGGGACTGAATTATCTAGGGCCGTTTCTGGGTGATCAGTCCGTTGTTCTTAAAAACTGGGAAAATGTTCTTGAAAAGGTCAAAGGTTGGTTGGCAAAGTGGAAGTGGATCATAACCGAGATGTCCTACAGAGGTCGAGTCCTGATCGTCAACAACTTGATATCATCAATGTTATGGCATCGCCTGTCAGTTGTTGACCCCCCACCAGGCCTGCTGTCCAAGATCCAGGCTCTTCTTGTCGACTTCTTCTGGGACAAACTGCACTGGGGGCCTCAGTGTATGCTGTACCTGCCGAGGGTTGAAGGAGGGCAGGGCCTGATCCACCTGAGCAGCAGGGGTGCTACCTTCCATTTCCAGTTCCTGCAAAGGTTTCTGTACGGTCCTGTTGAATTAGTGTGGAGGTCGCTGGCTTGCACCATTCTGAGCCAGCTAGGTGGCCTGGGACTGGATAGATCTTTGGTTTTGATGGACTTGAAACAGCTTAACATCAAGGACCTACCTGACTTCTACTGTGGGCTGTTCAAGGTGTGGAACTTGTTAACAAAGAAAGACTAACACAACACAGCTCTTTGTTTTGGCTGCTCCAGGAACCAATCACACATGGCTTCCGTTTCAGTGCAGTCTGTCAAGTGGAGCCGACTCTGCTGTGGCGGTTCTGTGTGTCGAACGTAGTGACTCTGGGACATGTGGTTCAGCTTGCAGGCCCAGACTTGGACAATCCAGATCCTCTTGCCTACTGCTTAGTGCTGAGATCAACTCGCATCATCACTCTGCTGCTTGCCAAATGGAGGGAAGCTCTCACAAGTGGTGAGCAGACGCTGTTGGTCCAGCATTATAATGGCTCTGTTAGACCTGATGAGAAGGATGTTTTCCCTTCAATGAACATTTCCCCAGATTTTAAGGACTGTACAGGACCTCTTTTGAAAAGTGAGAATCCCTATGTGTTTTCTTTTCGGGATCCAAATGGGAGGTCAGTGTACAAAATGTACGTTAAAGTTCTGCAGAGAGACAAATTGAATGGTAAACCTGACACCCCATGGAGGGCTCACCTAGGTCTGAGGGACAGTGTTGGTCCTGAGTGGAGAGCACTGTACAAACCACCATTGGTCAAAAGAGCTGCAGCCCTGCAGTGGAGGGTCTTACATGGTATCGTGGCTGTTAATGCCTTTGTCTCTGTTATTATTTGTGATGTTAGCCATGATTGCCCATTTTGCTCTAATTGTGAAACTGTATTTCATTGCTTCCTGGAATGCTGTCGACTGCTGCCACTGTTTACATTACTGGAAAATGTTTTTGGACTGTTTGGGGAGGTCTTTTCCAAACCCATGTTCATTCTGGGCTACAGGTACTCTCAGAAAAACAAGGCCAAATGCAGCTTCTTAATTTCATAATTAAGTTCAAGGTGGGTCAGAGCAACGTGCAGGGCAGTGGCAATGGCAACCTCGGTAGACCTTTTGGGACGGTAGGCGAACTGATGTGGGTCGAATGTGGGGGGGATAATGTTTTTGATGTGAGCCAGAACCAGTCTTTCGAAGCACTTCATGGCAATGGGGGTGAGTGCTATGGGTCGGTAGTCATTCAGACATGTGGATGTTGGTTTCTTGGAGACAGGAATGATAGAGGTGGTCTTAAAGCATGCCGGGACTTTAGATAGGGACAGTGAGAGGTTAAATACAGGTGTGAAGACCTCAGCCAGCTGGTCGGCACATTCCATGTTTTCAAGACAGTCCTGGAGTTCAGAGACTGCTCCTTCTGGCCGGACAGTGATTGCCTTTACTACTGGAATGGTAGGTTGCCTGAGAGGCGCCACTCTGGATTTGCCCATCATAAATGCACAATGCATCTTGTTATCCATGTTCGACAACAAAAGGTAACATATGTGTCTTCACTTGCATCGGCAAAGTGATGTTATTGCGCGAATGCATGAACTCCAAAACTCTCAGGTTTAAGACATCTTGGAACTGAGAAGTGTTCCAAAGCTGGAAGGCCAGCTAACCAGTCAGACCACCGCTTCTTAATGTGTTCAGGTAGGTCGTCATCCCATCCGGTCTTAAGTCTGCATAGGTCTTGCAGAATAGTCTTTGCTGGCAAAACCACTGGTGCCAGAATGCCTAATGGATCGTAAACAGAACCAACAATGGAAAGCATTCCTCTTCTGGTAAAAGGGCGATCTCTGATGGTGATCTTAAACTTAAATGTGTCTGACTCAACACACAAGATGAGACCAAGGGCTCTTTCCAGAGGAAGTTCATCCTGGTCCAGATCTAAGTTCTTGATCTCTCCTGCCAGTTCAGACTCTGGAATGGAGTCGAGTACCTTGTGGCTGTTGCTTACCCATTTGTTGAGACGAAAATCCCCTTTGGCACAGATTTTGATCAGATCCTGACACATTGATATGGCTGCTTCATCTGTAGCAACAGATTTCAGGCAGTCATCCACGTAGAAGTTCTGCATCACTGCCTCTACCACTTCAGCTTTGAACTGCCCACTCTGGTCTTCAGCACATTTTCTCAGAGCAAAACTGGCACAGCTAGGCGAAGACGTAGCCCCAAACAAGTGTAGTCATTTTGTGCTCAGTCAAGGCTTGGTTATTGTCACCACCTGTCCACCAAAGGAATCTGAGTAAATCAGAGTCATCAACAGGCACTCTAACCTGGTGGAATATTGCTTCCACATCTGCTACGATTGCAGCGGGTTCTTGTCTGAATCAGATTACAACGCCAATTAGACTACTGGTCAAGTCTGGACCTTGAGAAGCTGCTCATTTAAGGATATGCCCTGATAGGATGCAGCGCAGTCGAACACAACTCTCAGTTTCTGTTTCACTGGGTGGTATACTGCATGGTGCGGTATATATCAAACTTTCCCTTCCATGTGTTTCAATTCTTCATTGGACAACTGCACTGCATAGCCCTTTTCATTAAGCTGTTCCATGAAATCTGTGTATTCCTATTGAAAGCAGGCATTCCTGATGAACTTCCTCTGTAAATTGTGTGCTCGCTTTTCAGCTATCTTGAGATTATTTGGCATGTTGACCATTTTGTTCTTTAAAGATAAACATATGGTGTAATGACCATCCACCAGTGGAGAAGTGCATGGGTGGAATGAATTTGCGTGAAGTCCTGATTTTTCTTGACGATGTTATTGTTTTCTCAGCTACACTTGAAGAACATGAAGACCGATTACTCGGAGTTCTCTAGAGATTAAAGGAATTCAGTTTAAAGCTTTCACCTGAGAAATGTCAGTTCTTCAGAACATCGGTTAAATATTTCGGTCTTGTTGTGTCTGCTAATGGTGTAGAGACCGATCCAGCCAAGATAGCTGCCCTTACAACGTGGCCCAGGCCTAATAATATCAATGAGCTTAAGTCTTTTCTGGGATTTGCCGGATATTACAGGAGGTTCATAAAGGACTACTCCAAAATCGTAAGGCCTCTGAATGATTTAACAGCTGGGTACCTGCCACAAAAGAGGGAGTCAGCCTCTTCACACAGCAGCTCAAAATGCCCCTCGAGTGTAGATTTCAAAAAGCCCTTCAATGACAAATGGACATCAGCCTGCGAAGATGCATTCAAGACTCTCATCCAAAAGCTCACAACAACTCCGATTCTTGGGTTTGCAGACCCGAAGAAACCCTATGTTGTGCATACAGACGCGAGCACCCATGGCCTTGGTGCGGCTCTATATCAAGAGCAGGAAGGCAAATTGAGAGTAATAGCCTATGCGAGCAGGGGATTCAACCGATGTGAACGAAGATAACCTGCACATAAGCTTGAATTTCTGTCTCTGAAGTGGCTCGTCACAGAGAAGTTTTTTGACTATCTCTATGGAGCGAAATTCACAGTTGTTACATACAACAACCCACTGACATGTGTATTGACATCTGCCAAGTTGGATGAGCAGGCCACTGCTGGCTGGCTGCCCTTTCCAGCTTTGACTTGGTGTATACGGAGAAAGGCACGAGCAGAAAGAAGCGCTCCCCTGGTGAATATAAAGACCAGCCGTCCTTTGGAGTTGGTCTGTATGGACTATCTTTCACTGGAGCCAGATGGAAAAGGAACAAAGAACATCTTGGTCATAACGGACCACTTTACTAAATATGCAGTGGCGGTACCAACAGCCGATCAAAGGGCAAGAACAGTGGCGAAAGCTTTATGGAACACTTCAGAGCAGAACACTTCCGGTTGCTGGCCGGATGTTCCTCTTCACACCCTCTGCTCGTCTGCCGCGCGTCCGGTGGCGGTTTGTTCAATGGACTGTCCCAAATCATCTCAAGAATAAAAACCACCCGGAGAAAAGAATACAATTCTGGAAAATCCCCGCCAGAATTTCAACCCCGTTCTGTTTGTTACCTGCTTAGAGGTGGGTCCTGTGGAGAAACCCCTCGAACTATTTCTTTAATTTCGTTTTTTCGTTGGGCTCGCGTTTCAACTTCATTTTACTACTCCCTGCTGGTTTCCGACTTGGCTCTTCCTCTCCCTGATGTAGCCGGGTGGTAAATCTGTTAAATATGTTAAATGATTTTCCACTTAAATTTAGTATAGTTTAACTGTTAATATATGTAATTGTTACACTGTCAAGCCATGTAAAATGTCATTTGATGTATTTAAATTGTGAAGCAGATTGTGAGTGTATTTTTATAGTTTCGGTTGTCATTGCATGTTTTGACCAGTAAGTGGCAGTGGCGGACTTTTATTGTAACTCCGTGCAAGTTATCCAAGTGCATCTTGGGTATTCTTTCTTTTTTTCTTGTGTGGTGCGCCTGAAGATTGCGGTGTGACGAGGCTCTGACTCCGTAACGCTACTGGAGTTGATGTTCGGTGATTTTGGGCGCGAGCCGTCGACCGCTGTTCGCCATTGCAGGCATGACAAGGTAACTGACAGAGTGAGAAGTTGCGCGATCTTCAGGAAGTTCCACATGTCTTTGTTAAACCCTGTTTAACGTACATAGTCCACTGCCGTATTTTGCACCGTATTTTGTATTTATTATTTCCCTTTTTTTAAAATCTTTTCTGTTAAACTTGCCACATCTGTGAACATTTATGAGCTGTTTGCTCGAAAGACACAGGAATGTATGCACTCAGTAAAACGATCTGCATTCGAAGGTTCAAACAATAAAATTAAAGTTACAAGAACCCCGGAAGTAATTGTGTCCTGTGTGGTATCTAATTCCACGGGCTACATAATTTTGGTACCAGGAGTGGGGTGTAGGTAAAACATTTTTTTTAAATTGGCAACAGAGTGGCTTATTTTTACTTAAAAAAAAAAAAAAAATACGGCAGTGGTGAAGATTGCTGGTGACGTCCGTTGGTGTTGAGTCTGAAGCCATCCTGCTGTGGAGGTGGTGACCAGCGAGAGACGACGTGAGGGCATCTAAGAGGTTCTGGTGCTTCCTGTTTCACACGACTCAGCCGTACCAGCGCAGAGGGCTCCAGCGCTAACTTCAGCTACAAAGACCAAGATCCAGCAAGGCTCCAAGTTAAAGACTGTCCTTGTAGTATCCTTGAACCAGGTTTTGAACTAAATATCCTCATTTATACTGGACTGAGTAAAGATTAATATATCATTATGTCTAGTGATTCTGGTGATGAAGGGAGTTCACGTAATGATAATGGCCACACCTCAGGTGGCATAATGGGTATAGGTGAAGGTGCTACAAAAGAAATGCAGACCACCATGCAAGAGCTTGCCAGACTGCGAGATGAGCTCACCAGGTTAAATGGTGAAGCAAGGGCTCAGAGAGCAAGTGATAACAGTGCACCCACACGTTCATACATCTACGTTCCAAGAGAACGCCAGATCCAAGCATTTAGTGGGGAGTGTGGTACAGACAGGAGATCTGTCGAAGAGTTTATTGAAGAAGTTGAAAGGGTTTTAAGATACAGAGAGCAAACAACAGAAGAACAATGTGACTATATACTATCTCTATTGCGTGGCCCTGCATTGGAAGAGGTGCGACTATGCATGAGGGGTCAGTCAGTGGGGCCCAGTGATTTATACTCTTACCTGAGCAATGCATTTGGGGAAAAGCGCAGTTCCACACAGCTTTTGCAGACCTTTTACAACCGTAACCAAACTGATGGAGAAGACCTCCGTGACTACTCCCATGCACTATCCCAGATTTTGAGCTCTGTAGTGAAACAGTCCACAGATGTAATACCTAATGAGAAAACTGTGCTCAGAGACCGGTTTATTGAGGGTTTAAGAGAAGCAGCACTCAGGCGTGAACTCAGGAAAATGGTTAGGGACAAACCAGAGAGCAGTCTTCTAGATGTGAGGAACGAGGCCCTCCTGTGGGAGATGGAGGACAGCAGGTCTCATCGTCCCAGGGTCATAAAGAGCAACCAAGTTACATCAGAGGTTCCAGAAACCCAGTGCTCTATTATTAAAACAAACAATGACCAAGGTACTGCATTAAATGATGTTCGGAGAGCAGTAGCCCATCAGAAAAAACAGCTAGCAGAGTTAGGCAAAACACTCGCTGATCTAGCCTTTGCTGTAGGTGAACTGAGTAAGCGCAGCACTCAACAGACATTCCTAGAGCCCAAGCCACGACCTAGACCCCAGCCAAAGTTCACACCAGATGGTCAGCCTATCTGTTTCAAGTGTAGAGGCATAGGTCACATTGCAAGAAAATGCTCACGGGCCAGAGGGGGTCAAGGGGACGCAACACCTAGTTCTTATGTAGTGCAGGAAAACTCGCACCCTCAGTTGTCATGAGCCACACAACTCGAGGGGAGGAAGCTGGCTCACCAAAAGAGACTCCAGACAGAAGCAGGATCTTAGAGCGTGCAGTCGGAGAATGTAAAACTGTTGAGGTGAAACTACGAGGTGTTACAGTGTCCTGCTTACTTGACACTGGTAGCCAGGTCAGTACAATTTCTGAGAGTTTTTTCAGGGAACACCTGTCAGTGAAAGGTGAAGACATTCACCCGGCATTTGAGTGGTTAAAGATCACTGCAGCTAATGGATTAGACATACCCTATATGGGCTATGTGGAGCTTGATGTAGAAGCCATGGGTCTGACTATCCCAGAGCGAGGTTTTCTGATAGTTAAAGATTCTGAACACTCTTCCTCTGTTCCAGGTCTAATAGGGATGAACATTGTCAAAAAATGCAGAGAGCTAGTACACACTGAGTTTGACACCACACTGCAGGAGAGGTTTGACTCAAACTGGAGAGAGGCTTTTAATCATCTTCATGCAGTACATGCAACAGACAGACTCTCTTTCGCTAGGGTAGCTGGTAAGGATGTAGTCCATATACCTGCTTCATCTGCTGCTACAGTTATGGCTAGGGGACTCAGGACCGTGAGTGAGGATGGTTCTTTTTTGTTGCTGGAGTCTGTGGGTGTCCCCGTTCCTGGAGGTTTGGTTGTTGTGCCTACTTTGGTTTCATCGGGCAATCACATTTTTCCAGTCCGAGTCATGAACATGTCTGATGAAGATATCTGGCTAGGGCCACGGACTAGGCTAGGGGTTTTGACTCAGGTAGACTGTGTGAAAAGTGATGAGCTTTGTGAGGTACAGTTCCAGAGAATCTCAGCAGACACTGAACAAGTGAGTATCAGTGAACACCCCAAAACACCGACAGATGTGCAGGAAATTCTCGGCAAGCTCAATTTTTGTGGTAGCCCAGAACAGCAAGCACAGCTGACTTTGTTACTGGAGAAGTACTCTTTTGTGTTTGCAACAGAAGATGAAGATCTAGGCCACACTGACAAAGTACAACATGAGATCCATCTGACAGATGACATACCTGTAACACAGCCATACAGACGAATCCCACCCACACAGTACAGTGAAGTCAGGGAACATATTGGCAAGCTGCTTAAAAAAGGGGTCATTCAAGAAAGCTCTAGTGCTTATGCTTCGCCCATAGTACTAGTGAGAAAGGCAGATGGTAGTCTGAGGCTATGTGTCGATTACAGGAAACTCAACTCAAAGACAAGACGTGATGCATTCCCGCTCCCGAGAATTGATGAGAGTTTTGATGCGCTGAGAGGGGCAAAGTTCTTTTCGACCATAGATCTGGCGAGCGGATACCACCAGGTAGCTATGCATGAGAGAGATCGGACTAAGACTGCATTCACTACACCGTTTGGTCTGTATGAGTACGTGAGAATGCCTTTTGGTGTTTGTAACGGTCCAGCTACATTTCAGAGACTTATGCAAGTTACTATGAATGATCTCATTTTTCAGATACTCCTGGTCTACCTAGATGACATCTTGGTTTTTTCAGAGACATTTGAGCAGCATTTGGAGAGACTTGAGACTGTGTTTAAGAGACTGGCAGAGACGGGCCTTAAGGTGAAGTTGCAGAAGTGTGCTTTTCTACAACAGTCAGTAAAGTTTTTGGGTCATCAGGTGTCAGCAGAAGGTATAGGAACTGACCCCTCCAAGGTCTCTGCTGTTAAGAACTGGAAGGTCCCAACCACTGCCAAAGAGCTGCAGTCGTTCTTGGGTTTCTGTAGTTACTACAGGAGATTCATTCGAGGCTTCTCACAGATTGCCGGGCCACTGCATGACCTAGTCAACAAATGTTCAGGTGTGAAAAAAACAGGGAAAGTAGGTCACCAGTTTTGTAATATGTGGACACCAGAGTGTGACTCTTCCTTTGAGCAGTTAAAGGAAAAACTTACCTCTGCTCCCATTTTGGGTTTTGCCGATTTCACACAACCATTTGTAGTTGAGACAGATGCTAGTCAGCATGGATTAGGCGCTGTATTGTGTCAGCAGCAAGGTGACACCAGACGTGTCCTAGCATATGCTAGCCGCAGACTACGCCAGGCTGAGAAGAATGACCGAAATTATAGTAGCATGAAGTTGGAGTTGCTTGCCTTAAAATGGGCAGTTGCTGAAAAATTCAGGGGTTACTTGCTTGGTTCAAAGTTTGTTGTCCTGACTGATAATAATCCCCTCTGCCACCTCAAGACAGCCAAGTTAGGTGCTATAGAGCAGAGGTGGGTAGCGCAACTGTCTGTTTTTGATTTCGAGGTTAAGTACCGTCCTGGTTGCAGTAATGCCGCCGCAGATGCTCTCTCTAGGCAGGAGTTTGCAGGGGAGCCTGAAACAGACCCTGACTCGGATTTTGACGACTGTATCACTGTGTGTAACCTGATTGAGCGAGGAACAGTTCTGGATCCTGGTCTTGTCTCTAGAGGTCTGGAGTGTTACAAAGTGAGACAGATCCGTGCTGGGGAGTCGAGGTCTGGTGAGACAGGTACTAAACAGGGCAACACCCCCACACTGCCAGGTTATACCAGAGAGGAGCTGGTAGGTTTTCAGGCCGGTGACCCCACCCTAAAAGAGTTTAGGGCATTTTGGGATCGGCGGAGGAGGCCATGTCCCAGAGAGAGAGCAGCCCTGTCTAGTCAAGTGAAAAGATTGTTGAAACAATGGAGATGCATACAACAACGAGAAGGGTTGTTGTACAGGGTTATCACAGACCCACGTCATGGAGAAGTGTGGCAGTTACTTGTGCCTAGTTGTTTGAGGGACCAAGTTCTAGAAAATGTACATAACAACATGGGACATCAGGGCATAGAGCGCACTGTAAACTTGCTAAGAGGGAGGTGTTTTTGGGTAGGGCTATGCGAGGATGTTGAAAGCTGGGTTAAAAACTGCGAGCGGTGTATTTTGACCAAGATGCCTCAGCCAAAAATCCATGCTCCAGTTCAGGCATTCCTGGCCTCCCGACCTCTAGAAGTGGTGGCTGTTGATTTTACAGTGTTGGAGGCAGCTTCAGATGGCCGTGAAAATGTCCTTGTTGTGACCGATGTGTTTACAAAGTTCACACAAGCGTATGCTACCAAAGACCAGAAGGCTGACACTACAGCTAAAGTTTTGCTCAGGGAGTGGTTCATGAAATATGGGGTCCCAGAGAGACTGCACTCAGACCAAGGTCGAAATTTCGAGAGTGAAATTATAGCAGAGCTGTGCAAACTCTATGGGGTTAAAAAGACACGGACAACTCCCTACAGGCCACAGGGAAACGGTCAGTGTGAAAGATACAATCGCACACTCCATGACTTGTTAAGGACACTCCCACCAGAGAAAAAAAAGCGTTGGCCAGAGCATCTGTCTGAAGTAGTATATGCCTATAATGTCACTCCTCATTCCACCACAGGGTACTCGCCTTATTATTTGCTTTTCGGGGTACAGCCACATCTCCCAGTAGATGCTTTATTAGGGCGTGAGTGTGTGTCAGACAGGAAACAGGATTGGTTGTCTGTTCATCAGGAGAGACTCCGGCAGGCACATGAGAGAGCCAGAGAGTACTCAGAGCAGAAGGCAGCTGAGAGGATCTCACTGCAAAATGAGAAGGTGTATTGTCCTCCTGTGGACATTGGTCAGTTGGTTTTCCTACGTCACAGACCCCCAGGTAGACATAAGATTCAGGACACATGGACCTCAACAGTCTACAAGGTAGTTGACATCCAGGGTACCACACACACTGTTGAACCTTTTGAGGGAGGTCCCATTAAAAGAGTTCATAGGTCAGAGTTGCGACCTTGTGCGAAACCAGTTCCCAAACCAAGAACTAGATCTAGGTTACAGACCACTACACAGCCTGTAGCTGAGGATGAGCCTGAGTCACCTGAGGCTGATTTTGTTATTGTTGAGGAAGTCATCCCTCGACGGCTTGTGCAAGTACCTAACCTGCCTCTTGCAGCAGAAAGTGTTAGTTTACCTGTGACAGCACCCACAGATGAGAGTGACGGTGAAGGACCTGAGGAAGGTTATTCAGATATGAGAAATTGTGGCACAGAAACAGAATGTGTTAATGATGTGCATCCAGACGTTAGCGACAGTGACTTGCCCATTATTGAAAACAGGGACAGGCCCGCACTAACAGAGGATGCTGGTGGAGCAGGACGTAGAACCTATGCACCTAAACCTGCCATTAGGAAAAGCAAGCGGGAAATGGCTGGATCTCATTCAAACCCATTTCATCTGCCAAAGTCAGCCTGTAATGCAGTCTCAGTCAGCACAGACATGGTCTCTAAGGTTTTGACAAGCCTGGGTGCTGCTCTCTTTGAAAAGGCCTTGCAGGGAGTATTTGAGTCAGTTCATGTTTCGTAGTCACCGAGGACGTTGACTATATTTGCAGGGGAGTATGTAGCCGGGTGGTAAATCTGTTAAATATGTTAAATGATTTTCCACTTAAATTTAGTATAGTTTAACTGTTAATATATGTAATTGTTACACTGTCAAGCCATGTAAAATGTCATTTGATGTATTTAAATTGTGAAGCAGATTGTGAGTGTATTTTTATAGTTTCGGTTGTCATTGCATGTTTTGACCAGTAAGTGGCAGTGGCGGACTTTTATTGTAACTCCGTGCAAGTTATCCAAGTGCATCTTGGGTATTCTTTCTTTTTTTCTTGTGTGGTGCGCCTGAAGATTGCGGTGTGACGAGGCTCTGACTCCGTAACGCTACTGGAGTTGATGTTCGGTGATTTTGGGCGCGAGCCGTCGACCGCTGTTCGCCATTGCAGGCATGACAAGGTAACTGACAGAGTGAGAAGTTGCGCGATCTTCAGGAAGTTCCACATGTCTTTGTTAAACCCTGTTTAACGTACATAGTCCACTGCCGTATTTTGCACCGTATTTTGTATTTATTATTTCCCTTTTTTTAAAATCTTTTCTGTTAAACTTGCCACATCTGTGAACATTTATGAGCTGTTTGCTCGAAAGACACAGGAATGTATGCACTCAGTAAAACGATCTGCATTCGAAGGTTCAAACAATAAAATTAAAGTTACAAGAACCCCGGAAGTAATTGTGTCCTGTGTGGTATCTAATTCCACGGGCTACACTGAGAAACGTTGCAGTGGGTTTCACTATCTGCAGCACCACTACTGCCCCCTGCTGGACCAAAATAATATGCAGGTGAAACATATAATTAAAATATACCTAGAAATGGGAAATTAGACCGTAAATAACCTAACCCTGCTTGTAGGTTATTTTTGAGTGCGATACACATCCATGAAACAATAACTTTTAACCTGACCTAATACACATATGCACAAAGCACAAATACACGTAGGCTGTGCACGGTCAGAAAAACCGTGTGGCTCCACTCTTCCCTCTAGGCAACTTGCTATTCCGCTTCCTTCCCCTAACCAGAGCACGGTAACCCAGGAACGCTATTCTCCAGTTCTTAAAGTGACATGCACCTATTTAAGACTACACAGCAAACTTAATACATACATAAAGAAAGCAGTTACCTAAAGTATACAATGTGTAAAAAAATAAGCATTTAAACTAATCATTCAAATTACTAATTAAAACATTCATTATTAACCATTAGGAGACATGTGGCTCCTACAGTGTATGTATGTATGTATGTATGTAGGTTGTTTGTTCTGAACTCTTCAGTCAGTCATGGAATAGTTACTTGTTAGTGCTGTAGTCATCAACTACACGCTGAATGAAGAAGTTGATAGTAAATGACTAGCCAGCATCCCCACGGCCCCAGCTGGGGTAAGCAGCTTGGATAATGAATGGATGGATGGACTGGGCAGCATGGTACCGTCTACCGCACGTCAGCTCTTCATCATTAAAACACTTCAGATTAAGATTAGTTTGTAGGCATTGTGGAAAAAAACACATTAATAAAAAAAAGACATGCATGTCAGGGTTAATACTCCTGCCTGTGCTGCTGAGCAAGGCAGTGGGAAGAAGAACTGGAGTTGGTCCCCGGACGCTGCAGCTGCCCACTAGGGGTGTAAGAAAATATAAATACAATAGAGTATCGCGATACTACCTTTTGTGATACTGCATCGATTCTTCAAACCGCTGTGTCGATTTTAATTGTTTACATGTAAAGGTTCGTGACAAACGTGTCGTGTTGTGTGTAACCCCACCAGCGCTAGATAACAATGTTGCAATCTACACTGAACAAAATAATAAACACAACACTTTTGTTGTTGCTCCAATTTTTCATGAGCGGAAATCAAAGCTCTAAGACTTGTTCTGTGTACACAAAAGGCCTGTTTCTCTCAAATGCTGTTCACCAGTGTGTTTAAATCTGTGTCAGAGAGCTCTTCTCCTTTGCCGAGGTAATCAGCCGCCTGACAGGTGTGGCATATGAAGATGCTGATTAGACAGTAGGGTTACTGCACAGGTGTGCCTTAGGCTGCTCACAATAAAAGGCCGCTCTAAAATGTGCAGTTTCGTCACGCAACACAATGCAACACATGTCGCAGGTTTTGAGGGAGCGTGCAGTTGTCCTGCTGACTGCAGGACTGTCCACCAGAGCTGCTGCCCGTGGCTTGAATGTTCATTTCTCTCCCATAAGCCGTCTCCGAGAATTTGGCAGTACATCCAACCAGCCTCACAGCCGCAGACCACGTGTAACCACGCCGGCCCAGGACCTCCACATACGACATCTTCCCCTGCAAGATCGTCTGAGACAGCCACCCAGACAGATGACGCAACAATTGGTTCGCATAACCAAAGAATTTCTGCACAAACTGTCAGAAACCGTCTCAGGGAAGCTCGTCTGCGTGCTCGTCGTCCTCCCCGGGGTCTCGACCTGACTGCAGTTCGCCGTCGTAACCGACTTCAGTGGGCAAATACTCACCTTCGATGGCGTCTGGCACTTTGGAGAAGCGCTCTCTTCAGGGATGAATGCCGGTTTTCACTGTACCGGCCAGATGGCGGACAGCGTGTATCGCGTCATGTGGGTGGGCGGTTTGCTGACGTCATGGTTGTGACTAGTGGCCCGTGGTGGCGGTGGGGTTTTGGTACGGGCAGGCATATGCTACGGACAACGAACACGGGTGCGTTTTACTGATGGCAGTTTGAATGCGCAGAGATACCGTGACGAGATCCTGAGGCGCACCGTTGTGCCATTCATCCATCACCTCGTGTTGCAGGGTGGTGATGATGATGATGCACGGCCCCATGTTGCAAGCATCTGTACACAACTCGTGGAAGCTGAAAACAGCCCAGTTCTTGCATGGCCTGCATGCTCGCCGGACATGTCACCCGTTGAGCATGTTTGGGATGCTCTGGATCCAGTTCCTGCCAACATCCAGCAGCTTCACACAGCCACTGAAGAGGAGTGGACCAACATCCCACAATCCACAACCTGACCAGCTCTATGTAAGGAGATGTCAGGCAAATTGTGGTCACACAGAAGCTGACTGGTTTTCTGACCCCCCCGCGCATGTTCAGTGCCTAATAAATGTCTCTTTTCAGGCTGAAACTGCAGATTTTAGAGTGGCCTTTTATTGTGAGCAGCTGAGGCACACCTGTCCAGTCAGCATCTTGATGTGCCACACCGGTCAGGTGGATGATTATCTCGGCAGAGTAGAACAGCTCACTAACACAGATTTCAACACATTTGTGAACAACATTTTAGAGAAATGGACCTTTTGTGTACATAGAACAAGTCTTCGATTTCAGCTCGTGAAAAATTGGAGCAAAAACAAAAGTGTTGCGTTTATATTTTTGTTCCGTGTATCTTCAGCCATTTTGACTCTTCCACTCCAGCGCAGCAATGTAAACCGACATCTTCATCATCATCAGTTCCGCAACCTATGGAGGTCGTGGGAGCACAGCTGGTGCCGCAACAGGTAGAGTCAATGTGTGTGAGTGGGGGGAGTACCTGGTGGTCCCCATCTGCTCTCCGGGTACGGATGGCAGCGGGTTCACAGGGGAACTCATCCGCCCTTTGACAGGTTTTGTTTGTAGTCCTGCTGGGTGTCCACACACCCTCCTCACAACACCCCCAGAGTTCAAGTGGGGGTGCCGGTTTAGTCGCCGGCGACCTGACGGTTGCAGTTTAACGTCATACCCAAAACAAAAACTGAGACAGGAAGTGGCATAAGCACAAAGAACACAGGCCTATTAAATGTGTGCGCACATTACAATAAAGTATCTTATCGCAATATATCACCTTTCTTACAGTATCGCGATAAACGGAAGCCTAACCCGTGTATCGTATCGCCAGATTCTCGCCAACACACACAGCCCTCCTGCCCACTGCTCCTATACAACAGGAGAGTTGCACAGAGAGAACACGTTCATGGTAAGAACACAATGGCAAATAAACCGGCTTTGTGTAAGAGAAGGGGTTATGGTTCAGGGGGAAAAAGTGGAACGGGCATGTTTTTTCTGTACATGAGTGGTTCAGTGAGCTCTAAAGCATTGACATGCTGCTGGTCATCAGTCACACCAGTCTGAAACAACCCACTTCACTCTTGTCCTGCCTTCCGCAGAGCCACATAAACGCCCCCCTCCATCACGGCATCTTGTCGGACTTGCAGACATTTCAGCATGACAACACCATCTAGCTGCTGTCAGGAGCTCGTCTGGGACCTGATGATAGCCGGAAGTCTTGACGTGCTTCAGCAACCTCCTGCACACCTCCTGACCTGCAAACCATGTCCTGTCTTCCCGCGCGGATAAGAGCAACAAACATGTGAGCAAAGGTCCCTTTTTTGTTTATTATTTAGACAAAGAAAACTACTTTTATGAGTACATGTTGTTGCCCAGTGATGAACAGCATTCTTCGTGTTTGTTCAGGTGGCTCGTTGTGCACTACACAGTCCACACCACTTGTTTGTCCAGTTGGACTACTGGCTCGTTGGCTCCACACCACTTGTTTGTCCAGGTGAACTACTCGTTCGTTCTGCAGTACACAGTCCACATAACTTGTTTGTCCAGGTGAACTATTAGCTCGTTCTGCACTACACAGTCCAAACTTGTTTGTCCAGGTGAACTACTGACTCGTTCTTCAGTACACAGTCCACACCACTTGTTTGTCCAGGTGAACTACTGACTCGTTCTTCAGTACACAGTCCACACCACTTGTTTGTCCAGGTGAACTACTGGCTCGTTCTGCAGTACACAGTCCACACCACTTGTTTGTCCAGGTGAACTACTGTCTCGTTCTGCAGTGCACAGTCCACACCACTTGTTTGTCCAGGTGAACTACTGGCTCGTTCTGCAGCACACAGTCCACACCACTTGTTTGTCCAGGTGAACTACTGGCTCGTTCTGCAGTACACAGTCCACACCACTTGTTTGTCCAGGTGAACTACTGGCTCGTTCTGCAGTACACAGTCCACACCACTTGTTTGTCCAGGTGAACTACTGGCTCGTTCTGCAGTACACAGTCCACACCACTTGTTTGTCCAGGTGAACTACTGGCTCGTTCTGCAGTACACAGTCCACACCACTTGTTTGTCCAGGTGAACTACTGGCTCGTTCTGCAGTACACAGTCCACACCACTTGTTTGTCCAGGTGAACTACTGGCTCGTTCTGCAGCGCACAGTCCACATCACTTGTTTGTCCAGGTGAACTACTGGCTCGTTCTGCAGCACACAGTCCACACCACTTGTTTGTCCAGGTGAACTACTGGCTCGTTGTGCAGTACACCGTCCACACCACTTGATTGTCCAGGTGAACTACTGGCTCGTTCTGCAGTGCACAGTCCACACCACTTGTTTGTCCAGGTGAACTACTGGCTCGTTCTGCAGCGCACAGTCCACACCACTTGTTTGTCCAGGTGAACTACTGGCTCGTTCTGCAGCGCACAGTCCACACCACTTGTTTGTCCAGGTGAACTACTGGCTCGTTCTGCAGCGCACAGTCCACACCACTTGTTTGTCCAGGTGAACTACTGGCTCGTTCTGCAGCGCACAGTCCACACCACTTGTTTGTCCAGGTGAACTACTGGCTCGTTCTGCAGTACACAGTCCACACCACTTGTTTGTCCAGGTGAACTACTGGCTCGTTCTGCAGCGCACAGTCCACACCACTTGTTTGTCCAGGTGAACTACTGGCTCGTTCTGCAGCACACAGTCCACACCACTTGTTTGTCCATGTGAACTACTGGCTCCTTCCGCAGTAATCAGTGTCCACACCATTTGTTTGTCCAGGTGAACTACTGGCTCGTTCTGCAGTACACAGTCCACACCACTTGTTTGTCCAGGTGAACTACTGGCTCGTTCTGCAGCGAACAGTCCACACCACTTGTTTGTCCAGGTGAACTACTGGCTCGTTCTGCAGCGCACAATCCACACCACTTGTTTGTCCAGGTGAACTACTGGCTCGTTCTGCAGTACACAGTCACACCACTTGTTTGTCCAGGTGGACTACTGGTTCGTTCTAGAGTACACAGTCCACACCACTTGTTTGTCCAGGTGAACTACTGGCTCGTTCTGCAGTGCACAGTCCACACCACTTGTTTGTCCAGGTGAACTACTGGCTCGTTCTGCAGTACACAGTCTAAACCACTTGGTTTTCCAGATGAACTACTGGTTCGTTCTAGAGCACACAGTCCAAACCACTTGTTTGTCCAGGTGAACTACTGGCTTGTTCTGCAGCACACAGTCCACACCACTTGTTCGTCCAGGTGAACTACTGGCTTGTTCTGCAGCACACAGTCCACACCACTTGTTTGTCCAGGTGAACTACTGGCTCGTTCTGCAGTACACAGTCTAAACCACTTGGTTTTCCAGATGAACTACTGGTTCGTTCTAGAGCACACAGTCCAAACCACTTGTTTGTCCAGGTGAACTACTGGCTCGTTCTGCAGCACACAGTCCACACCACTTGTTTGTCCAGGTGAACTACTGACTCGTTCTTCAGTACACAGTCCACACCACTTGTTTGTCCAGGTGAACTACTGGCTCGTTCTGCAGTGCACAGTCCACACCACTTGTTTGTCCAGGTGAACTACTGGCTCGTTCTGCAGTACACAGTCCACACCACTTGTTTGTCCAGGTGAACTACTGGCTCGTTCTGCAGTACACAGTCCACACCACTTGTTTGTCCAGGTGAACTACTGGCTCGTTCTGCAGTACACAGTCCACACCACTTGTTTGTCCAGGTGAACTACTGGCTCGTTCTGCAGCGCACAGTCCACACCACTTGTTTGTCCAGGTGAACTACTGGCTCGTTCTGCAGTACACAGTCCACACCACTTGTTTGTCCAGGTGAACTACTGGCTCGTTCTGCAGCGCACAGTCCACACCACTTGTTTGTCCAGGTGAACTACTGGCTCGTTCTGCAGCGCACAGTCCACACCACTTGTTTGTCCAGGTGAACTACTGGCTCGTTCTGCAGTACACAGTCCACACCACTTGTTTGTCCAGGTGAACTACTGGCTCGTTCTGCAGCGCACAGTCCACACCACTTGTTTGTCCAGGTGAACTACTGGCTCGTTCTGCAGCACACAGTCCACACCACTTGTTTGTCCATGTGAACTACTGGCTCCTTCCGCAGTAATCAGTGTCCACACCATTTGTTTGTCCAGGTGAACTACTGGCTCGTTCTGCAGTACACAGTCCACACCACTTGTTTGTCCAGGTGAACTACTGGCTCGTTCTGCAGCGAACAGTCCACACCACTTGTTTGTCCAGGTGAACTACTGGCTCGTTCTGCAGCGCACAATCCACACCACTTGTTTGTCCAGGTGAACTACTGGCTCGTTCTGCAGTACACAGTCACACCACTTGTTTGTCCAGGTGGACTACTGGTTCGTTCTAGAGTACACAGTCCACACCACTTGTTTGTCCAGGTGAACTACTGGCTCGTTCTGCAGTGCACAGTCCACACCACTTGTTTGTCCAGGTGAACTACTGGCTCGTTCTGCAGTACACAGTCTAAACCACTTGGTTTTCCAGATGAACTACTGGTTCGTTCTAGAGCACACAGTCCAAACCACTTGTTTGTCCAGGTGAACTACTGGCTTGTTCTGCAGCACACAGTCCACACCACTTGTTCGTCCAGGTGAACTACTGGCTTGTTCTGCAGCACACAGTCCACACCACTTGTTTGTCCAGGTGAACTACTGGCTCGTTCTGCAGTACACAGTCTAAACCACTTGGTTTTCCAGATGAACTACTGGTTCGTTCTAGAGCACACAGTCCAAACCACTTGTTTGTCCAGGTGAACTACTGGCTCGTTCTGCAGCACACAGTCCACACCACTTGTTTGTCCAGGTGAACTACTGACTCGTTCTTCAGTACACAGTCCACACCACTTGTTTGTCCAGGTGAACTACTGGCTCGTTCTGCAGTGCACAGTCCACACCACTTGTTTGTCCAGGTGAACTACTGGCTCGTTCTGCAGTACACAGTCCACACCACTTGTTTGTCCAGGTGAACTACTGGCTCGTTCTGCAGTACACAGTCCACACCACTTGTTTGTCCAGGTGAACTACTGGCTCGTTCTGCAGTACACAGTCCACACCACTTGTTTGTCCAGGTGAACTACTGGCTCGTTCTGCAGTACACAGTCCACACCACTTGTTTGTCCAGGTGAACTACTGGCTCGTTCTGCAGTGCACAGTCCACACCACTTGTTTGTCCAGGTGAACTACTGGCTCGTTCTGCAGCGCACAGTCCACACCACTTGTTTGTCCAGGTGAACTACTGGCTCATTCTGCAGCGCACAGTCCACACCACTTGTTTGTCCAGGTGAACTACTGGCTCGTTCTGCAGCACACAGCCCACACCACTTGTTTGTCTAGGTGAACTACTGGCTCGTTCTGCAGTACACAGTCCACACCACTTGTTTGTCCAGGTGAACTACTGGCTCGTTCTGCAGTACACAGTCCACACCACTTGTTTGTCCAGGTGAACTACTGGCTCGTTCTGCAGTGCACAGTCCACACCACTTGTTTGTCCAGGTGAACTACTGGCTCGTTCTGCAGTACACAGTCCACACCACTTGTTTGTCCAGGTGAACTACTGGCTCGTTCTGCAGTACACAGTCCACACCACTTGTTTGTCCAGGTGAACTACTGGCTCGTTCTGCAGTACACAGTCCACACCACTTGTTTGTCCAGCTGAACTACTGGTTCGTTCTAGAGCACACAGTCCACACCACTTGTTTGTCCAGGTGAACTACTGGCTCGTTCTGCAGCACACAGTCCACACCACTTGTTTGTCCAGGTGAACTAATGGTTTGGCCTGCAGTATACAGTCCACACCACTTGTTTGTCCAGGTGAACTACTGGCTCGTTCTGCAGCACACAGTCCACACCACTTGTTTGTCCAGGTGAACTACTGGCTCGTTCTGCAGTACACAGTCCACACCACTTGTTTGTCCAGGTGAACTACTGGCTCGTTCTGCAGTACACAGTCCACACCACTTGTTTGTCCAGGTGAACTACTGGCTCGTTCTGCAGCGCACAGTCCACACCACTTGTTTGTGCAGGTGAACTACTGGCTCGTTCTGCAGCACACAGTCCACACCACTTGTTTGTCCAGGTGAACTACTGGCTCGTTCTGCAGCGCACAGTTCACACCACTTGTTTGTCCAGGTGAACTACTGGCTCGTTCTGCAGCGCACAGTCCACACCACTTGTTTGTCCAGGTGAACTACTGGCTCGTTCTGCAGCACACAGTCCACACCACTTGTTTGTCCAGGTGAACTACTGGCTCGATCTGCAGTACACAGTCCACACCACTTGTTTGTCCAGGTGAACTACTGGCTCGTTCTGCAGTACACAGTCCACACCACTTGTTTGTCCAGGTGAACTACTGGCTCGTTCTGCAGTGCACAGTCCACACCACTTGTTTGTCCAGGTGAACTACTGGCTCGTTTTGCAGCGCACAGTCCACACCACTTGTTTGTCCAGGTGAACTACTGGCTCGTTCTGCAGTACACAGTCCACACCACTTGTTTGTCCAGGTGAACTACTGGCTCGTTCTGCAGCGCACAGTCCACACCACTTGTTTGTCCAGGTGAACTACTGGCTCGTTCTGCAGTACACAGTCCACACCACTTGTTTGTCCAGGTGAACTACTGGCTCCTTCCGCAGTAATCAGTGTCCACACCACTTGTTTGTCCAGGTGAACTACTGGCTCGTTCTGCAGTACACAGTCCACACCACTTGTTTGTCCAGGTGAACTACTGGCTCGTTCTGCAGCGCACAGTCCACACCACTTGTTTGTCCAGGTGAACTACTGGCTCGTTCTGCAGTATACAGTCACACCACTTGTTTGTCCAGGTGAACTACTGGCTCGTTCTAGAGTACACAGTCCACACCACTTGTTTGTCCAGGTGAACTACTGGCTCCTTCCGCAGTAATCAGTGTCCACACCACTTGTTTGTCCAGGTGAACTACTGGCTCGTTCTGCAGTACACAGTCCACACCACTTGTTTGTCCAGGTGAACTACTGGCTCGTTCTGCAGCGCACAGTCCACACCACTTGTTTGTCCAGGTGAACTACTGGCTCGTTCTGCAGTACACAGTCTAAACCACTTGGTTTTCCAGATGAACTACTGGCTCGTTCTAGAGCACACAGTCCAAACCACTTGTTTGTCCAGGTGAACTACTGGCTTGTTTTGCAGCACACAGTCCACACCACTTGTTTGTCCAGGTGAACTACTGGCTTGTTCTGCAGCACACAGTCCACACCACTTGTTTGTCCAGGTGAACTACTGGCTCATTCTGCAGTACACAGTCTAAACCACTTGGTTTTCCAGATGAACTACTGGTTCGTTCTAGAGCACACAGTCCAAACCACTTGTTTGTCCAGGTGAACTACTGGCTCGTTCTGCAGCACACAGTCCACACCACTTGTTTGTTCAGGTGAACTACTGACTCGTTCTTCAGTACACAGTCCACACCACTTGTTTGTCCAGGTGAACTACTGGCTCGTTCTGCAGTGCACAGTCCACACCACTTGTTTGTCCAGGTGAACTACTGGCTCGTTCTGCAGTACACAGTCCACACCACTTGTTTGTCCAGGTGAACTACTGGCTCGTTCTGCAGTACACAGTCCACACCACTTGTTTGTCCAGGTGAACTACTGGCTCGTTCTGCAGTACACAGTCTACACCACTTGTTTGTCCAGGTGAACTACTGGCTCGTTCTGCAGTACACAGTCCACACCACTTGTTTGTCCAGGTGAACTACTGGCTCATTCTGCAGCGCACAGTCCACACCACTTGTTTGTCCAGGTGAACTACTGGCTCGTTCTGCAGCACACAGTCCACACCACTTGTTTGTCCAGGTGAACTACTGGCTCGTTCTGCAGTGCACAGTCCACACCACTTGTTTGTCCAGGTGAACTACTGGCTCGTTCTGCAGCGCACAGTCCACACCACTTGTTTGTCCAGGTGAACTACTGGCTCGTTCTGCAGCACACAGTCCACACCACTTGTTTGTCCAGGTGAACTACTGGCTCCTTCCGCAGTAATCAGTGTCCACACCACTTGTTTGTCCAGGTGAACTACTGGCTCGTTCTGCAGTACACAGTCACACCACTTGTTTGTCCAGGTGGACTACTGGTTCGTTCTAGAGTACACAGTCCACACCACTTGTTTGTCCAGGTGAACTACTGGCTCGTTCTGCAGTGCACAGTCCACACCACTTGTTTGTCCAGGTGAACTACTGGCTCGTTCTGCAGTACACAGTCCAAACCACTTGTTTGTCCAGGTGAACTAATGGTTTGGTCTGCAGCACACAGTCCACACCACTTGTTTGTCCAGGTGAACTACTGGCTCGTTCTGCAGTACACAGTCCAAACCACTTGTCAGTCAGCACACTTACATGATGTTAGAAAAAGTGGATTTATTGTGTTCATCTGACTAAAACTGGACTTTTAAAATACATGTAAACATGTTAGTCTGACTGAAATCTTACTAAATCGAACATCTCAAAGTCAGACTAACACACCTAGATGATGCAGTTGGGGATGGATTTACTCTGGCATGTATACGCTTCAATTAGCCCTGAACTGGCCTAGGCGTTCTGTGCAAGATCCATAGTTCCCGTGCAATAGCAACCAGTTGAAAGGGAGACATATTGCCACATACTGTACCGGGGTGGGACATACTTCCGTCAATAAATCGATTCTCCCCCGGTTCTTGTATACTGGGACGACGACGGTAGTCCACTTACAGTGCCTCATGGAGCTGTAACCATAACTCGACTTAACTGTGCATGTAAAGGCTGTCAGTGTGCTTTACAAACAATACAGCAGCGTCAAGCTCTTAGGTTGGAACACACACACACACACACACACACACACACCCAGCAGATGGAGGATATGGGTTACTGGGTCATTTCCATGTGTTTACATGCAGTGGGAATTCTTGCCTTCAGCCTCATGTCAATACTGGCTCATGTCCCACACATGCATTGTCAACAGAGTGTGTTACCTGATTTGAATCCTTCGCCATCGTGTGTACAGACGTCTGCAAAACTCTGATGCGACTCAGTGATGCTGTGTGGGTGACCTCTGCTCATGTAACCTTCAAACCAAGTTGTACTTTGGGGTAGGACATGTTTACTTTCTTAGTCAGTCCCCAGATAATCATTTAAAGTCAAAGGATTTTTTTTGTTTCCCACTAATACCACACAATGCTTTGGGGCATTTTGTTTGTTTTGCATTCCTTTTCAGTGAAGAACAGTTATTATGAATGCCTGTGACCACATGTAAACACACTGTACTGCTCAGCACATCTGGACCAGAAACACTCCCAGCAAGCCATGCCCACCTCCCAGCAGGAAGTAGCAGCAAGAAGACAAACTCTGAATTCACCGTTCTGCTGCGTGCAACAGAAACAAAGATGTGTGTTCAGCCTGAGGGTTCAACCCTATGTCGCATGATGTTGAACCAGGATGAGCTGTCAGGACTGGAATGTTGTCACACCATACACTAAGCTGGCCTATAGAGATGCCTGCAGGGCAACCCTACCATATCCTGTTAATCCAACTATAATTATTATTATTATTATTATTATAGAAATGTCCTTTAACTTCATGCCATAACACAACATCATAAGGGGGTGGGTCCATTCCTTGGGCCTCGGGTTAGGATGAAGCAGAAGTCCATGTGATGGATCATGCCTTTCTTAGGATGTGAGATGTTCCAAGTAGTGCCATCTTCTGTAGTTCTGGTATTCTGATGTTACCCAGCGGGACCCACTGGGTGTATTTCTCCATCCCTTTTTTTACAAGTCCCAGGGCTCCTGTCCCTACTGGTATTGTTGTGGTTTTTACAAGTCCCAGGGCTCCTATCACTACTGGTATTGTTGTGGTTTTTACAAGTCCCAGGGCTCCTATCACTACCGGTATTGTTGTGGTTTTTACAAGTCCCAGGGCTCCTATCACTACTGGTATTGTTGTGGTTTTTACAAGTCCCAGGGCTCATATCACTACCGGTATTGTTGTGGTTTTTACAAGTCCCAGGGCTCCTACCACTACTGGTATTGTTGTGGTTTTTACAAGTCCCAGGGCTCCTATCACTACTGGTATTGTTGTGGTTTTTACAAGTCCCAGGGCTCCTGTCACTACTGGTATTGTTGTGGTTTTCACAAGTCCCAGGGCTCCTATCACTACTGGTATTGTTGTGGTTTTCACAAGTCCCAGGGCTCCTATCACTACTGGTATTGTTGTGGTTTTTACAAGTCCCAGGGCTCCTGTCACTACTGGTATTGTTGTGGTTTTTACAAGTCCCAGGGCTCCTATCGCTACTGGTATTGTTGTGGTTTTTACTAGTCCCAGGGCTCCTATCACTACCGGTATTGTTGTGGTTTTTACAAGTCCCAGGGCTCCTACCAATACTGGTATTGTTGTGGTTTTTACAAGTCCCAGGGCTCCTATCACTACCGGTATTGTTGTGGTTTTTACAAGTCCCAGGGCTCCTATCACTACCGGTATTGTTGTGGTTTTTACAAGTCCCAGGGCTCCTATCACTACTGGTATTGTTGTGGTTTTTACAAGTCCCAGGGCTCCTATCACTACTGGCCTTGTTGTGGTTTATACAAGTCCCAGGGCTCCTACCACTACTGGTATTGTTGTGGTTTTTACAAGTCCCAGGGCTCCTATCACTACTGGTCTTGTTGTGGTTTATACAAGTCCCAGGGCTCCTACCACTACTGGTATTGTTGTGGTTTTTACAAGTCCCAGGGCTCCTACCACTACTGGTATTGTTGTGGTTTTCACAACTCTCAGGGCTCCTATCACTACTGGTCTTGTTGTGGTTTTCACAAGTCCCAGGGCTCCTATCACTACTGGTCTTGTTGTGGTTTTTACAAGTCCCAGGGCTCCTATCACTACTGGTATTGTTGTGGTTTTTACAAGTCTCAGGGCTCCTGTCACTACTGGTATTGTTGTGGTTTTTACAAGTCCCAGGGCTCCTACCACTACTGGTATTGTTGTGGTTTTTACAAGTCTCAGGGCTCCTATCACTACTGGTATTGTTGTGGTTTTTACAAGTCCCAGGGCTCCTATCACTACTGGTATTGTTGTGGTTTTCATTCCCCGCATTCGTTCAGTCTGGATTTCAAGGTCTTTATATTTGGACAGTTTTTCAGTTACTGTTGCTGAGGTGCTCCTTTCAGTCGGGATGGACATGTTGATGAGTAGGCAGCTTTTTTCTTTTTTGTTCTTGATGATGATGTCTGGTCTGTTGGCCTTTATCTCATGATCTGTCTGTATTGGCATGTCCCATAAGATTGTGATGTGGTCTTTTCCTGTTACTGCTTGGGGCTCGTGCTCGTACCGTTTTTCTTTTGTGTTGGTGTTGAATTCTTTGCAGATGTTCCAGTACAGGTATGTGGCGGCCTTGTTGTGTCTTTGTAAGTGTTCAGTTCTGGCCAGCTCAGGGCACCCTGCCACGATATGGCCAATGGCTTCCTGGAATTGACCACATATCCTGCACGCTGGGTCTGTGCCATCTTGGAGGGTTCTGCTATGGTAATAACTGGTCTTGATGGCCTGGTCTTGGGCAGCGATGATGAAGCCCTCTGTTTGGGATTTCAGCCCAGCTGTTTTGAGCCATTGGTTGGTCATATGTTGGTCTACATCTTTCTCACCTACTCTTTTTGGATTTGTTTGCATTTGTTTCCCTTCCCATTTTTGTTTCATTTGTTCTTGGGTGTGACGCTTTGCGTTTTGTTTGACGTTTCGGGCGTGGATGGTTGGAGCTTCATTTTCAGTTTGTGGTGTTTCAGGAAGGTGGCGCTCTCTTCTGAACATTGCGGCTTGGTTAGCTACAGAGTACTTTTTGTTTTGTTCTTCATGCTCTCTAGCAAGCATGAGAAGGGGGTCATTTTTGGTGTTAAGGTAAGTATCTAGGCCTATTGATGTTGTTTTGTAGGCAGTTTCCAGTTGGATGAGACCCCTGCCACCCTCGTTTCTGGGGAGGTACAATCGATCCCCATCTGATTTTGGGTGGTGCATCCTCTCTAAGGTGAGTATGTTTCTTGTTTTTCTATCTAGTTTCCTGATCTCTTCTAGTTTCCAGTCGACGATGGTGAAGCTGTAAGTTACGACGGGTGTAGCCAGGGTGTCGATGGCTTCCATTAGGTCGGATGCATTGAGTCGGGATTTTGTTACCATTCGTATTCTTCGGTAGCACTCCTTTCTGATCTTTTCTTTCATTTTGGCATGTTGTATCCCGTCCCCTTCGTTCACTCCCAGGTATTTGTATGTGCCTTATTGTTCTAGGTCTTGGATGGTGGCATCTAGGTCAGTGTGGATGTTTTCAGTGATGGTAAGTTTTCCTTTTTTGAAAGTAGCTTTGGCACATTTGTCTAGTCCGAACTCCATTTTAATGTCGTCACTGAAGCCTTGTACGATGGTGAAAAGGCCAGTTTGTTCTTGGTCATTCTTGGCAAAGGTTTTCAGGTCATCCATGTAGACTAGATGGTTAATAGTGGACGAACCTGTAGTATAACCATAGCTGGTGTTGTTCAGGAGGGAGGATAGTGGAGTAGGAGCTATGCAGAAGAGGAGAGGAGAAAGAGAGTCGCCTTGAAATATGCCGCTATTGATGTTGCTCTGCCTTGAATGTAGCGCCCCATCTGGGTATTTTAGAACAAGGGTTGTTTTTCCACTGGTCCATATTTGCTGTTAGGAACTGGATAAGGATTGGTGATATTTTGGAGATATCAAGACATTTTAGTACCCAGTTGTGGGGTACAGAGTTGAACGCCTTCTTCTAGTCTATCCAGGCTGTTGTCAGATTTTTCTTCCTCGTTTTTACTTCCTTAATGGTGGCCTTGTTTATTAAGAGCTGGTCTCTGCGGCCACAGCTCCCTTTTCGACACCCTTGTTGTTCCATGGGAAGTAGGTTGTTTTCTTCCAGGTGTTTGTAAACTCTCCCAGGGATGATGGATGCTAAGATCTTGGAGGTTGAAGGGAGACATGTGATGGGACGATAGTTTTTAGGGTTTTCGGTGTCTTCTGTTTTGGAAAGTAGGGAGGTGGTACCAACTGTGACCCATTCAGGGCAGGTGTCTGTGTTGCTGATGCATCCATTGTAGGCGTTTGTCAGATCTTGGTGTAAAGATGGCAAGTTCTTGATCCAGAAGTTCGCTTTCCCATCATTACCAGGGGCTTTCCAGTTACTGGACTTCTGTATTGCGGTTTTTGTTTCTTCTAGGGTTATTTGTGGCCATTCTTGTTGGTTGGTTTGAATGTTCTCTGTTTCTATTTGGCCGATCCATTCAGCGTTGTTGTTCTAATTATTTTGTTTTTCCCAGATGTTGCTCCAGAAGTTCTCTACTTCATCAATTTTTTACCTCAGCGGACCTTTTCCCTAGTTCTCTATAGACTTTCTTTGTGTTTTCTTTGTAAATTTTGTTCTGGTGGAAGAACTTTTGTCTCTTATCGAACCTTTTCACTTGTTGGGCTTTTGCTTGTAGTTGTTTCAAATTTTCAATGGCTGTTAGTATTTGCTCTTCCTGTTTGATGTTGCATTTCCTGATTAGTGCTCTTTTTCGTTTTTCTTTGACTGGTTTCTCGTTTTTAATCTCATTTAGTGGAGATATGTCTCCCCTAATTTTGCGTATTTCACTTTCAATGTTCTTTTTCCATTTTGGTTGGTTATCTTTTCTTGGTCTGTTCTTCCTCTTTTGTTTGATGCCCAGTGATTCAGTGATGGCAGAGGCAGTTGCCTAGACAAGGTGGTTAATGTCTGTGAGGGACAGCACTTCTGGGAGTTGGTCTTTCATATGGTTGATGGCTTTGTTTGCTGTTCCTATGGCTGATTTTGAGTGCTAATCATTTTTTATCTTTGGACTTGGTGATCTCTGGCCTATTGGGGTTTCTTTGGCTATTTCGTATTTTCTAAGGATGCTTTCTTTCATTGCGCTCACGTTCTCATCTTGTTCATCTGTTCGGTGGTTTTTGGTCACCTGGCTTATCAGTTCTCTCATTGTTGTGATTCTTATCTTCATGTTGCTCCTCTGGATCTGTGTTTGTATCCCTCTCATGAGGTTTTACATTCTCATCTCTCTGCTTTACTCCTGCTTGGATGGCTTGCAGCTCCATTTCGGTTAGTCTTTTCTTATTGACCATATCACGGCGGACATTTGCCAGTTTGTTGGCGTCTAGATTCAGCCTGTTTGTGGGGTTATTGGCACGCCAGATGTCATAGGTGCTTTGAATTACCGATGTTTTGGGGTTGAAGGAAGCAGTGTAGAAGGCTTCCATGACTTCTTTGTACTCTTCCCTAGACCATTTCTGTCGACTGGCTTTAGTGGGATTTTGAGATGGTGCAACATGAGGGCCTCTTTGAGGAATGTCCTCGGTGTGGTGATCCTCAGGTGCATTTTGGGTAGAGTTTGTTCCAGTAGCACACTTCTCGATTTCAGCCTGCTTCCTCACTGAAGATCGCAGTCCTTGGTTACCCGTGCGACGACCGATGCGGTATGAAGATCTGGTAATACGAGTTTCCATAATAAAGTTTTTGTGAATTTTTGGTTGCACAACCACCAGTATTTTTTCGAGATACCAGCTCTAGGAGAGTTACCGACCAAGGTTAAAGAGCCTCTCCTGCTCAGGAGGCAGGCTAAGCCCTGCCGGATGCCAACCCCGTACTTTAGAGCCTCAGGGCTTTATTATTATTATTATTATTATTATTATTATTATCATTAACTATTATTATTTTCATCATATTATTATTATTTTCATTATTATCATCGATAATAATAATAAAATTCTTATTATCATTATAATCATTAATTATTATTATTATCATTAATTATTATTATCATTATTATTATTAATATCATTAATTATTTTCAGTAATAATTGAGGAAGATACAGAAGACAGGAAGAAATGGAAACGGATGATCCGCTGTGGCAACCCCTAACAGGAGCAGTCAAAAGTAGTAGTAGTAGATTAATTATTATCATTATTATCATTAAGTATCGTTATTATTATTATTATTTCTTTCGTGTTTCCTGTTTTACATCCTGTAGAGCCGGGTCCAAACTATGGACCTGAGGCACTATAGAGCAGATGTCACTTGATTGACAGTACTCATCGTAATATGTGGGCTGTTCCGAGTAGGGCGATCTTATTTTTATTATGATTATGATTATTATTATTATTATTATTATCCTATTAATCACTGTAATGTATTAATGAGTCAAGCTGTGGTTTGTACTTCTAACTTTTTGGTTCATGATCAGTGTGATGGCCCGGCGGCCTGTCCAGCGTGTCTCCCGCCTGCCGCCCAGTGACTGCTGGGACAGGCTCCAGCATCCCCGCCACCCTGACAGCAGGGTAAGCGGATGATGGATGGATGGATGGGTGATGGTTCATGACCATTCATGTTTTGTGTGTGTTGTCAAGATAGCCTTTAGAGTTGTGTGTGTGTGTGTGTGTGTGTGTTTAACATTTGGGGGAATCGGAAGAGGGAGTTTCCTGTTTTTGACCTGGTGGGTTGAAACATTGAGCAGAGCAGACCAGCAACTTGCAGTGTAAAAACCAGTCTGTGTCTCTGTCCATGTCTCTGTCCATGTCTCTGTCTGTGTCCGTGTCTGTGTCTCTGTCCATGTCTCTGTCCGTGTCTCTGTCTGTGTCTGTGTCTCTATCTCTGTCTGTGTCTGTGTCTCTGTCCATGTCTCTGTCCATGTCTCTGTCTCTATCTCTGTCCATTTCTGTGTCTGTGTCTCTATCTCTGTCTGTGTCTGTGTCTCTGTCCATGCCTCTGACTCTGTCTCTGTCTCTATCTCTGTCCATGCCTCTGTCTGTGTCTCTGTCCATGTCTCTGTCCATGTCTCTGTCCATGTCTCTGTCTCTATCTCTGTCCATTTCTGTGTCTGTGTCTCTATCGCTGTCTGTGTCTGTGTCTCTGTCCATGTCTCTGTCCATGTCTCTGTCTCTATCTCTGTCCATTTCTGTGTCTGTGTCTCTATCTCTGTCTGTGTCTGTGTCTCTGTCCACGCCTCTGTCCATGTCTCTGTCTCTATCTCTGTCCATGTCTGTGTCTGTGTCTCCATCTCTGTCCATGTCTGTGTCTGTGTCTCTATCTCTGTCTGTGTCTGTGTCTCTGTCCATGTCTCTGTCTCTGTCTGTGTCTCTGTCCATGTCTCTGTCCATGTCTCTGTCTCTATCTCTGTCCATGTCTGTGTCTGTGTCTCTATCTCTGTCTGTGTCTGTGTCTGTGTCTCTGACTGCTGTGTCTTTGTCTGTGTCTCTATCTCTGTCCATGTCTGTGTTTGTGTCTCTATCTCTGTCTGTGTCTCTGACTGCCGTGTCTCTGTCTGTGTCTCTATCTCTGTCTGTGTCTGTGTCTCTGTCCATGCCTCTGTCTGTGTCTCTATCTCTGTCTATGTCTGTGTCTGTGTCTCTGTCCATGCCTCTGTCTCTGTCTCTGTCTCTATCTCTGTCCATTTCTGTGTCTGTGTCTCTATCTCTGTCTGTGTCTGTGTCTCTGTCCATGCCTCTGTCTGTGTCTCTATCTCTGTCTATGTCTGTGTCTCTGTCCATGCCTCTGTCTCTGTCTCTGTCTCTATCTCTGTCCATTTCTGTGTCTGTGTCTCTATCTCTGTCTTTGTCTGTGTCTCTGTCCATGCCTCTGACTCTGTCTCTGTCTCTGTCTGTGTCTGTGTCTCTGTCCATGTCTCTGTCCATGTCTCTGTCTCTATCTCTGTCCATGTCTGTGTCTGTGTCTCTATCTCTGTCTGTGTCTGTGTCTGTGTCTCTGTCCATGTCTCTGGCTCTGTCTCTATCTCTGTCTGTGTCTGTGTCTCTGTCCATGTCTCTGGCTCTATCTCTGTCCATGTCTGTGTCTGTGTCTCTATCTCTGTCTGTGTCTGTGTCTCTGTCCATGTCTCTGGCTCTATCTCTGTCTGTGTCTCTGTCCATGTCTCTGTCTGTGTCTATGTCCATGTCTCTATCTCTGCCCATGTCTCTGTCTGTGTCTCTGACTGCTGTGTCTCTGTCTGTGTCTCTGACTGCTGTGTCCATGTCTGTGTCTGTGTCTGTCTCTGAATTTGCTGTGTCTCTGACTCTGTCTGTGTCTCTGTCTGTGTCGATCTTTGTCTCTCTCACAACAACACACTTACACATACTCACACTAATATTGGTAGCAGCATAGCACTCGCCTGCTGGTAGTACTGTACAGTTACGACTGCTTTTGTCAGCATAAAAAATACACACTCACACAGGTACACAGTCATGCGTAGGTTTGCTAAGAAATGCAGAGCTGTGCTCGCATGCGCGTGCACACACACACACTCATGCACACACACTCACGCACACACACACACACACAGACACACTCATGCCCACAAAAAATCCGTTAGAAAATAAATCTCATTTGCAAATAAATCTTCATCACAATCAGAAATTGTTGTACTGTAAGATATCTGCATGTGAAGGTGTGAGCCAGGTCTGTCCCCTGCATGTGAAGGTGTGAGCCAGGTCTGTCCCCTGCATGTGAAGGTGTGAGCCAGGTCTGTCCCCTGCATGTGAAGGTGTGACTGGTGTGAGCCAGGTCTGTCCCCTGCATGTGAAGGTGTGACTGGTGTGAGCCAGGTCTGTCCCCTGCATGTGAAGGTGTGAGCCAGGTCTTTCCCCTGCATGTGAAGGTGTGAGCCAGGTCTGTCCCCTGCATGTGACGGTGTGAGCCAGGTCTGTCCCCTGCATGTGAAGGTGTGACTGGTGTGAGCCAGGTCTGTCCCCTGCATGGGAAAGTGTGACTGGTGTGAGCCAGGTCTGTCCCCTACATGTGAAGGTGTGAGCCAGGTCTGTCCCCTGCATGTGAAGGTGTGACTGGTGTGAGCCAGGTCTGTCCCCTGCATGTGAAGGTGTGAGCCAGGTCTGTCCCCCTGCATGTGAAGGTGTGAGCCAGGTCTGTCCCCTGCATGTGAAGGTGTGAGCCAGGTCTGTCCCCTGCATGTGAAGGTGTGACTGGTGTGAGCCAGGTCTGTCCCCTGCATGGGAAGGTGTGACTGGTGTGAGCCAGGTCTGTCCCCCTGCATGTGAAGGTGTGAGCCAGGTCTGTCCCCTGCATGTGAAGGTGTGAGCCAGGTCTGTCCCCTGCATGTGAAGGTGTGAGCCAGGTCTGTCCCCTGCATGTGAAGGTGTGAGCCAGGTCTGTCCCCTGCATGTGAAGGTGTGACTGGTGTGAGCCAGGTCTGTCCCCTGCATGTGAAGGTGTGACTGGTGTGAGCCAGGTCTGTCCCCTGCATGTGAAGGTGTGAGCCAGGTCTGTCCCCTGCATGTGACTGGTGTGAGCCAGGTCTGTCCCCTGCATGTGAAGGTGTGAGCCAGGTCTGTCCCCTGCATGTGAAGGTGTGACTGGTGGGAGCCAGGTCTGCCCTACTGCCTCAGGAAGGACAACTCAGACTTAGAACTCTGTAAGTATCACACATAAAACAAGTAGACAACAAGTAAGCAATGTGCACAAACACACAGGACTGGGTGTGTATGTGTGAGGACTTGTGAAGTCTCTACACTGTGTCTTTGCTGCACAGGACAGACAGACAACTGTGAATGTCTGCAAGTCTCTCAGAGCCCATGCCAAATCATGTGACCATGACTCACTAAAACACAATCAGGCCATTGTCTATTGTTGAACTAGAAATATGTGATTGTGTCAGTTTAGTGGTATGAGGGGGCTGGTGTGGGGAAGACAGGCAGAGGAGAGCAGGCAGACAGGTGCTTCCTCATGTGCAGTAGCACCTCCCTCATGAAGACAGAAACGTGGCTTGCCAACTGCTGTTTTCCACATGAAGGTGACAGAAAAGGAAATAATATTTGTTTGTCATAATCCACTTATAGAGCACAAGCCAGTCCCCCAACAGAGGACTTGATCCCCCCACAGAGGACTTGATCCCCCCACAGAGGACTTGATCCCTGAACAGATGACATGGTCCCCCCACAGAAGACATGATCCCCCAACAGAGGACATGATCCCCCAACAGAGGACATGATCCCCGCACAGAGGACATGATCCCCCCACAGAGGACATGATCCCCCAACAGAGGGCATGATCTCCCAACAGAGGACATGAGCTCCCAACAGATCACATGATCCCCCCACAGAGGACATGATCCCCCAACAGAGGACATGAGCTCCCAACAGATCACACGATCCCCCCACAGAGGACATGATCCCCCAACAGAGGACATGAGCTCCCAACAGATCACATGATCCCCCCACAGAGGACATGATCCCCCAACAGAGGACATGATCTCCCAACAGATCACATGATCCCCCCACAGAGGACATGATCCCCCAACAGAGGACATGATCCCCCAACAGAGGACATGATCTCCCAACAGATCACATGATCCCCGGACATGATCCCCCCACAGAGGACATGATCCCCGGACATGATCCCCCCACAGAGGACATGATCCCCCCACAGAGGACATGATCCCCCAACAGATCACATGATCCCCCCCCACAGAGGACATGGTCCCCCCACAGAGGACATGGTCCCCCAACAGAGGGCCTGATCCCCCAACAGAGGACATGATCTCCCAACAGATCACATGATCCCCCCACAGAGGACATGACCCCCCATCAGAGGACATGATCTCCCAACAGATCACATGATCCCCCCACAGAGGACATGATCCCCCAACAGAGGACATGATCTCCCAACAGATCACATGATCCCAGGACATGATCCCCCCACAGAGGACATGATCCCCGGACATGATCCCCCCACAGAGGACATGATCCCCCCACAGAGGACATGATCCCCCAACAGATCACATGATCCCCCTCACAGAGGACATGGTCCCCCCACAGAGGACATGGTCCCCCAACAGAGGGCATGATCCCCCAACAGAGGACATGATCTCCCAACAGATCACATGATCCCCCCACAGAGGACATGATCCCCCAACAGAGGACATGATCTCCCAACAGATCACATGATCCCCCCACAGAGGACATGATCCCCCAACAGAGGACATGATCCCCCAACAGAGGACATGATCTCCCAACAGATCACATGATCCCCGGACATGATCCCCCCACAGAGGACATGATCCCCGGACATGATCCCCCCACAGAGGACATGATCCCCCCACAGAGGACATGATCCCCCAACAGATCACATGATCCCCCCCACAGAGGACATGGTCCCCCCACAGAGGACATGGTCCCCCAACAGAGGGCATGATCCCCCAACAGAGGACATGATCTCCCAACAGATCACATGATCCCCCCACAGAGGACATGATCCCCGAACAGATGACATGGTCCCCCAACAGAGGACATGATCCCCCCCACAGAGGACATGGTCCCCCAACAGAGGGCATGATCCCCCAACAGAGGACATGATCCCCCAACAGATCACATGATCCCCGGACATGATCCCTCGCAGAGGACATGATCCCCCCACAGAGGACTTGATCCCCCCACAGAGGACATGAACCCCCAACAGAGGACATGATAGCAGTTTCCATGTTTGGCTAACGACATCATTGTTTTTCCAAGTGAAGCACATGTAGGGCCTGCTTGATCATATTTGACCAATTCTACATCTTTGTAAATTTTTTATGCTGTTTTATGCTAGGAGGTTGTAGAAGACAGCATCCTCTTTGAACCTAACATACCTAATATATATATGTGTGTGTGTGTGTGTGTATATATATAACCTGTTTCATACATGATGATTGCTTATGGTATGAAATGGGCTTGTACTGTCTCATAAAGGATTTACTTGACTCACTGGATTATATATATATATATATATATATATATATATATATATATATATATATATATATATATATATATATATATATATATATATATATATATATATATTGCTACTGCTACTTTCAGCTGCTCCTGTTAGGGGGCGCCACAGCGGCTCATCTGTTTCCATGTCTTCCTGTCCTCTGCATCTTCCTCTGTCACACCAGCCACCTGCATGTCCTCCCTCACCACATCCATAAACCTCCTCTTTGGCCTTCCTCTCCTCCTCTTTCCTGGCAGCTCCATATTCAGCATCCTTCTCCCAGTATACCCAGCATCTCTCCTCCACACATGTCCAAGCCATCTCAATCTTGCCTCTCTTGCTTTGTCTCCAAACCGTCCAACCTGAGCGGTCCCTCTAATATAATCGTTCCTAATCCTGTCCTTCTTCATCACTCCCAATTAAAATCTTATCATCTTCATCTCTGCCACCTCCAGCTCCTCCTCCTGTCTTTTCATCAGTGCCACCGTCTCCAAACCATACAACATAGCTGGTCTCACAACCATCTTGTAAACCTTCCCTTTAACTCTTGCTGGTACCCTTCTGTCACACATCACTCCTGACACTCTTCTCCACCCACTCCACCCTGACTGCACCCTCTTCTTCACCTCTCTTCTGCACTCCCCGTTACTTTGGACAGTTGACCCCAAGTATTTAAACTCATACGTCTTCGTCACCTCCACTCCTTGCATCCTGACCATTCCACTGTCCTCCCTCTCATTCACGCATAGGTATTCTGTCTTGCTCCTACTGACTTTCATTCCTCTTCTCTCCAGTGCATACCTCCACCTCTCCAGGCTCTCCTCCACCTGCACCCTACTCTCGCTACAGACCACAATGTCATCCGCAAACATCATCGTCCATGGAGACTCCTGCCTGATCTTGTCCGTCAACCTGTCCATCACCACTGCAAACAAGAAAGGGCTCAGAGCCGATCCTTGATGTAATCCCACCTCCACCTTGACCCCATCTGTCATTCCAACCACACACCTCACCACTCTCACACTGCCCTCATACATATCCTGCACCACTCCTACATACTTCTCTGCCACTCCTGACTTCCTCATACAATACCACACCTCCTCTCTCAGCACTCTGTCATATGCTTTCTCTAAATCTACAAAGACACAATGCACCTCCTTCTGGCCTCCTCTATACTTCTCCATCAACATTCCCAAAGCAAACATCACATCTGTGGTGCTCTTTCCTGGCATGAAACCATACTGCTGCTGCTGATCATCACCTCTCCTCCTCTTAACCTAGCTTCATTACTCTTTCCCAAATCTTCATGCTGTGGCTGATCAACTTTATACCTCTGTAGTTGTTACAGTTCTGCACATCGCCCTTGTTCTTGAAGATCAGTACCAGTATGCTTCTTCTCCACCCCTCAGGCATCCTCTCACTTTCCAGGATTGTGTTAAACAATCTAGTTAAAAACTCCACTGCCATCTCTCCTAAACACCTCCATGCCTCCACAGGTATATCATCAGGACCAACTGCCTTTCCACTCTTCATCCTCTTCATAGCTGCCCTCACTTCCTCCTTGCTAATCCGCTGAACTTCCTGATTCACTATCCCTATGTAGTAACTTGAATGACACGTATACTTGATAATAAGAAAGCTTTACTTAACTGAATGGGACCGATACATAACCGAATTGCAGTGCACTAACCGTTTGCGAGCACTGACATGGCACATACACAATAGACTGACGGGCAGAACACATTTACTTCCTGTGTGACGTCCTAAAGGGTCCGGGGACCCCATAAAAGAATAATAATAAAAGTAGTCCTGTTTAACTCATTATCACACTTACAACACTTCTCCCCGCTTAAGCTAAATGTCCCCTGTGGACAGAAAAACATTTAACAACAGAAGTCTTGTACACCTTCAAACTTGTTAGCGTAGGCCCGTGAACATAAACATAACCTGACACATGACACTGTAAACATCTGAAGTAGGTAAGCCACTTATGCAACACATGAACACCCTGACTTCAGTCTCTGTCTTAAATGGTTAGTCTGTCAGTCGGTTTGTGACTATGCTGAGAGTGGCGTAGTACTACCCCCGGTGTCTCAGCAGACATTGGTGGGGTCTCTCCCAGTGGGCATGGGGGTGCCTCAGCAGACACTGGTGTGGTGTCGCCCACTGGGCCTGGGTTCGTCAACACAGGAGTGGGTTGCATGTGTGACCTTTTGAGTTCATTACTCACTCCTGTAGTCACCACAGCCCCTGCATGTCGCTCCTGTGCTGGGCCTTGTTCTGTCTCCCCTATATGCCTCCCTGCTGAGGTGTCTAAGAGCAGAGGAGTGTCGTGGTGCTGATGGATGTGGTCCTGGTGCCTGCGGAACACTCTGCCATCTGTTAGTTTCACCACGAAAGAGATAGGACCACTCTGCTTTAGAATGACCCCTGGCAGCCGGTGTTGACCACTACCAAAGTTTCTCACATACACACAGTCCTTTTCCTCAAAATGTCTCTCTCTGGCATGTTCATTTGTGCCTCTCCTTTTGTTTCTCCTGTTTACTCTCCACCCTTGCTTTAACATCTGGATGCATCAAGTCCAGGTGCGACTTTGGCTTCCTGCCCGTCAGCATTTCCGCAGGTGTTAGCCCTGTCGTTGTTTGTGGCGTTATGTGGTACTGAAACAGCCAACGTGAGAGCTTTGTTGCAATGGGCTCCCTTCCTGTCATACATTTAAGCCCTTCCTTAAATGTCTGCACGGCTTTCTCGGCCATACCATTTGAGGCAGGATGGAACGGTGCTGTGCGGACGTGGTGGATGCTGTTCCTTTCCATGAACTCCCTGAACAACTCACTGGTAATGTTGCACCATTGTCACTCACCAGTGTGTCAGGAAGTCCACAAGTTGCAAACACTTGAGACAGCTTGTCAATGGTCACCGGGGCTGTGATGTTGTTCATCAGGTGTACCTCTAGCCACTTAGAATGTGCATCTACAATGACTAGACATATCTGCCCCATAAAAAGCCCTGCAAAGTCTACATGTAGCCTGGATCACAGGCAGTCAGGCCACTCCCATAGATGGAGTGGGGCAGGCGGTGCCATTTTTTGGTTTATCTGACACTGGGAACAGGATTTCACCTTGTTTTCTAGATCCTGGTCCATGTTAGGCCACCATGCATATGCCCTGGCTAAGCTTTTCATACGGGAGGCCCCTGAGTGGGCCTCATGGATCTCCTCCATTACTTGTGAATGCCCCTGAGGTGGTACCACCACTCTGGAGCCCCAGAGAACACAGCCGTCTTGGACACTCAGTTCATCTTTTCGTTTAGCATAAGGCCTCCGTCTCTCATCGTCTACCACAGGGGGCCAACCCTGCATGAGGAATCTTTTCACCTGAGACAGGACCGGGTCCCTCTCTGTCCACTGTTTGATTTGTTTGGCATTCACAGGAGAAGTTGACAGTCTCTCCAGCAAGAAAACTGTCTCTGGAGGCACCACGGTCTGGGTGGGTGTGTCAGGCAAAGGGAGCCGACTCAGTGCGTCCGCCTTTGCGTAGTCCTCACCTGCTCTGTAGACTATAGTTTAATGGTAGGCTGACAATGTGAGGGCCCAGCGCTGTACTCTCGCTGATGCCATGGAAGGAATACGCTTAAGCTCACTAAAAAGGCTCATCAGTGGTTTGTGGTCAGTACATATGGTAAATGCCTGACCGTAGACGTACTGATAAAAACATTTAACAGCGAACACAACAGCTAGACCCTCCTTGTCTAGCTGGGAGTAGCCCTTCTCAGCTCGTGTCAGTGACCGTGATGCGAATCCACTGGGTTTTTCTGACCCGTTGTTCATCACATGCGAAAGTTCGTATGGCGTTCATATGGCGTCGGAGCGGATGATCTCTTTGTCTGACAGGATGATCTCTTTGTCTGGGTCGAAATGAACCAGCAGCCTCGCTGAATGCAGTAGCGTTTTCACATTGGCGAAAGCTGTCTCCTGTGCAGGCCCCCACCCCCAACGAGAGCCCTTGCGGAGAAGTGAGTACAGAGGCGCCAGCCGTGTTGAGAGGTCTGGGAGGAACTTACCATAGTAGTTCACCATGCCTAGAAATGGCCTGAGCTCGTTTTTGGGGCTTGGAGCTTCCTTGATGGCCCTGAACTTGTCCTCCACTGGACGCAAACCCTGGGCCATGATGGTGGGGCCCAGGTATGTCACGCTTGGTGCTTGGAAAATACACTTGCTGTGCCTCAAGCGGAGCCCTGCCTCTGACAGTCTCTTTAGCACCTGCTCCAGGTTGCTGAGGTGCTGCTCCACGGTCTCTCCAGTGACCAGGCTATCATCCAGATAAACTGCTACATGGGGAATACCCCGCAACAGACTGTCCATTGTCCTGTGGAAAATGGCCGGGCTGGAGGCCACTCCAAACACTAGGCGGCTGTACCTAAACAATTGTGGTGATTGTGGTGAACTGTTTAGAGTACTCGTCCAACACCAACTGTTGGTAGGCATGGCTCATGTCTAGTTTTGAAAATGCCTTACCGCCAGCCAGGGTTACAAACAGGTCCTCCGCTCTTGGGAGAGGGTATTCATCTAGCTTGGAGGCCTGGTTGATGGTAAGTTTGTAGTCTCCACAGATACTTACTGTGCCATCACTCTTGAGAACTGGGACAATGGGGGCCTCCCAGGCTCAGAACTGGACAGGATGCATGACTCCCAGCCTCTGTAGTCTGTCCAGCTCCTCTTCCACTTTGCCTTTCATAACATAGGCTACTCTTCTGGGCTTGAAAAAGCGAGGGGTAGCCTGAGGATCTACATGCAGTTTAAATGTAGTTCCCCGCAGTGCCCCCAGCTCATCGTTGAAAACCTCAGCATACTTTTGAATAACATCCTCAGTCACCTGTGTGTGTTTAATCTCACCCCAGTGCAGCTTAATTTTCTGGAGCCAGTCCAGTCCCAGTAGACTGGGTCCCCTACCTTTTACTACCAGCAGCCATGCTCTTGCTTCCTGGCTGTTACACTGAATGTCCACCTCTAGTGCACCGACCAATGGTATGGTCTCTCCTGTGTACGTCCGTAGATTAAATCTCACTGGGGTGATGGTGGGTGCCTTGGTATCACCCCAAGTCTCTCTGTAGGTCTCCTCACTGATGATAGAGGCAGAGGCCCCTGTGTCAACCTCCATCCTTATCTCTTTGACTACCACTGTGGCATAGATAAGCTCAGCATGTGGCTCACTCACCTTGAACATGTTGACAGAGCATTCCTCCTCCTGCTGTGTATCCAGGTAGTGTACCGCTAACTGTGGCTTTCTAAAGGTAGCATTACCCTGCCAAGTCTTTGTTTTACCCTTAGCACCCCTACACCTTTTAGCTAAATGTCCCTTTAGATTGCAAGTGTGACACACTGCCTCCTTGAACTTGCAGTTGTTTGCATAATGTGCCCCTCCACACCTGAAACACTCCACTGCTCGAGACCTATCTGCCTCCCTCCTAACCTGGCGCACTTCCCCCGCCTGCGCACCAGCACACGCTCTCTGGATGTCTTTTGCATTATCAGCCATTTCCATTCCTTGAGCCAATTCCAATGCTCTCTTGAAAGTTAACTACAAATCTGTCACGGAGCATGTCCTCTAACATCAGCCCGTACTCACAATGCTCTGAGAACTGACATAACTCTGCCACAAACTGGGCCACGGACTGACCTGACATCCAGACCAGAGTGTTGAATTTAAACCTCTGGACAATCACTGATGGCCTGGGATTGTGGTGATCCTGAACGAGCTTGACTAGCTCCTCAAATGAAAGGTCGCCCGGTTTCTGTGGTGTCGCCAAATTCCTCACCAATTTGTACGTCTTCGCACCACACACTCAGTAGAACTGAGCGCTGTCTATCCTCATTGGTAATCCCGTTAGCAGAGAAAGTGTCCCAACCTTTCCACATATTCCGTCCAGTCCCCGTTCTCCTCCACAAACTCACTGATAGTCCCAAATGTGGCCATGGTGCCGCTTCCTCTGTCGGCATTCTCACTCGAACTCATGAACGTAACATTAACTCAATTAGCCGGCAAACAACGATCAGATGTAGTTTTATTCGCCGAAACTTCAGCCTTCTATCTCCAGTTTTATCCTCGTCGCCAAGAATGTAGTAACTTGAATGACACGTATACTTGATAATGTAGCGAAGAGGCTACCCCGTTAGAATAGTGCCCTCCTGTTTTGTGCCCTCCAGTGTAACGTGCGTGGAGAAGTAGACACGTTAGCCCTTGGCTAACGGGTTGGACCCTTTAGTCGACTGGTTAACGTTGTCGCCCATGGTGTGGAAGATCCGGGTTCGTGTCCCGGCTGCGGCGGTTTCCGCACTGCCCCCTAATTCGCTGAATTGGTGTCAGAAGTAGGATGCGCACGGACGCGCTTCCCGAAGGAGGGGGGTAGTGTAACGTGCATGGAGAAGTAGACAAGTTAGCCCTTGGCTAAGGGGTCGGACCCTTTAGTCGAGCAGTTAGCATGTCTCCCGCGGTGCTGGAGATACGGGTTCGCGCCCCCGCTGCGGCGGTTATTGCGGTTGCCCCCCGAATTTACTACAATAATAAGGAAGCGTTACTTAACTGAATGGGACAGATACATAGCCGAATTGCAGTGCATTAACCGTTTGCGAGCACTGACATGGCACATACACAATAGACCGACAGACAGAACACATTTACTTCCTGTGTGACATCCTAAAGAGTCCGTGGACCCCATAAAAGAATAATTATAAAACTAGTCCTGTTTAACTCATTATCACAATTACAACAACCTACATCATCCAACCTTCTCTCTCTCTCTCATTTTCTTCATTCATCAGCCCCTCAAAGTATTCCTTCCACCTTCTCAGTACTCTCTCCTCGCTTGTCAGCACATGTCCATCTCTATCCTTGATCACCCTAACTTGCTGCACATCCCTCGCAGCTTGGTCCCTCTGTCTAGCCAATCGATACAAGTCCTTTTCTCCTTCCTTAGTGTCTAATCTGTCATACAACTCACCATACGCCTTTTCCTTTGCCTTTGCCACCTCTCTCTTCACTTCACGCTGCATCTCCTTGTACTCCTGTCTACTTTCTTCATCTCTCTGACTATCCCACTTCTTCTTTGCCAACCTCTTCCTCTGTATACTTTGCTGTACTTCCTCATTCCACCACCAAGTCTCCTTGTCTTCCTTCCTCTGTCCTGATGACACACCAAGTACCTTCCTAGCTGTCTCCCTCACTATTTCTGCAGTGGTTTTCCAGCCATACGGCAACTCTTCACTACCACCCAGTGCCTGTCTTAACTCCTGCCTGAACTCCATACAACAGTCTTCCTTCTTCAACTTCCACCATTTGATCTTCGGCTGTGTCTTCACTCTCTTCCTCTTCTTGGTCTCCAAAGTCATCCTACAGACCACCATCCGATGCTGCCTAGCTACGTTCTCCCCTGTCACCACCTTGCAGTCTCCAATCCCTTTTAGATGGCGCCTTCTACATAAGATATAGTCCACCTGTGTGCACTTTCCTCCACTCTTGTACGTCACCCTGTGTTCCTCCCTCTTCTTGAAATATGTATTCACCACAGCCATTTCCATCCTTTTCACAAAATCCACCACCATCTGTCCTTCCACATTTCTCTCCTTGACATCATACCTTCCCATCACCTCCTCATCACCTCTGTTCCCTTCACCAACATGTCCATTGAAGTCCGCTCCATCACCACTCTCTCCTCCTTGGGTACCCTCTCCACCATGTCGTCCAACTCACTCCAGAATTCTTCTTTTTCATCCATCTCACACCCAACTTGCAGGGTATACACGCTGATAACATTCAGCAATAAACCTTCGATTTCCAGCTTCATCCTCATCCCTCTGTCTGACACTCTCTTCACCTCCAGCCCGCTCTTGACATACTCTTCCTTCAGAATTACCCCTACCCCATTTCTCCTCCCATTCGCACCATGGTAGAAGAGTTTGAACCCACCTCCGATACTCCTCGCCTTACTCCCCTTCCACCTGGTGTCTTGCACACACAGTATGCCTACCTTTCTTCTTTCTATCATATCAGTCAGCTCTCTCTCTTTACCAGTCATAGTGCCAACATTCAAAGTTCCAACTCTCACCTCCACACTCCTACCCTTCCTCCTCTCTAGCTGCCTCTGGACATGCTTCCCCCCTCTCCTTCTCCTTCGCCCAACATTATCATAGTTTCCACCAGCTCCCTGCTGGTTAACAGTACCGGTGGCGGTTGTTGGTAACGTGGGCCTCGACCGATCCGGTATGGAAACCTTATTTATGATACGCATAGATTTGGCAAAGATTTTACACCAGATGTTCTTCCTGACGCAACTATCCCCATTTATTCGGGCTTGGGGGCACTAAGAATGCACTGGCTTGTGCATCCTCAGTGGCTGGGTTGGTGTGTGTGTGTGTGTGTGTGTGTGTGTGTGTGTGTGTGTGTGTGTGTGTGTGTGTGTGTGTGCAAAAGTATTGGGACGTCCGGTCACAACACCTACAGGAGCTTTAATGACATCTCATTCTAGCTCCATAGGCATTAACATGGAGTCCCCCCCCCCCTTTGCAGCTATAACAGCTTCCACTCTTCTGGGAAGGCTTTCCACAAGATTTTGCAGTGTGTCTGTGGGAATGTTTGCCCATTCATCCAGAAGAGCATTTGTGAGGTCAGGCACTGATGTTGGACGAGAAGACCTGGCTCGCAATCTCGGTTCTACTTCATCCCAAAGGTGTTCGATGGGGTTGAGGTCAGGGCTCCGTGCGGGCCAGTCAAGTTCTTCCACACCAAACTCACCCAACCACATCTTAATGGGCCTTGCTTTGTGCGCTGGGGCACAGTCATGCTGGAACAGAAAGGGTCCTCCCCAAACTGTTCCCACAAAGTTGGAAGCATAGAATTGCCCAAAATGTCTTGGTGTGCTGAAGCATTAAGATTTCCCTTCACTGGAAGTAAGGGGCCTAGCCCAACCCCTGAAAAACAACCCCATACCATTATCCCCCCTCCACCAAACTGTACAGTTGGCACAGTGCAGTCAGGCAGGTAACGTTCTCCTGGCATCCGCCAAACCCAGACTCGTCCATCAGCCTGCCAGACAGAGAAGCGTGCTTCATCACTCCACAGAACCCGTTTCCGCTGCTCTAGAGTCCAGTGGCAGCGTGCTTTACACCACTCCGTCAAATGCTTGGCATTGTGCTTGGTGATGTAAGGCTTGCACGCAGCTGCTCGGCCATGGAACCCATTCCATGAAGCTCCCAGCACACAGTTTTTGTGCTGATGTTAATGCCACCTCAGCACTCATTGTCTCCGCTGTGTGACTTTACGTGGTCTGCCACTTCGTGGCTGAGTTGCTGTTGTTCCTAAACGCTTCCACTTTTCAATAATACCACTTACAGTTGACCATGGAATGTCTAGCAGGGAAGACATTTCACGAACTGACTTATTGTAAAGGTGGCATCCTATAAGAGTACCACGCTGGAATTCACTGAGCTCTTCAGAACGACCCATTCTTTCACCAATGTTTTTAAATGCAGCCTGCATGGCTAGCTGCTGGATTTATACACCTGAGGCAATGGGTCTGAATGAAACACCTGAATTCAATGATTAAGATGTATGTCCTAATACTTTTGTACATATAGTGTGTGTGTGTGTGTGTGTGTGTGTGTGTGTGTGTGTGTGTGTATGTATATAATATATGTGTGTGTGTGTGTGTGTGTGTGTGTGTGTGTGTGTGTGTGTGTGTGTGTATATATACGTATATATATACGTATATATATATATATATATATATATATATATATATATATATATATATATATATATATATATATATATATATATATATATATACGTACCGTTCTTTTCCGAAACCGTCAGTGGTGCTGTGAGTGCTCAACTAACGAGGAGTGGAATATCAACACGGATACAGGCAAAAAAGATTTTAATGCATTGCAGGTATTAAATGTAACGTATTAAAATCTTTTTCCTGTATCCTTGTTGAGATATATATATATACACACACGGACACACACGCACACACACACACACATGCACACACACACACACACACACACACACACAATAGAGTATTGATGCACTGGATTCAAGGTGAGGTAGCACATTTGTGCTGTCAATTAAAAGTGCTAATAATAATAATAATACTACATTTTATTTGTTGGCACCTTTCAGAGCACTCAAGGACACCTTACAGAACACAGCTAAAAAAAACAAAACAAGCAGCACTGTATCAGGCAGCATAGAATCAAAACAAAGCAGGGTAGACAATAAAAAGCTAATACAACAGATAAGTATAAAAATACAACTCTCTGGGAATTTAAAAATAACGTTTGGGCAAGTTCTGGGCTATTGTCATAAAATATGTCATAAAAAGTAACTGACATAAAAAATGTCAGTTACTTAGGCTTGGTTTTCTTGACAGATTGTAGGTCTATTCCTGCTAAATGCTTCCATCTTGTGGAGCACTCCATAATTATTAATACATGTGTTCCATGTGACATGGGCAACATGATCCAGAAAGGGCCGGTGTGGGTGCAGGTCTTTGTTCCAAACCAAGCAGTTACACCCCCGAGTCTAGAAATAAAGCTCCTTAGCAGGCTATTAGTTGACTAATAGGATCAAGTGTGTAACTGCTTGGTTAGAACAAGACTATTAGTTGACTAATAGGATCAGGTGTGTAACTGCTTGGTTAGAACAAGACTATTAGTTGACTAATAGGATCAGGTGTGTAACTGCTTGGTTAGAACAAGACTATTAGTTGGCTAATAGAATCAGGTGTGTAACTGCTTGGTTAGAACAAGACTATTAGTTGGCTAATAGAATCAGGTGTGTAACTGCTTGGTTAGAACAAGACTATTAGTTGGCTAATAGAATCAGGTGTGTAACTGCTTGGTTAGAACAAGACTATTAGTTGGCTAATAGGATCAGGTGTGTAACTGCTTAGTTGGCACAAAGACCTCTGCACCCGCACCGGCCCTTCCTGCATCATGCTGCCCATCCCTGTAGGAACACATACGTGATGCTTATCAACATATGTCTATGATGTAGGCTGGTTTTTTATCTTGGGACCACAAACAATTCCCGGGATGTTTATTTGTACTTAATAATTATTGGTGTATAAACGATCATCATTATATTGTAATAATTATTCGTATATTGTAAGAAATGGAAATGGATGATCCGCTGTGGTGACCCCTAACGGGATCAGCCGAAAGTAGTAGGAGTAGGAGTAGTAGTAGTAGGAGTAGTAGTAGTAGAACTAGTAGTAGTAGTAGTAGGAGTAGTAGGAGTAGGAGTAGTAGGAGGAGGAGGAGGAGGAGGAGGAGTAATAGTAGTAGAACTAGTAGTAGTAGTAGAACTAGTAGTAGTAGTAGTAGTAGTAGTATAATGAATGATTTTTATTCAACCCAGTATGACCCATTCTCGTCTTTAGAGCTGATTCCCTCTTGCAACGCCCGAAACTTCCTGATTTTCAATCTTCTGTCTGGATCTCTTAAAGACCTGGACACTGTTTCTTCATCACGTTCCCGGTGCACGTCAAGGGGGATATAATTCTTTGACAAAGACTCTCCGAGTTGTGGTGTTGTGCAGTTTGCGTGTCCATTACATGACATTACATGACATGACATGACATGACATTACATTTCAGTCATTTAGCCGACGCTTTTATCCAAAGCGACTTACAGTAAGAGCATCATTTAACGTAGGAAATCAGGAGAACTACTAGTCATCAGAGGTCATAAGTGCATCTAAACCAGCATCTAAGAGCAAAACCAGTGCTACAGTAAAAGTGCAAGAAAGAGTTGTTTTGTTTTTAAATGGGTGAATACAATAAGTGCTAAGAGCAAGTAACAGGGTACCAGTAGTTCCTGAAGAGGTGAGTTTTCAACCTGCGCTGAAAGATGGGCAGCGACTCCGCTGTCCTGACATCAGTGGGGAGTTCAGTCCACCACTGTGGGGCCAGGACAGAACAGAGCCGGGACCGGGTCGACCGGCAGCAGGGGCCTCTGAGCGACGGGGCAACCAGGCGTCCCGAGCCAGCAGTTGCATGACTTTGATACAAGTTATGAGATATCACTACAATAGAGTGTGGGCTTGCTTTGATAACAGCATCATATTGTTTTCGGTCATTTAATTACCTTTTGAACAAAAATTCTCATAAGATATAACGTTTCCTGCGTTTTCCATGAAGTGCATTATAGACCATATTCCTTTCTCAAGCCATTTTTTTACGAAACAAGGATTTATTTCTAAATACCTCATACCCACAATGGAGTGGTATGGGGACTAAAATTGTGCTTGTAGATCATTTTCCAATATCATAATATCTGTTGATGAAACGTTGATAATTTGACAGGGAGTTTTTTTTAAGTTTTTTAGTATGGTGACGGATGAAGAGCTTGATAGGGCTCCTTCAAAATATCATTATAATGCTGTATTACTTGATTTTTGTGGCGTGTTTAAATCGAAAGATGCATGGTGCACTGACAATGTTCCCCCTGACGTCAGAGAGTCAGCCAGCTTTGCGGTGTTAAAACGCATCTTAAGCTTTGGTTAAAATCAGCACAAACGTGTAATCACAAATAAATGTCCTTGCTTTAACATTTTGCACATATTTTAGATGTCGCTCGGGGTTTTTGTTGTAGTTTTCATTCAGAGTAGTTACTAGTATATGTTTCTTAGTCAGGAGCAGCCTGGGGTTCTGGCTGGAACCAGCCCGGGTCCAGCCTGAATTGGTTTTCTGATGTACTGTCATGTTTTTATTTTGTCTTGGCTGTGCTTTGTCTGCCTGTCCAATAGTTTTCTTATGTATTGTTGTGTTTTTACTTCTGTATTAAGTGTCGTTTGTTTGCCTGCCCAGGGACTGCAGATGCAAATTAGCTTCCGGCTAACTCTGGTGCGGTTGTAAAATGGTGCCTTGTCCATGTCAAAGACACAATAAACTGAGCTAAACTTAGAAACTAAACCATTGTAAACCCACACGTTCACCTGGTTAAACCCCGGAAGTTGGGAAGATAGACTCCTCCTCTATCTAAGGCAACATCCCGTCCAGGTTTTGCAGATTCGCGCGAAACTGGGACGGCGTTTAGAAACGTCCAACCCGCGGGTGTGTTGTGTAGCGCCATCGACTCCCGTTGTTGCCAAAACCTGACTGCGTCAACTGCTGACGTCTCACTCAAGTCACGCTGGCGCAGAACTGCACCGTCATTTAGACAAGTTGTCCTTCGTGGTTATTTGTGACTACGATGTTCCCACCGCTCTGCTTAACCCCCCCTATGTTAGGCAGTGGTTTGATCCTCGTTGGCGCGAAACTGGCTAGCTCCTCCCACACGCGCACGCGCTACGGAGCGGCGGACGGATCGGAGAGGTGTTGGTGTGCGGGTCTGTTGGCTTAGTGCGTTATTGTGCTACTCTTCTGTCGTCCAAGTGCGGTTTTGGGAAGGCTGTCTACTGACCAACCTGCTGAACAGTCACGTCAGTGGAGTTCCAGTGTGCGTTGTCGTCGGTGTTGTTGTACGGGTTGCTTGTGTGCAGCTTTTGAGCAGCCATTTGTGTTGCAGAGATCCGAGCGGCGCCTTAACCGTCGAGTAACGCGGCAGCAGCAGCGGCAGCAGCAGCAGCAGCAGCGGCGTCGGCAGTGGGTTTCCGTTGGTTTCTGTGTGTTTCTCTCGCTTCCTTTGCCGCCAGGCAGCAATGAGCCGGTAAGTTACAATGTTGCTCTCTGGCGCGTCTTCACGCACGACCCGCGCGCCTTGCAGGCAAGGCTGCGCGTAACCTTCGTATCGCAGACTGAAGTCCGGTCATCCTGTTTTCCAGGGCCAACATAAACCTTCATTGTGTAAAGTCAAATTAGCTGTTTTCAAACTGGTCTAAGTTTTAGAGAATTGTGTATTTAAAGGGGGGAAAATACATTAGTAATACGTAAGTGAATGCTGTTGTGGAAACGGTGCCTAATGATGACCACTGACATCATTAGGTAACTACTGAACAGTTGCCTAGTTATTCTTGCCCTCTGGGGCAACAATAAAGACTGAAATGAACTGAGCAGTGATAAAGTGGCAGTTTTGTTAGCCACTATATCACTGTTCAGTTCATTTCAGCTTTTATCGTTGCCCCAGAGGGCAATTAGTTTGCAGCAATAAGGAATAAGGGAATACAAAATGGAGAACACGTAACTGGGAAGATTAAAAGACTGAATAAATGAATCCTGGAAGAAGAAAAAAGACCAGAGGCAGACACAAGCCAATGCTTAGGTTGCATATTACTGACCACATGTGCTCTATGACGTTGTGCTGTTTAAACTGAAGGCCCTAAACTAATAATCCTTTATTTCACTGATTTGAAGTGTGAAGGAAGAAAGTCGGAGCGTGTCCCCTCTCTGCCCCAAACCTGATGAATCTGAGGAACCGCTCGGCACAGCGATGAAGACTGCGTCCCTCGATGGTTAGTCACTCGAGCTGAAGTTGGGAAAAGGATTTGATCATTTGAAATATTTCTCTTTTCAAATCTCTCATGAGCCTCAAGTCAGTCCTGATGTTTCCCTTTGCTCTTTCTGACGCCTACAAGATGTTAGAGTCAGTTTTTATTGGCCAAGTCTGGTCACGACCAAAGAATTTGACTTGGTACACTGTGCTCAGTTACACATACATGTTGTGTGTACACAGAAGGACAAGACAAGTGTAAATGAAGAGAGAGCTAGGTGTAAGGTCAACATATCAAAAACTAAGTTGACTGTACAGAAGTGTGACAAGTAAAGGTATGAGTTAGTGCACGTCCAGGTCCGAGCAATACTAGAGGTGTAGCTGAATAAAGGTGATAAGCTATGATAAGACTAGTCACTCTGATGTATGAAGCATGTGGTCAAGTCAGTTGTATTTGTGTAGCCCAAGATCACACATTACAAATGTGCAAATTTGGTATTGCACACGCTGGAAATAAGATGACAGTTCATGTGATTCATGATCATCACACACACGTGTATGAGCCAGAGTCCTAATAGAAATAAACTGAATATAGCAGGGTATTAAACAATGGATGTGAACAAGATAGGAGACAGTTATAAATAATTATTAAGCAATGATAATAACTGATAAACGTTGTGTTAAGAAAATAAGACAGACTTGTTTAGGAATTCACATTCCCTCTTTTCCTCAAAGGTGTCGGTGTGAAATCCGAGAACGAGAAATCTCAGATTATCATCACCAAAGAAATGGAAGACGAAGAAAAGCAGCTGATGGAGGAGGGAGAGAAGAAAGAGAAAGAAATGATGGAAAAGGTGAATGTCTTCTTATAGGCTTTCTCATCCCAGTTATTAGAAATTGTTTATCACCATAGTGATAAACAATTTTTTTTTGTTTATGGGTCATTCCTGGCTAGTGGTGACTTTTCTGCCCCCAGCAAATAACTATCAGTATTTTAGTCAAAATAAATGAAATGTTTATTATGAAAGGCTTTTATTCATGTAAAATATATATTTTTAAAAAAATTACCTTTTTTTTTTTTTGCACATACACTCCTTTTTTCCGATGTCCCCAAATGACATTTTCAGTTTGACTGAACCACGTTTTCAGTATATTCATCCATCCATCCCTTATCCGGACCACTTGTCCTGCTCTCAGCGTGGCAGGAATGCTGGAGCCTGTCCCAGCAGTCACTAGGCAGCAGGCGGGGACACACCCTGGACAAGCCGCCAGGCCGGCACACGGCCGACATGCACACACACACACATTTTCAATATAATTAAATATAAGTATACCTTTATTAATGTATAAAGTTAGATTCTCACTAATTATGAATCAATATCAGTGGAAACGGTAGTTATTATTTATTATTTTTATAATTTACTGTGTGTCCCTGAAATCGCATTCCATCCTGTTAGTTTGTGGTTTTTCCACTTGCACAAAAAAAACCTACAATTCCCATGAGTCCACATTCAGGAAGTGACATCACTCTTGGAGGGAAGTGAGGGTCAAGTCAACTTTATTTGTATAGCCCAATGTCTCAAATTACAAATTTGCCTCAAAGGGCTTTACAGCAACGCTGTCCATAGACCCTCGCATCAGCTAAGGAACAACTCCCTAAAAAAAAACTTTAACAGGGAGAAAAAAGTTCAGAGACGCAAACTGAGGGGAGCAACATTGTCTGCCTTTTTTTTTCTTTTTCTTTTTTTTTTCAAGTTTTAAAAAGTTAACCTGTATTTCCTACTTAAATTCCCACACTGTTAAGTCCAAGTTATGGAGAAGGTAAATATCATTTTAAAAATTTCACAATTATGTTTAATATATAAATTAAAATACTGTGTGTGTGTTTGTGTGTGTGTGTGTGTGTGCGTGTGTGTGTGTGTGTGTGTGTGTGTAGAGCTAGCTAGTTAAAGGTGCCGTGTTACAGAGCAATGGCTAATTTGTTTAAAAATGTCCACCCTCTTAGGAATATACAGTGCATCCGGAAAGTATTCACACCCTTTCCCTTTCCCCACATTTTGTTATGTTACAGCCTTATTCCAAAATGGATTAAATTTATTTGTTTTCTCATCAATCTACCTACAATACCCCATAATGACAAAGCGAAAAAGGTTTTGTAGAAATTTTTGCAAATGTATTAAAAATAAATAACTGAAATATTGCATGTACATAAGTATTCACACTCTTTACTCAGTACTTGGTTGAGGCACCCTTGGCAGCGATTACAGCCTCAAGTCTTCTTGGGTATGAAGCTACAAGCTTGGCACACCTATATTTGGGGTATTTCTCCCATTCTTCTCTGCAGATCCTCTCCAGCTCTGTAAGGTTAGATGGGGAGCGTCGCTGCACAGCTATTTTCAGGTCTTTCCAGAGATGTTCAATGGGGTTCAAGTCTGGGCTCTGGCTGGGCCACTCAAGGACATTCACAGACTTGTCCCGAAGCCACTCCTTCGTTGTCTTGGCTGTGTGCTTAGGGTCGTTGTCGTGTTGAAAGGTAAACCTTCGCCCCAGTCTGAGGTCCTGAGCACTCTGGAGCAGGTTTTCATCAAGGATCTCTCTGTACTTTGCTCCATCCATCTTTCCCTCGATCCTGACTAGTCTCCCAGTTCCTGCCACTGAAGAACATCCCCACAGCATGATGCTGCCACCACCATGCTTCACTGTAGGGATGGTATTAGCAAGGTGATGAGAGGTGCCTGGTTTCCTCCAGACGTGACGTTTGACATTCAGGCCAAAGAGTTCAATCTTGGTTTCATCAGACCAGAGAATCTTGTTTCTCATGGTCTGAGAGTCCTTTAGGTGCTTTCTGGCAAACTCCAAGCGGGCTGTCATGTGCCTTTTACTGAGCAGAGGCTTCCATCTGGCCACTCTACCATAAAGGCCTGATTGGTGGAGTGCTGCAGAGATGGTTGTCCTTCTGGAAGGTTCTCCCATCTCCACAGAGGAACGCTGGAGCTCTGTCAGAGTGCCCATCGGGTTCTTGGTCACCTCCCTGACCAAGGCCCTTCTCCCCCGATTGCTCAGTTTGGCTGGGCAGCCAGCTCTAGGAAGAGTCCTGGTGGATCCAAACTTCTTCCATTTACGAATGATGGAGACCACTGTGCTCTTCGGGACCTTCAAAGCTGTAGAAATGTTTTTGTACCCTTCCCCAGATCTGCGCCTCGATACAATCCTGTCTCGGAGGTCCACAGACAATTCCTTTGACTTCATGGCTTGGTTTCTGCTCTGACATGCACTGTCAACAGTGGGACCTTATATAGACAGGTGTGTGCCTTTCCAAATCATGTCCAGTCAATTGAATTTACTACAGGTGGACTCCAATCAAGATGTAGAAACATCTCATGGATGATCAGTGGAAACAGGATGAACCTGAGCTCAATTCTGAGTGTCATAGCAAAGGGTGTGAATACTTATGTACATGCAATATTTCAGTTTTTTATTTTTAATAAATTTGCAAAATATTTTACAAAACCTTTTTCACCTTGTCATTATGGGGTATTGTGTGTAGATTGATGAGAAAAAAAAGGAATTTAATCCATTTTGAAATAAGGCTGTAACATAACAACATGTGGGGAAAGTGAAGGGGTGTGAATACTTTCCGGATGCAATGTAAACCTAACAGGGTGGAACAAGTACCCTACAGGGTGGAAAATCTATTACAAAATATAAGGAAATGCATATAAATGCTGATTTACTCAATCATTTGTTATTTAAGCTGCTCGTAATATCTACTAAGATGGATAAAAGTTGACACTTTACAGTTATAATCAATTATTAGGTATTTATTTGGCATTTCCTGTGTTCTGCCACATCACAGCCATGATCAAATGTCAAATGATCACACCACCTTATGTATAATCAGTTAATATGCGTTTACACAGTAATTGATCATTATTATTAAGTGTTTTTATGCAACTTGCATAATGTAAAGTTACATTGTACGTATTTGTTAGGAAATGGCTCCACCACTAAGTGCAGCAGAGATGCAGCGTCACTGCGAGATGCAGATCCAGAGAGAAGGGCAGACTATCTAAAGAAAGAGAGGGCGAAATGGCAGAGACGAGGAGACAGGGAAAAAGAAAAGGATTGCTGACCTCAGTGAGGGTGAGCAGTGAGCTCAGAGGAAGAAATGGAGACAGAAGAAAGCAAAACTCAAGGAAAAGGCTAGGACAGCTATACCATCTTCTCCTACAGCACTTCTTGGATTGCAACCAGTGACGGGGCCCTCAATGTTAGAAGTGTAAAAATTCATTTATTACATTGTTATAAGGTATTTTAACTGCTTGGACGCATATTCACTTCTCATTGGCTGAGCAGAATTGTCTTATCTACACACCAAAGTTGATATTGACATGGAAAAAGTTAACAGGTTCTTACTCATACCTTACAAAAAATAACACTTGAATTACACATTGAAAAAAATAACACATTGAATTTTGTCCACTGGAAGGGCATATTAGAGGGCACTTTTGTTACATTTTGTCCACTGGAAGGGACTTCTATCATGCTGTACCTACCATAGGGTCATCCAAAAGGGCACATTTGCTGTGTTTTTTTCGAACATGGGGGCACAAGGAGGGGCAATCGCCCCTCTTTGTGCCCCTCCCCGCCCCCCTCCTGAGTCCACGGGTTGCTTGCTGGTTGTCCATCGTGCCCGATGATGACCATCTTCTTCTATTTGTGGGTCCTTTGAGGACTCAGATAGCAGAAGATACCTGCGCAGAGATGGTTTTTAAAGTGGCATGGGGGGTGCGCTTCTCCCAACGCCACATGACTTGATTATAGAGGAGATGGTTCCGATGGCAAGGGGGATCCCTAGACGACCGGCACCTCCACACAACTGCAGGGGGCTGCCGGAAATCCAGTTTTTCGGAAACCGCCTCGAAGCGTGCCGCCACAGCTTGCTTTTCTGTTGGGGTGAGCTCCCTTAGCCTTATGTCTTCCAGACTCACCCACAAGGCAGCGGGGCAGTGGTTGATAGGTGCCAGGGCGTGTCCACCAGGGTGGGCCTGCACACCATATCTCTGGGGCCCACTGCTGCTCCGAGATCCCCTGCCAAGTTAGCCTGGGGCCGCAAGACCCCAGTTACCACGTGTGGCCACGGGGAGGCCTGGCAGGAGTCTTGGTGAAGGAGAGGCTATGTACTGGCAAGGGAAGGCTTACACGCTAGCATGCTGCCCTATTCGCCACAGAGGCTAGCCAGCGGCAGCAAGCTAAGGGCAGGAAGGACACAAGCGGGTTGGAAGAACACATGCACCTTCCCTCCAACTACACACTGCTGCACTAGACGCATCACAACACTCTGTGTGTATGTACACACACACACGTCCACGGGTACATGGGCGCACAAACACATACACATATTTTTTTGGGCCATTTCGAAGTGTGTCTTAGCATGATTTGTTAATGTGTTTAAAGGTGCAATAGGTGAATCTGGAGGAAGGCAGTTGATTTTTTAGTCTTATCCCCAGGGCTTCAAATACTGGTTGTCCCAGAGCATCAGTATTTCAATCCCAGGGGATGAGACTCAAAAATCAACTGCCTTTCTCCAGAATCATCTACTGCACCTTTAATGTTTTATATGTTTAAAAAGAATTTAATGTTCTTAATTTTCAATAAATGTTAAATGTCCTGTGAGTTATAATGAAATAATTGTTGAAACTCACTGAGTCATCGATGGTTATTTCCACCCTATTAGGACCCTTTCCGCCCTGTTAGTCATCCATCCATTATCCAAGCCACTTATCCTGTTCTCAGGATGCTGGAGCATGGTAATTTGTAGTGTTGGCAAGGATTAATAGCATACTTTTTTTTGTGCAAATGTCTGTTAATATTTACCATGTGGGGTAAATTGGGTGCATAAATGTGACGGTTCTAAACAATGAACACATGTTCTGCTCAACAGTTCTGGTTCCTTGTTATTCATACCAAAAAAAAAACCTTAAATGATGGAATAAGGGACACATAAGCTTTAAGAAAAGTCTGGTATTGTTGAATATTTACATTGTTACAACTTCGCAATACACATGTCCCTCACAGGGTGGAACTCTCTCACAGTCCATGTCTAAACAATCCATGCATAATTATTATTATTTATGTGCTTGAGCTTTACCAGTACAAGTTCTGGAAGGTTGAACATGTCATTTACCTAATATAATGTTTTTTTTAAAAAAAACTGAAAATTTATTCTTTTTTCCCCCTGAAAGTAAGCACATGGAAAAGTCACCAATAGCCAGGCATGACTCTTATATGCCATTCACATGTGCTGGTTCTTACTTCAACAACCATGTAAACTTGTCACATGTGTGAGTTTAAATGCAAGGCTCAGCGTTTTCGGTTTTTATTTTTCAAAGCTATCCAGCATGTCGAATTTCACCACAAGAGGGCACTGTTGCATAACCTCACATGAACAGGAACAACTTTTGGATCGGTGGAAACATAAAATCCGGGTGAAAAATCTGGGTATTTTTCGCTGAAAATAGGTAATAACCGAAAACGCTGAGCCTTGTTTATATGACGATGAAAGCATTCTTTTATGTCGTAGTTTGGCTGGTAACATTTGCAACCCTTAACCAAGGCACGGGAATCCTGGGAAAGAGATTCTCATGAGATGCGCTTCAAGAGATTACAACATTTGCTTGAGAAGAGTAACATCTACTCCAAATTCCTGCTGACAAAGATGGAACAACAGCAGCAAGAGGTATGCCATTTTAATGAATTTCACTTACTAGGAGTTATGTGGAGCCAGGGTTTCCACTGAAATACTTGTTGCACTATGAACATCTTCTGCAAACCATCTATGGATATCATGCCTGGATAATGCATAATGCAAGATGTAAACGCCTACATTGCACTCAGAGTATGTTATTAAAAAAAAAAAACTACCCTTGATCTAAACCTACCGAATAACTACAGACCTATTTCAAAGCTACCATTCATTGCCAAAATTTCTGAAAAAATTGTTGCACAGCAGCTCCTTGAGATCATTGCAGGACACTGTGTTTTCAATAAATTCCAATCTGGCTTTTGGCACCAACATAATACAGAAACAGTACAACCAAGAGTGACAAATGACATTCTCATGTGAGCTGATAATGGCAAACATTCTATCCTGGTCCTGCTTGACTTAACTGCTGCTTTTCATACTATTGATCACTCCATCTGGGTTGAACATTTAAATAAGTGGGTTGGTATCTCTGGCGCTGCTCTCAGTTGGCTCTCGTCCTATCTGTCTTAACAGGAAGTTTCAGGTTGCCATGGACAACTTTGTGTCTTCAACTGCCCCTATACTCTGTGGAGTTCCACAGGGTTCAATCATTGGTCTCATCCTTTTCTCATTTTACCTCTAGACAGTCTAGTTAGCCAGTTCAATTGCATATCTCAGCACTGCTATGCTGCTGACATGCAGCTGTATTTATCAGTTGAGCCAAATGATGTGGGTAATATTGGTACCCCTCGTGACTGCCTGGCTGCTATTAAGGAATGGATGTCACTCGATTTTCTTCAGCTCAATTCAGACAAAACTGAGGGTCTCCTTATTGGTCCTAATAACTTTGTCTCAGAAGTGAAATCTTGTATCGGCCCTCTGGCCACCAACCCTACTCAAGAAATCAGGGTCTACTCTTTGACCAAAATCTGAAATTCAGCCTATACATAGACAAGCTTGTGCAAACCTGCTTTTTCCAACTCTGGAACATCGCAAAAATTAAATCAGTGTTATCAACCAGAGAACTTGAATTACTAATCCATATCCTAATTTTCTCACACCTTCACTACTGCAATCTTTTCTCAGCCAAGCAACTCTGTCCCGCCTGCAACTCGTGCAAAATACTGCTGCTAACCAATACCAAACTTGGATCCCACATTACACCAATCCTGGCATCCCTTCATTGGCTCCAATTAAATTATAGAATAGACTTCAAGATACTGGTTATTACATATAAGGCCCTACATGGTCTTGCCCCTTCATACATTTCCAAACTTTTGCATCCTTACTCTCACCTCTAGGCCACTCAGATCTTCTAACCAGGGTCTCTTATCTATACTCCGCTCTCGCCGCAAGTCCAAGGGTGGCTGCTTTTGCTGTAAGGACCCTGTCCCTTACAGCAAAACAGCTTAACAGAGGGGAGGAGACTCTGGAATAGTCTCCTCCCCTCTGTTAGATCAGCTGAGTCTGTAAACCGCTTTAAAAAAACTTCTCAGAACCCATCTTTACTGACTTACCTTCCCTGTAATGGGGCTGTAATTTTTGCTTTTCTGTATAACTGTACGTTGTTTATTTTTTTCAGTATCTTGTGCAGCACTTTGTAACTTTCTTTTGAAAGGGTGTTATATAAATAAACCTTTACTTTCTTATTTGGCTAAATGTCAAACTTCAAACTGCTCTTCCTGAAGTGTCTTGTACTGTATACTGGTAAATCATCCCCCATGAGTCAGCCGTCCTTTTCCCTCCTGTCACTTAAATAGCATGAATTGCAGCACCAACCCCAGTTCAGTCAAGATAACATGTTGCCGTTACTTTTCTTTTTTAATTCTAGTTTTTTCCCTTATCCCACCCGATTAACCCAATGGCATATGGCCGGAACTCTTGTCGAATAACTCCCCTGGCTCACGTTTCCATAGGAAGGGGATAGTTGTAATGCCAGCTTCCTTCAACACGAGGCTACACGATGAAGCCTCGCATGGATTGCATCACCTTCAGGCCACGAAGGAGACGTAGGGGGAATGCTTTCGGTTGCTTGGCTGCAGGCGCCCGGATGGGCCAGAGGGGTAGCTGGAGAACGACGAGTCCCCATACACTACACCGATCTACACCCACTATCCCTTGGGTAAGGGTGGCCTAATGAATGCCTTACCCGTGGACGCTCTGGCCATGACCGGTTACGGCGAGTCTGGGATACGAACCTCCCAGCCACATGACGAGCGGATTGCAAGAAGGGCGGTTTATTCCGCTCGGCCATCAGAGGGGTTGTTGCCATTACTTTTACCTATACCTAAAAGATGATCCCTTCCGTGTCAAAGGAAATGTGGCATGTTTGTTGTTGTTGACTGAAACAAAAGCAGACTTGCTTTTAAATAGTCCGCAGGGAAAACAAAATTTGACCAGGGTGGAAACAAAGCAGAATAAAGATCTCATGCCAGTATGACACCCAGATATAGTACGTCAGCACCAGATCCCCTCACAATCCACCCCTCTCTCACATCGACTCCTGTCTGTCTGCAGTTAAAGTCTGGATGCAGCAAAACCTCCTCAAACTCAACAGTGACAAAACTGAACTCCTCTTCATTGGCGCCAAGTCCACTCACAGCCAAATCAACAACCTTGCACTCACCATCGATGGCACTACTGTCTCCCCTTCCCCCCCAGGCACGCAACCTTGGTGTGATCCTTGATCCCACCCTCTCCCTTGAGCCACATATCCGCCAAATGGTCAAATCCTCCTTCTACCACCTTCGCAACGTTGCAAAAATAAGATCCTCTCTCACACGCCCTGCTGCTGAGATACTGATCCATGCCTTCATCTCCTCCCGCCTTGATTACTGCAACTCACTCCTCTATGGCATCAGTGCTAGCTCTATCAAGAGACTCCAGTTGGTCCAGAACGCATCCGCCCGACTTTTAACTTTCACCAAATCCTGGTACCACATCACCCCAGTCCTAAAAGACCTCCACTGGCTACCCATCTCCCACCGGATCAATTACAAACTCCTGGTTCTTACTTATAAAGCCCTTCACAAACTGGCTCCCCCATACCTCACCGATCTCCTCTCCCCCTACCAACCCTTTGGGTCCCTCAGATCCACCTCAGCGTCCCTTCTCTCTACCCCCAGGTCCAACCTCCACGGCTTTGGTGACCAAGCCTTCTCCAGAGCAGCTCCCAGGCTCTGGAACTCACTTCCCCAAATCATTAGCGACTCAGAATCCCTCCCACTCCTCCAATCCCATCTCGACACACCTTTTCTCCATTGCTTCTCGTTCCCCCCGTCCGCTCATCCACCGCTGGTCTGGGGCAGGCTGGGGACTGAGCGCTTCACCTGCGTCTGTGTTTTATGGTGTTTGTTTTTCTTTCCCTTTATATCTGTCCAAGTGGGAGAGTATTGCTGGCGTCGTCTGTGGCTGCCCCTCTCCCTCTCGTAGCCCCCCTTCCCATCCACCCCTGTATGTCTGTTATGTTCATCTGTCATCTTGTTTCACTCCATTTATTGTAAAGCGACTTTGAGTACTTGAAAAGCGCTATATAAGATTCATTTATTATTATTATTACCTGGTGTAAATGAAAAGGTTGTAGTTGGATTGTTCATTGTCCAGATAGCTTGCCCAGATATTGACACCTGTTATCAATGGAGCCTGTGTGGCATTAAAACATGCTCCTCATCATCTCTGCTACAAAGCTTTACCAAACTACATTGACTCCTGCAAATATTACTCCACAGCACCATTACTCCGCAGCTCCACATACAACCATGATAGACTACCGTAGCAGTCTGTTAGACTACTGGTAGAACAAATTAACAGTTTTGTGTCTCTCCTGGCTTTGTTCTCTCTGCTCAGTAATATACAATCGAAAGGGTTTTTAAAGTGAGACTGAATAGTTATTTGCTCTCCTTTTTTTTTTTAACATATTTTCATACCCCCGTGTTGCTCCTTAAGCTTTGATTTCTGGAGACATTTATTTTACTATAGGAGAGCATGTGTGGTGGATTTCTTACTTGTAAAAAAACTGTAGTTAACTGTAAATGAGTTGTGCTCAGAAATCAGTGATAATACCCTTAATAACACCATGGGAGCACAAATGGGGACACATTGAACTAAAATCCCAAGAAACATTGCAGCATTGGTAGCTGGAGTGGAACAGCAAGTGGCTGGGCAAACCCTGCTATATGGTATTTTCTAAAGCATGGTGACTTAATTAACAATGTATCCTAACATCTGAATCCTTTCAGACTTTTCACTGCTAGAAAATTTAGTTAAGACAGCAGAACAAATACTGAGGTTCACTTCGACAAATGGGCAGAAATGCAGAGGATTGCATAACAATTTTGATCATCACACATGGGTGCATTTTAAAAATGTACAAATACTAATGAATATTTGTACTTTTGTACATAGTAGTTTCTAATGCTTACTTGTAAAAACTGGCATTTTAATGTGACAAAGCAGCATTTCATTGTTCTTATTTCGCATCTAAAATTTCAGGAGAAAATCAGGAAGGAGAAGCTTGAAAAGAAGGCTAAGAAGGTGAGATTTTACATGAATATTGGCATATTGCTTTATGTTGAAATACACAACGTTGCTCAGGCAGCTTTTGTTCCTTTCAGACACAGAACACGGATGGCACCGCACCTGAGAAAGGTGAGCAGCTCTTCTCTATAGTTGATAATAAACTGACATTTTCAATTATTTCCACTGTCTTATGAAAGTATGAGCTAGTGGATTTATCTGACAAACTCTGACCTGTCTTTTGGAATAGACAAAAGGAAGCGGAAGAGGGATGATGACTATAAAATTGCTGATGTCATATCTAAGGAAGTAAGGTCTTTTGATTTTTGTCCATTTCAAATGTCTTGAATGTGTTCCGTTTTGGAATATATGCTCATGTTCGCCCTCTTTATTTTTCCAGGAAATCATGTCAAAGGCAAAGAAATCCAAAGTGGAAGAAGTATGATCATTTTTTAGCTTTATGTATCAACCTTCTCTTTATTTTTGCAACACCTTGTCATTGTCACACTTCTCATGTTGTAACTTGTTCTACACAGAAGCAAGTTCCCACCTACCGAAAACTAGAGGCAGAGGACATCGAGAAGATAAGCGACTCTAATGCTGACATCAAGGGCCGTCTGTCTGAAGTGGTACGGGACAAAGCCAAGCATCTCTTTGACCCTGACTGGACAGTAAACGGTCAACCTGTGCCAGAACAGCAGCCCAGATTCTTTACCGGCGGGGTCATGAGGTGGTACCAGATAGAAGGCATCGAATGGCTAAGAGTAAGATGTTTGTTTTACAACCCATGCATGGCATGCTATGTTTCAGTAAATCCCTGTTAAGGTCATTTTTTTCTTTCCCAAGACCGTCCTGACAGCTGTTGTTGAGAGAGAACGGTGCATTATCAGTTCTGGTTTTCTTGGTCGAGGTTTTCACATTGGAAATCTCACTTTTCATTAGATGCTGTGGGAAAACGGCATCAACGGGATCCTGGCAGACGAGATGGGTCTGGGTAAGACAATTCAATGCATCGCCCACATTGCCATGATGATAGAAAAGAAGGTGATGGGCCCCTTCCTGGTGGTGGCCCCCCTGTCTACTCTGCCAAACTGGGTTAATGAATTCAAACGCTTTACACCAGAGGTAAAAAACAAGACATGTTTTTTGTCAACATTAACATTTCTGACAAATAATCTTAGGTCCTTCCAAAGAGTGAAGCTGTCTTCTGGCATTTCTGTTTTACTTCACACAGTATTAACATGTTTGGCATCCAGTTTTATAATGGGGGGAAAATAATTTTCTCAATCAACTTTGATTTGAAATTTGATGTGGAATCACTAAAACATCAGAGAAGCCTGTCTGTGGTAAAACAGGGTGAAAAATGTTGTGCTGCATTGGTGTCCCCGGTTTTCTTTCAGTTGTCAGTGCAACTCTACCATGGGCCCCAGCCAGAGAGGGCCAAGCTGATTAAGCACATTCGAAGACCCCAAGGGCCCCTCAACATGTGTCCTGTTGTCGTCACTTCGTTCGAGATTGCTATGATTGACAGAAAGGTCTTACAGGTAGGCTCGTGTATATTATAAATTATTGAAAGAATATTCAGATATTCTGCAAGGGGGGCATTTTTTATTAATATACAAAGTGTAGAAAAATATAAATCCATTATAAAGATAAAATTTTAAAAATGTAGTTGACAGCAGTTAAACTTAAAAAAAAAAACAGAGTGGACTTCTGTACAAAGAAAGTACTCTAAGTTTATCCCTGCGGCTCATTTTTTTTATGAAACCAGTAACTTCTCTAACACCAGATGAGTGCCATAGATAAAGCTTTTGTCAGTCGTCAGATGGTAGAAAGTGTTGTAGAACCCTGAGAGCAATAGTGTGATTTTGTCATTGACATATCTATAATCTGACTAGTATTTATGTTCTCCACGTATGCCTACTCTCGCTGAGACCTTTTTGGGGTCATACTCTTCCAAAAACCTGTATATATGGCAACGTCTTGATATTAATCGGGCTGACACAGAAGTGTGTGAACGTAGACCCCGACACCTTCTCGTCACAGAAAAGTCATTCAGAATGATTAGTACTAACCCTGAGAGTACAAACCACGACCGTCAGCACCTCGAAGTCTGACACCCCTTGAGACAAAATTGGCTTGACTTGACTTGAGGCCATGGTTCTCTACCAGAAAATGGTGGATTGTTCCCTCCGGGTTGGGAATGAGTTGTTGCCTCGAGTGAAGGAGTTCAAGTATCTCGGGGTCTTGTTCACGAATGAGGGCAGGATGGAGCAGGAGATTGACAGGTGGATTGGTACAGCATCGGCAGTAATGTGGACGTTGTACCGGACCGTTGTGGTGAAGAGGGAGCCGAGCCAGAAGGCAAAGCTCTCAATTTACCTATTCAATCTTCGTTCCAACCCTCACCTATGGTCATGAGGTTTGGGTAGTGACCGAAAGGGTGAGATCGCGGATACAAGCGACTAAAATGAGTTTCCTCCGTAGGGTGTCTGGGCTCAGCCTTAGAGATAGGGGGAGGAGCTCGGACATCTGGAGGGAGCTCAGAGTAGAGCCGCTGCTCCTTCGCATTGAAAGGAACCAGTTGAGGTGGTTCGGACATCTGATTAGGATGCCTCCTGGCACCTTCCTTTGGAGGTTTACCGGGCACGTCCAACTGGGAGGAGACCCCGGGGTAGACCCAGAACTCACTGGAGGGACTACATGTCCAATGTGGCCTGGGAACACCTTGGGATCCCCCAGGAGGAGCTGGAGGGCGTTGCTGGGGAGAGGGACGTCTGGAGTGCCCTACTTAGCTTGCTGCCACTGTGACCCGACCCCGGAGAAGCGAGTGAAGATGGATGAATAGATAGCACTAACCCAATCTCTCCCCTTCTCTGTCAGCGGTTCCAGTGGAAGTACCTCATTGTGGATGAAGGCCACAGGATCAAGAACCTGAACTGTCGACTGGTGCAAGAGCTGAAGGCGCTTCCCACCGACAACAAACTCCTGCTGACTGGCACACCGTTGCAGAACAACCTGGCTGAGCTCTGGTCCCTGCTCAACTTCCTGTTGCCAGAGGTCTTCGATGACCTGAAGAGGTATGGGACTATTTTTTTGCTTTTTACATTTTTCTCCCTCGGGTATCACAAGTCTCAGAAACGGCATCTTTGAGCCTGTTTTGAAATAGTTTGACAGCCTGTGTACTTGTAAGCTGTATTCTCAATCTGTGCTCCAAAGGCAGTGACGTGATTGGCAGCGGTTTCTGTCTTATATGCTCCGTCATGTGATTGATACTGGCTTGAGTTCACATTCCGAAATTTCTTTTACAGGCTTAAAACTGTGGCATTTTCGAAGGCTTAGAAATACAACTTGTACAAACAAATTTAAATTACTTTTCACTGTTATTGTATTTGCTATGTTTTACGAGTGACTGAACAAGTGTCAAATTCTTGGAAGTTTAAAAAACTTGTTTTGGAGGATAAAATGGATCTGATTCCAGTGCTCGTATCGTTCTTTATTTATTTTTTTCCATTCCTTCAGAGATGTAAGAATGTTCAAGGCTGACTTTGTAAGTTCCACTATAAAGTCCTGTGAAAGAGTCAGGCATGGATGGAGGTTTTATACCAGTAATGACATCTGGAAAACCATGAATTTAATCTGTACATGAGCAGTATTTTCACAACCTCGAATATGAAACAATAGATATTTTTTTTGCTAGCTCAATTTATAGACTTTTTTTCTTTTTTCTTTTTTGCCCCTGCAGCTTTGAGTCATGGTTTGACATCGACACCATCAGTGCAGAGGGGGAGAACGTTGTGGCCAACGAGCGCGAGCAGAACGTTCTGAGCATGCTGCATCAAGTGAGTCCATAGGGCGAGGAACTGTAGCTGTCAGTCCTTCATGTAAACAAACTGCTCTGTATGTGTTTGTGTGTGTGTTTCTAATGTGAAGCTGAAAAAGTGAGCCGTTATACACTTAATCAGTCGCGTGTGTGTTTGTGTGTGTGTCTATCTATCTATATATAGTATATATATAGTATATATATATATATAGAGAGAGAGAGAGAGATTTTCTTATAGCTCAAAGTTGTTAAATGGCAGAAGAAGCTTGTTTTGTGCTCAATGCACTCATCAGCTGCCTACATGGTTAAAGTAAACGTCCTTATTTATACCGATTGCCTACGTTCTATGCGCGGTGTTCAATTTCAGGGTGGGGGATGGGCCAATCTACAGTTGGAGCTGTCAAATACACTCCTGTGGCAGACTGAATAAAATAGAAAAAAAATAGACACAAATAAACATATTACAACCAACAAATGAAATCCGTGGCAGACAACCTTCACTGCACATAAATAGAATGGTAACTTACAGCGAGCCCCAACAGCATGTTCTCGCCGACACTGATCTGTAGCCGCAGGCCGAAAAGAGGATTCATGCTCCAAAGCTTCAGTTTGAACTGCAGATTTTATTATACTGTCACCCGGCAGGTCAAGTGCATGAATATTAAAGCTCCTTGATAAGGCGCTGTGACCCAGATTGCGGTATAATGGCCCTCAGCAACAACATTTACTCATTGATTTCAGGAGAAATTTAGACTTACTAGTTGCCCTACAGGATGACCCAGGAGGAAGCCATGTCCACACTGCACAAAAGCCTAGTTAACGCAGCATCGCTACGGCGCCGAGCGATCTGTTTGTCCCTTTCGACTTCAGTCACTCTGAACACCTTTTACTTCCCCCCTGGTAAGATATGAAAAGGAACCAATACACTGTGATTGTACTGGTTCCAGTACAGGAACCAGTACAATCACAGTGTATTGGTTCCTTTTCATACCTTAAAAATTATATATATATATATAGCGGGTTTTTTTTTTCTTCTGAAAACCATCAATGGTGTTGGTAAGAGTGCTCAACAAATGAGGAGTGGAATATTAAGATTGATGTAGGGGAAAAAAACTTGAATTCATAACAGTGCAAGCCTGTTTTGTGCGCCACGCACTCATCAGCTACTAAGGTGGTTAAACAACAAAGACGATACAGCAAATAAATACCACGCTGCCCTGTGCCACACCCCTAGTTACGGTGCACAGCAACCAACTGGAGGATAGGAAACATTTGAAAAATAACATCAGAAACATTACAGCCAATGGAGAAGAGACGGGCCCGTGTTGAAAAAGCAAGGACTTAAAGGGCCGGGACACTGTTGAAAAAGCATCACAGTTGAAAGAGATGATGATAAATGTGATGACCCTTACTAGATGTTACATTTTAACTGTCTGCTCTTCCAACTGTGCTCCAGCCCCACTCCACTAAAGTATATATCATATAGTGGGAGGTATATGATAAAGTATATTGTGGCGGACACTAGCGGCTATGCCTCTCACCCAGCAGGGCTGTGAGCTGGGGGCGTGGTTTACATTCCCGGGCTGTCTGGTGCAAGGTTGTTCCTGTTTCAGTTTGGTTTTGGAGCTGAGGAATAAAGTTCAAACTCGCCTTCGTCTCCTGCGTTTTTCCTCATCCTGCCACATTGGTGACCCCGAACTGACATGTGACATGGAGCAGAAGAAGAGTGTGAATCCACTTCGGCCACGCCGCCCCAACTCTCACAGCCGGCCGTTCTCGCCGCGGCTGTGAAGCTCCCAGAGTTCTGGCAGAGCGACCCGGCCTCGTGGTTCCAGCATGTCGAGGCGCTGTTCCACCTGCGTGGAATCTCCGCGGACGACTCCAGATACTATCTGGTCGTCGCTGCGCTGGACCAGCAGTCCACACACCGGGCCATGCAGCTGTTGCGCGCCCCTCCGCAACACGATAAATACGTCGCCCTCAAACATCTTCTGCTCCGGAGGTACAGCCTATCTACCGCAGAGAGGGCAGATAGGGTGCTTTCCCTATCCGGTTTGGGCGACGGGACGGCTGTGGATCTCATGGACAATATGCTGTCGCTGCTAGGCTCAGACGAAGGTGGCTTCCTTTTCCCGCACGTTTTCCTGCGCCAGCTCCCGTCTCCTGTGCGCGCGGCTTTGGCTAACTCCCCGTGTCTGGCCGCTGGTGACTGCCGAGGTTTGGCTGAGGAGGCCGATCGGGTCCTGCTGGCTACCAGACGGTTCTCTGTGCAGAGTGTGGCATCGGAGCCTCTGCAGCCGACGTCGGAGGACGCGGACCCGGCAGTGGTGGCTGGAGTGACTGCCCGGAGACGGCGCGGGAGCGGCCTCTGTTTCTTCCACCAGCGGTTCGGCGGCAAGGCGAGGCGCTGCGTCCCTCCGTGCACGTTTGAGACGGCGGGAAACTCCAGGGCAGCGCTCAGTAGCAGCTGTGGGCGCTGGCGGACGTAGTGAGCTGCTCTTCATTAAGGACACGATGTCAGGAAGACGGTTTCTGGTGGACTCAGGCTCGCAAAAGAGCCTACTCCCTCCTGCTAAGATGGACAGGTCGGCCGAAGGCGGCGGCCCACAGTTGAATGCAGCTAACAGTTCGTCCATTGCGACGTTTGGCACAAGGCTGGTGACTGTTCGCTTCCACGGGCGCCATTTTGAGTGGGACTTTGTAGTCGCCTCCATTGCTGTTCCTATTATCAGCGCGGATGTTCTGTGTGCTAATGGTCTGCTGGTTGATGCTGCAAACCGCCCTTTAATTGATGCTGTGTCTTTCGCCACTGTTCCGTGCGAGACAGGGGGAGCCGGGCCGTTAACACACGCTAACTTTTTAGCATTAGGGGATGTTTTTCAGCGTTTGCTGGCGGATTTTCAATCGGTGACTACGCCTGCCTTTTCCACCGCGGTTACTAAACACGGGGTAGAACATTTCATTCCCACTCTGGGACCGCCAGTTTTTGCGCGCGCGCGGCGCCTCGACGCGGTAAAATTGGCTACAGCCAAGGAGGAGTTCGCCATCATGGAGCGTCTGGGTATAGTGAGGCGTTCCAACAGCCCGTGGGCCTCGCCGCTTCACATGGTGCCCAAGGCGGATGAGTTGTGGCGGCCTTGCGGCGACTTTCGCCACCTGAACAACGTCACCGCCAATGACCGCTATCCCATCCCGCACATACAGGACTTTTCCATACGCCTGGCAGGTACCACTATTGTCTCTAAGGTGGACCTGGTGCGCGGCTATCATCAGGTTCCCGTGCACACAGAGGATGTGCCCAAGCCCACAGTGATCACCCCGTTTGGGCTTTTTGAGTTCATGCGCATGCCTTTTGGCTTGAAGGGGGCAGCGCAAACCTTTCAGAGGCTGATGGACTCGGTGTTGCGTGACCTTGCTTTCATGTTCGTTTATCTCGACGACATATTAGTGGCCAGTCCGTCAGCTGAAGAGCACCTGGCGCACCGTCGTCTGGACGAACACGGCCTGATAGTCAACCCGGCCAAGTGTCAGTTTGGACTGCCGGTGATTGACTTCTTGGGTCACCGCATTTCGCCGCAAGGCGTGGTCCCGTTGCCTTCTAAGGTGCAAGCGGTGGCGGAATTTCCCCGCCCGTTCTCTGTTAATGCATTGCAGGAATTCTTGGGCATGGTGAATTTCTATAACCGTTTCCTCCCTCGCGCTGCCCACCTCCTTCAGCCACTTTACGAAGCCCTGTGGCTTAAGAAGGCTAACGACCCTGTCGACTGGACTCCCGAACGGGTCCAGGCCTTTGACGGAGCTAAGTGCGAAGAGCACTCTGGAGCAGGTTTTCATCAAGGATCTCTCTGTACTTTGCTCCATTCATCTTTCCCTTGATCCTGACTAGTCTCCCAGTTCCTGCCGCTGAAAAACATCCCCACAGCATGATGCTGCCACCACCATGCTTCACTGTAGGGATGGTATTAGCAAGGTGATGAGAGGTGCCTGGTTTCCTCCAGACGTGACGTTTGGCATTCAGGCCAAAAAGTTCAATCTTGGTTTCATCAGACCAGAGAATCTTGTTTCTCATGGTCTGAGAGTCCTTTAGGTGCTTTCTGGCAAACTCCAAGCGGGCTGTCATGTGCCTTTTACTGAGCAGAGGCTTCCGTCTGGCCACTCTACCATAAAGGCCTGATTGGTGGAGTGCTGCAGAGATGGTTGTCCTTCTGGAAGGTTCTCCCATCTCCACAGAGGAACGCTGGAGCTCTGTCAGAGTGACCATCGGGTTCTTGGTCACCTCGCTGACCAAGGCCCTTCTCCCCCGATTGCTCAGTTTGGCTGGGCGGCCAGCTCTAGGAAGAGTCCTGGTGGATCCAAACTTCCTCCATTTACGAATGATGGAGACCACTGTGCTCTTCGGGACCTTCAAAGCTGTAGAAATGTTTTTGTACCCTTCCCCAGATCTGTGCCTCAATACAATCCTGTCTCGGAGGTCCACAGACAATTCCTGTGACTTCATGGCTTGGTTTCTGCTCTGACATGCACTGTCAACAGTGGGACCTTATATAGACAGGTGTGTGCCTTTCCAAATCATGTCCAGTCAATTGAATTTACTACGGGTGGACTCCAATCAAGATGTAGAAACATCTCTAGGATGATCGGTGGAAACAGGATGAACCTGAGCTCAATTTTGAGTGTCATAGCAAAGGGTGTGAATACTTATGTACATGCAATATTTCAGTTTTTTATTTTTAATAAATTTGCAAATATTTCTACAAAATTTGTAATTATGGAGTATTTTGTGTAGATTGATGAGAAAAAAAAGGAATTTAATCCATTTTGGAATAAGGCTGTAACATAACAAAATGTGGGGAAAGTGAAGGGGTGTGAATACTTTCCGGATGCAGTGTATGTCGTAAAGTATATCATATAGTGGATTATATTTTAGATGTATGCTTTTTCAACAGTGTCCCAGCCCTTTAAGTCCTTGCTTTTTCAACATGAGCCCCAGTCTTTCCCCCATTGGTTGTAATGTTTCTGAAGTTATTTTTCAAATGTTTCCTATCCTCCAGTTGGTTGCTGTGCACCGTAACTAGGGGTGTGGCGTGGGGCAGCGTGGTATTTACTGGCTGTGTCTTTTTTGTTGTTTAACCACCTTAGAGCTGATGAGTGCGTGGCGCACAAAACAGGCTTGTACTGCTATGAATGAAAGTTTTTTGATGCAGATGGACAGAAAGCCTACTGTTTGCATCATGGTCTCATGTCTGGTGTGTCAAAAGCCAGATAGGACGTCAGCCGTTCTTTAAGCCTGCTGGTGTCTTGAGACCAATAGTGAGGTTCAAATTGATTGGCCATTGTAATATGATGCAAGCTGTAGTTGTAATACCAAATGCAGGCTGCTGAAATAGTTGATAAATATAGTTGTTCTGTTGAGCAGGTCTAGAAAATGGTGTTTCTAGGACTTCCCAAACTGTTGAGCCTTTGACACACCGGAGGTGGGAGATGCTGACTTAATATATTCATGGACTTAATTACTTTGTCATATCACCATTACTTCCTTCTGACATCTGACGCTGGGTGCACAAAGGTAGACTTGGATTACGGCTGAGGTCTACCCAGGGTATGACTTCAGATAGACGTCCCATTTGTTGCACAATGTTGTCCTAATTCTTGACTATGCCAAGTAGAACTAATTTGCTATGTCCATCCCTTATCTGAAGCGCTTATCCTGCTCTCAGGGTCACGGGGATGCTGGAGCCTATCCCAGCAGTCATTGGGCGGCAGGCAGGGAGACACCCTGGACAGGCCGCCAGGCCATCACAGGGTATTTTTTGTAAATTGAGACTCTTTCAAACTAAAAATCATGGCCACTTAGATTCGCTCGGCTCCATTCACTCCAGCAGAGAATGTGTGCCTTCTAGAAGAATACAACTGTTACAAGGAACATTTTCTGATGAATTCGGCAATATCTCCAAAAAATTCTCATTGCTCGCTCCATAATGTTGGTAGCAAACCAAAAAATATGAGCCGTGTTTTTCTTTTTTCTTTTTCTTTTTTTTCTTCCATTTACCAGCAGGTGCCTTCGATTGTCAGGGTGAAACACTACTCTTAACTGTTTAGCCTTTTGTGCAACTGTCTAACTCACTAGTCTAAGAGCAAAAGCAATATTGGTCTAACTTTAACACACCTTTGGTTTAACATACCTTTGTGCTACCAGCTGCTGATCTTAGATTTGTTTGCAGGTAACAACCCAAACACAACAGGGTGCAGTTTAATGCGACCCTGCATATACTGACCAGTAACGAACCGTGACTCTTCATGCTTGGCCCACTGAACCCCCTTCCCTCGTTGAAGACAAAAAGAAATCGACCAGCCTAGCTTACTTTATCCTCTCCTATAGTGTTGCAAAAAGTTACCGAAGACAGTTCTAACCCTGAAACACAAATTAAGTCTCTAGTCCAGTCTTTGCAAATAGCATGGAGAGAGTGATAGTTATCACTAAAACAAGAAACAGCCCATTTCTAAAGCAAAACGCAAATCCATACAAATTATAGCATAATCACATATAATAACAATAATACAAATAATAACATAATACAAATATAACAGTTACATATAATAACAATACAAATAATAACATAATACAAATAACAATCACAAATAACATAATACAAGTAATAACATAATAATAACATAGCGCATATAACAACAATAATACAAATAACATAATCCCATATAATTACAATAATACAAATAATAACCAATAATGGCCCTGTGATGGACTGGCGGCCTGTCCAGGGTGTCTCCCCGCCTGCCGCACAATGACTGCTGGGATAGGCTCCAGAATCCCCGCGACCCTGAGAATAGGATAAACGGTTCAGATAATGGATGGACGGATGGATGGACAAATAATAACATAATACAAAGAACATAATAATAACATGATACAAATAATACCAATAATAACATAATCACGTATAATAATAATAACATCATCACACAAGCTTTGTGTTCACTGAAGTGGAATATGGTGACAACGGGCTTGGGTGCAGAACGCATGACAGCTGCCCCCTCCTACCGCACAAAAACAAAAAAATTACACATACATCATGACAGCGCAGCCATTAGCGATAGACACTTAAGAGCGGTTGACAGTGCACAGTGATCATGGCATTTTGGGGAAACCACCACCACAAACAAATAATAGTGTTGTTGTTCTTCTCTTTTCAGCTACTCCCGTTAGGGGGCGCCACAGTGGATCATCCGTTTCCATCTCTTCCTGTCCTCTGCGTCTTCCTCTGTCACACCAGCCACCTGCATGTCCTCCCTCACCACATCCATAAACCTCCTCTTTGGCCTTCCTCTTCTCCTCTTCCCTGGCAGCTCCATATTCAGCATCCTTCTCCCAATATACCCAGCATCTCTCCTCCACACATGTCCAAACCATCTCCATCTTGTCTCTCTTGCTTTGTCTCCAAACCGTCCAACCTGAGCGGTCCCTCTAATATACTTGTTCCTAATCCTGTCCTTCTTCATCACTCCCAGTGAAAATCTTATCATCTTCAACTCTGCCACCTCCAGCTCCACCTCCTGTCTTTTTCATCTGTGCCACCGTCTCCAAACCATATAACATAGCTGGTCTCACCACCATCTTGTAAACCTTCCTGTGCTGGTACCCTTCTGTCGCAAATCATTCTTCTCCACCCACTCCACCCTGCCTGCACTCTCTTCTTCACCTCTCTTCTGCACTCCCCGTTACTGTGAACAGTTGACCCCAAGTATTTAATACTCATACACCTACCTAGCTAGTTAATGTGTTTTTTTTTCCTCTCTCTCTGGCTAGCTTGTGATTCATGTCCCCCCGCAGTGGGCAGAACTTGTCATAAAGTTATTGGTAGTAAAGCCCACCCATTTAGAGGTCAATTTTACTGTCATTTGAAATTACTCTCAATTGTTTGGACCTCTGTAGAATTATAGCTGGACCAGCAATCACAGAGCTGGAAGTAATACCGTTTTCTCTGCAGCAACTGCAGAGGCAGCAGAATTCTGACCAGGAGACAAAGGGGCTTCTTTCATTGATCCCTTCACATTCCAACACAAACTGAATAGGCAGGCCTGGAAGGTTTATTTCCTCTGAAACATTTTGTTTAAGTGTTGATTGTCAAATTATGAATCAATAAAACAATTAGAACCAATGACTTTTTAAATATTTTTTAGAATATCTTAGGAGGGCCCTGATGGTTCCCCTCTGGTACTGACGGTGGTCAGTCGTTGATTTTAAAGAATGTTCTTGTCGGTGTTGTGTTCAGAGTGCTAGCAGCTATGGAAATTTAAAAATATTCCATGGAATGCAAACCTAACTAATTAAAGAATGATTGGAAAGATAACTAAGTATTCTTCCAAGAATTTTCTAGAAAGGGAAAAAAATATTTAAATTCCTCATTTTTAGGAAGTACATAATTTAGCCACCTAAATTTCCAGACAGGGCACAACCTGTTTCTTTGTTTCTCTGGATTTGACAGATCTCTCTGGTTTCAGATTTTAACGCCGTTTCTTCTGAGAAGACTGAAGACCGATGTGGCACTGGAAGTCCCTCCTAAGAAGGAGATCATTGTTTATGCCCCTCTGACAGCAAAGCAAGCAGCATTTTACACCGCGGTGGTCAACAAGAACATCTGCAAGATGTTGGGCCAAGAAAAGGTAATGTCAGTCTCCAATCACTTTGTCCGTAAGAAAAACTAATTCCACTTAACACTAGAACGACTGGGATTTCACTCCTAGCTCAAGTGACCATGGGCGGTCAAAATGACCGCTGGTTTTTAAACTCTATATTCTGTCAAGATAAATACCCAATTGAGATATTAATGCATTACATATGTTAGTATGTCTGTCAAGAAACGGCTGACACCAAAATAACATTTTAACAACTAATACTCCGTGTTCTCTGGTTCCCCCCCACCATCAAAGACATGCATGTTAGGGTTAATATGCCAGCCTCTGCCCTTCACCAAGGCAATAGGAAAGAAGAACCGGGGTTGGTCCCTGGGCGCTGCAGCTGCCCACTGCTCCTTGCATAGGATGGGTCACATGCAGGGAACAAATTCCTTGTCAAAATACAATGACAAAATGAAGTGGCTAAGGCTAAGAAACCTCTGCTTTCTTGGTCCCTTTAGAAAGAGGCTTCAGTGGATTTGACAACTAGTGGCAGGCCCATACGTGGCAACAGGAAGAGGGTGAATTACAGTGAATTGGATGGAGACGGCCCCCATCAGCTGGAAAAGTACCTGGAGAAAGTTCGCAAGGAGGTAGAGCAGAGGTCAGCACCGCCGTCTATTGGAGAAAACCTAAAACTCTCTCCTGACACCATGCTGTACTCAGACAGATCAGTAAACTCACTTATCTGTCATGTTCTGATCATTGAAATTTTATTTTCTGAGTGTTTAAATTCTCTTTGTTTCTTTCAGAGCTATTTCATTAGCAAACTACCGTCCATCATTTTTTTGATTTAAACAGATTTGTTTGCAAAAATTGATGCAAAAACGATTTTTAAAAGAAATTACTTAACCCAAGTGTTGCTACAGTTTCATTTGCAAAGCTAGCATCCACTCTGCTTTCCTTTGTTCTGTCCCACAGCTCAAACCCCATAGTGGTGCACGTGAAGAGCCACCTCGATGCACAGATAAATCTGAAACTGCAGAACATCCTGATGCTGCTGAAGAGGTGCTGCAACCATCCCTATCTCGTGGAATACCCTCTAGACCCGGTCACACAGGAATTCAAGGCAGGGACCTGCATCTGTTCCTTTCTCTGTCTGCAGAAACACTGCTACCCTGTAGATGAAACAACTGCTGCTCTTCTGCAGCACTTTTGTTTGTGACCAGGAACAAGCACCTTTCCTTAATTCTTATTCATCTCGACAGTTCTACTGACTGTTACATTACTTGGTATCAGATTGTGGGAATATTGTTTTGCCTAATGTATTTGAAACACAATTGCAATTTGAAATCAAAACTTTTTTTTTTAATCCATGGTTGTCACTCTGGTCCTCATGAACATAATGAACTTCCTGGCAGAATGGGAAACCAGCAGTGTTGGTGCTGCTTGAGGATTAGGTTTGAACTACTGATTGAGTGATGAAGTGAGGGCTCTTAAGCACTGTTGTTTGTGTTATCAGACATCCAAGGCCTGTAATATTATTTATTTAGGCTGGTTCTGGGTTGTATCCAGGTGTTGTGTAACGGTCATTCTCCTGATAAACATTTTTATGCATTGTTTCCTCACCCTACTTTTGTGTTTGAGGTCTGATTGGTTAGAGTTGGACACATCACCAGAAAGTTAACCAATGCTCTTGAAAAATAAGTCTTACAAGATAAAGATATTCAGAGTCACACTGTATCTATAATATGTGTATTATCCAGGTTGTACCATTCATATTTGGGGACCTGTGAGCCATGCAGATGACTTCTTTCATGTTTCTTGCTTTCTGTGGGATATGGGTTCTTGTATTATGATTGAATAGCGACCCTTTTTCCCCTCCCTTTTTTTTTCTTCCCCCCACTCGTGTCCTAGTAGATTGATGAGCAGTTGGTCCAGAGCTCAGGGAAGTTCCTCATCCTGGACAGACTGCTGCCTGCATTGAAGAAACGGGGCCACAAGGTACTGAGACTTCCAAGGGGCCAAATGGACTTGTATAAAGTTGCCTTTATTAGCCACATCTAAAGGAACAGCAGTACGGGTTTAGAACCGCAACCAGGTTTACAGTTGCATCTTCTCACCTGATTTTTTTTTTTTTTTTTTGCCCCTTTTTCTCCCAATTGTACTTGGCCAATTACCCCACTCTTCCAAGCCGTCCCGGTCTCTGCTCCACCCCCTCTGCCAATCCAGGGAGGGCTGCAGACTACTACATGTCTCCTCCGATACATGTGGAGTTGCCAACCACTTCTTTTCATCTAACTATGAGGAGTTTCACCAGGGGGACGTAGCGCGTGGGAGGATCACGCTATTCCCCCAGTTTCCCCTCCCCCCAAACAGGCGCCCTGATCGACCAGAGGAGGCGCTAGTGCAGCAGCCAGGGGACTTACCCACATCCGGCTTCCCACCCGCAGACACGGCCAATTGTGTCTGTAGGTAACATGGGGATTCGAACCGCCGGTCCCCGTGTTGGTAGGCAACGGAATAGACTGCTTCGCTACCCAGACGCCCTTCTCACCTGAATTTAAGATATGGCACTACTCTGTTACATGGGACATTTTTGTTCTTGGTTGGTAAGAAATGTGGCATGGGATTCTTACCCATGAGTGTAGTTGTGACTGCTGGTGTGTGTGGTTGTTGCCGTTTTTCAGGTGCTGATATTCAGTCAGATGACCTCCATCTTGGATCTCTTGATGGACTACTGCTACCTGCGCGGGTTCCAGTACAGCCGGCTGGATGGCTCCATGTCCTACACTGACAGAGATGAGAATGTGAGTTGTGCACTTAACAAATTTCAAACCAATTCTTGGATTCTTGTTTTGTGGTCTGTAGGACAACTGCAAGCCTTGTTTATGAAGTAAACTCCTACTTACGTAACAAATCAAACTGATAAGTAAGGTTACAACAAAGGTTTGGCATTTTTCTTGTTAAAATTTTCTGGTAGTCAAATCCAAGGGCTTGGTAGGGTCTCACAAAAGTCAAGTCATCAATTTTATTTGTATAGCCCTTTATCACAAACTACAAATTTGCCTCAGGGGGCTTTACAGCAATACAACATTGTGTCCTTAGACCCTCACATTGGATAAGGAACAACTCCCAGAACAAAAAACAAAAACCTTTAACAGGGAGAAATACTAGGAAGGAACCTCAGGGAGAGCAACAGAGGAGGATCTCTCTCCCAAGACAGACAGATGTGCAATGGATGTTGTGTTTACACAATTTACATAATACAACATTGAAAGAGGATAACACAGTTATAATGGAATTATAAGCAATATGAAAAATATATGATGAGGAGGATGCCAAGCAGTGTCCAGATGCCACTGGAACAGCCCAGGACCTGAGCCACGCCATCACCATGTAGACCTGACAGGAGGACAGACTACACATGCACACAGGGGAGACTCACATCACACCATTCACACACACAGGAGAAGAGAATGAGAAGACGTCATTCAGAGAGACGAAATACTTGAGACAACAGTTTGCAAAAGTCAGTAATCTGTACTCTAATCTGGTCGGCAGAACAGTGGTTGGTAAATTCATTGAGACAGAAACCGACCCGCCATGCAGTACAGGTTGTGAAGCATTCAACTTCAAGACAACCAATTGTAGGTTAAGACAAAAAGATGAGTTTTAGTTTGGATTTAAAGGACTCAGCAGACTCTGATGGTCTGATGGCAGCAGGCAGGTTGTTCCACAAGAACGAGGCCCGATAGGAAAAGGCCCTGCTGCCACCAGCTGACTGCTTTTAACTTTGGGTACACACAGGAGCCCTGTGTTTTGAGAACCAAGTGCTCGAGATGGCATGTAAGGTTTAAGGAGATCAGACAGGTAGGATGGGGCAAGCCCATTTAGGATTTTATAAGTCAGCAGAAGCACCTTGTATTCTGATCTAACATGGATAGGAAGCCAATGAAGGGAGGCAAGAATTGGTGTAATATGGTCAAATTTCCTCGTTTTAGTTAGGATTCTAGCAGCAGCTTTCTGAACCATCTGAAGACTTTTAGTACTAGAATGTGGCAGACCAGAGAACACAACATTACAGTTATCAAGTCTGGATGAAACAAATGCATGTATTGGAGTCTCTGTGTCAGCCGTGGAGAGAAAAGACCGAATTTTAGCTATGTTACATAAGTGAAAAAAGGAAGTCTTGGTGATTTCTTTAATGTGCTTATCAAAGGAAAGGCTGGGATCAAACGTAACACCAAGATTTTTGGCTGCCACACTTTGTGAAATTACAGAGTGTGTTGCTTACTTTTAATCGTTGACCACAGGTCAGCTATACCATCAGCTATACTGTTTACATTGTCTGAATGGATATCTGGGGGCTCATCTTTAACAGGACAAAGGTGGTGTTAAAAGTGCCTCTTCATGTAAATACGGTAAAGGCCTGATAACAGAGGGAGGTGTGAAAGTCCTTTGAGTGTCATGGGAGGGGTCCTGGCAGAAGACAGGATGAGGGGCAAACTCTTAAGTATGCACCATTGTGGTGGAAACCACCTTCTCTTCATGACAAAGTCACTCTGGGTACATATCATTGTAATCGAAACAATGGGCATTGTTCTACTGTGTGGTATAAACATTGTGTGCTCCGAGATCGGGGCATGCACAAGTGCCTGAGATCGTCATTAAACCAGGGTGTAGGCCTCTTTAGTCGCCTAGCTCTGGTAGGGAGAGGTGCAACTGAATTGAGGAGACTAGAGAAGGGCACATTGAAGTCACTAGTGAAATATTCAACAGAGTCAGTCTCTACAGTGAAAGGAGCTAAGACTTCAGGCAGCTGCTGGCAAAATGCAGCTACAGTGGAGGGACCAATGTGGCGAGTGGAGATCACATCTGTGCCGACATTAACTGGACAGGCCAATAATGCTTTGAATTTAATGAGAAAATGATCTGACACAGCAGATGTTTGGCAAGACATTCAGACAAGAAACAGCTATCTGTTAAGATAAAACCAAATCAAGGGTGTTACCACTGCAGTGAGTTGACTGTCGAACAAACCAAATGGAACCAAAATTATCAACAAGTGCCAGAAAGGCTTTACTTAGAGGATCAGCAGCCTTATTCAGATAAATATTGAAATCACAATGAGTAACAAGACCTGAGATAAATTCTGCAAATTCTTCAAGAAATAGTGAGTAAGGGCCAGGAGGTTGGTAGAGTATCACAATCCTGGCTGAGCAGAGTCTGTTCGTGGCTGAGGGAGATGGACTTAGAAGAAGAGCCTCAAAAGATTTGAAATTAGATTCAAGTTTAGAAGTTCAGAATCATGTTTATTTGCCATATAGGATTGCACATACATAGAATTTGACTCCGGTTTGGTGGCTCTCTCAGTGTACTTACCATAGAATAACAACATGACAACACAACAATCTTCAGATATATACACAAGGATTGAATTATACAGGTGAAATAAGAGGTGATAAAGTGCAGTGGTATAGCGAATATATCAGAGATGCTGAAATACATGTTAGCAGGTTACTGACATACATGGCTGAGTAAATGGACATGACAGAGCGTACAATGGCTGGATTTATTGACAGTGTTAAGTGTTCATTTGAATGACAGCCCACGGAAAGAAACTGTTTTTATATCTGGTTGTTTTGGGGTACAGTGCTCTGTAGCGCCCACCAGAGGGGAGGAGTGGGAACAGGTTGTGACCCGGGTGTGATGGGTCTGCAGTGATGTTTCCTGCCCGTTTACTGAGTCTGGAGGTGTATATGTCCTGAATGGAGGGCAAGTTGGCACCAATGATTTTCTCTGCAGACCTAACTGTCCGTTGTAGTCTGTCCCTGTCCTGTGTGGTGGCCGAACCAAACCAGACAGTGATGGATGTGCAGAGGACAGACTGGATTATTGCGGTGTAGAGCTGAATCAGCAGTTCTTGAGGCAGTTTGAATTTCTTGAGCTGGCAGAGAAAGTACGTCCTCTGCTGGGCCTTTTTGATGATCATGTCTATGTTGGATGCCCACCTTAGGTCCTTCAGAGATTGTGGAACCCAGAAATCTGTAGGTTTTCACCGCAGACACCATGCTGTTGAGAATGGTGAGGGTGGGCAGTGTTGGGGGACTCCTCCTAAAGTCCACTGTCATCTCCACTGTTTTGAGCGTGTTCAGCTCCAGGTGTTTATGGCCGCACCAGAGGGCCAGCTGTTCAGCCTCTGGTCTATATGCAGACTCTTTCCTATCCCAGATAAGGCCAAAGATGTTTGTGTCATCTGCAAACTTCAGGAGTTTAACAGACGGGTCTCCTGAGATGCAGTCATTTGTGTGGAGGGCAGAGCACGCATCCTTGGGGGGAAATGTTGGGGGGGGGGGCACTGTCATCTCCACGGTTTGGAGCATGTTCAGCTCCAGGTGTTTATGGCCGCACCAGAGGGCCAGCTGTTCAACCTCCCATTTATATGCAGACTCATTACTATCCCAGATGAGGCCAATATGGTTGTGTCTGTAACTGCGGAACAGACACCACACACCATCGTTTTAACAAGGCTGCTTTGACTGCAAATGCAATATAGCCAACTGCTAAGCTAGGCTAAGCTCGAAGCTAGTAAACAGACTAGGAACAAAAGGCTGCCCCCTAACACAACATTAGAGAAAACTAGAGAATCTAACAACAAGTGGACTAAGCACAGAAAATGGCGAAATTAGTAGGCCAAATGAAGAGGGCCGGGCAGAATATAGAGAAGAGAGAGTAAGAGAAGAAACAGCAGTTATTGAACTCACAAAGCCAAATCTCACAAATGTGGAAGCTGGAAACAGCTGGCAGTGACGGTGGCAGCGATAACGGGCAGAAAGCAGTTTGTACTCTTGTTTTATACATGGGGACCTACAAATAATGGATTACAAGGTTGTCACTACCTCCTTTCATTTGATTAGCTGCTTGATATGCTAGTTCCAAATGAACAACCATTTGCCATCTTTTTGTATTGCTTCACCCATGTTTTTTGGTTTGTTCCACAGATGACCAAGTTTTCCACAGATCCAGAAGTGTTCCTGTTCCTTTTGAGCACCAGAGCTGGGGGACTCGGGATCAATTTGACAGCTGCTGACACAGTTATCATTTTTGACAGTGACTGGGTGGGTGCAAATGCAGATATTCAATCCAGAGTCTTTATCTTACCAATAAATCATGTGCTAATGTTGCTGTTTATATTGGTCATACACCATCAGCGCTAAAGGTCTAGGCATGTATTTTGGAGTGTTGTGGTGAGAAATCAGAGTGAATGTCCTTTCAAATTTATAGAAACACCATGTATGTTTTTATATATCAATCCCACTGGACATTAAATACTCATGGAAACCCCCCATAGGCATGTATTACAAACAAACACTCAGCCATAAATGTGGTGGTCTTATGCTAACCTTGGTCAAGGTAAGGGTCATTGCATAACTGCTGTAATTTTCTTGTATAACCTTGTCTGTCATGTATATCTTGTTTGTAAAAGACTTCTTATAGGTTGTAGAAATGAAAATGCTGCTGCTTAGACAAGGACTAGATTGCGATCACTGCTGATTGTGTGAGTGCTATCCCTCACCCTCTCAGAACCCTCAGGCCGACCTGCAAGCTCAAGACCGCTGCCATCGTATTGGACAGACCAAACCAGTGGTGGTGTACCGCCTGGTCACAGCCAACACCATCGACCAGAAGATTCTGGAGAGGGCCTCTGCCAAGAGGAAGTTGGAGCAGATGGTCATCCATAAGAGTGGGTGTCTCGACTGGACATGGATCCATAAAGAGCTTTTACATTTTTGTTAAAATATCAGTTGCATTGTTGGAGGATAGGATTCATCACCATAATAAGCCACACTACCTAAAGATCCCTAGCTTTCTCTCTTCTCCCTGTTGTACCAGTCATTTCTTAGCAACCACTGCTAGCCAACCTATCTCAGTCAACAGCCCAGAATACTGTTGGGCCAGCCTGTACTTGTCAGTAAAGACACTGTAGATCCAAGATGTTTAAAATATGTGGCTGGGGAATATATGAAAGTGACACCCAGTATCCTGATTGAATGGATGCAATCCATTTTCATCCATTTCCAAAACAACTGGACATGTAATTACTATCACGTCCCTGTCATGGGGCTTGTTGGCACGGAGCAGTTTATAATTATAATTTCAGAGGTCTCTGTGCTCCTTTATATATGAGGACAAACAATATTGCACATTGTTAGTATTACCATGTGAGTTAAATGTTCGTCTCCTAATCATCAGCACTCTCAAGTTAAGGATGCAAGCTCAGCGTACTTCTGAACTAATATCAAGCAATAACCACTGAGAACTTGAGGATTAAAGTTCTCTTTAGGGTGATTGGTTCTGCTGTTAATGATCCCTCCATTTCTTTTTTTTAACCTGATGTTAAATTGTGTGAAAAATGTCTCCACATCTGGGAAGTTGTTCCACTTCTCTCAACTCTGGGTGATGGCATATGATGTGAGACCTAACATCTGTAGTGTTCCCCAAATACTTAATATTGAATGAGTCATGTCAAGCTCCTCCTTCCCCGAGAGGTTGTAAAATCCAAAATGCACCCAAACGCTTGCCTTCAGTGATGATGGGACTGGCTGCATTTGTTGCTGCTCCATTTTTAGAAAGGCTAGCAAGAGCTAACGTTAGCGGCAACTGACTAGCCACTGTCGTGTTTTCCGGAAGCCGGAACGGGTGCGCGGCAAGTCAACATTACCAGCAGTGAGGAGGCTACTTAAGACTGAGAAAAAAACGTTTTTAAAAATCAATTTTTGGAATTTGTGAATCTATTCAGAATCATAGAAGATAAGAATCATGATGAATCGATTCCCCCCCCACACACACACACACACACACACACACACACTTCTACTATATAAATAAAGTTATTATTATTGAGAGAATATGGCAGAAATGTGCTCTGTCGCTGCTAAATGTTATTTTTACCTCTTTTTGTGTTCCTCAGACAAATTCAAAGGAGTGAAGATGGAGCTGAGCCAGAGTAAAAGCTGTATCGATCTAAATGAGCTTATGGACTTGCTCAAAGGCAGAGACACTGCAAAGTAAGATATAATTCTCTGGTTAGACATGAAGTTATACACTGATGAGCCAAAACATTATGACCACTCACCGGTGAACCAAATAACGTTGATCTTCTCCAAACAAGGGCACATGTCAAGGTCCGGGTAGATTAGATGGTAAGCGAACAGTCAGTTCGCGTAGTCAACATGTTGGATGCAGGAGAAATGGGCAGGAGTAAAGACCTGAGCGACTTTGACAAGGGCCAAATGGTTATGGCCAGACGACTGGGTCAGAGCATCTCTGAAACGGCAAGGTTTGTGGGGTGCTCCCGGTCAGCAGTGGTGAGTACGTACCAACAGTGGTACGTACTCACAAACCACAAACTGATGACAGGGTGTTTGGCTTCTAAGAAGCATTGATGCGTGAGGGCAACGAAGGCCATCCTGTCTGGTCTGAACTGACAAAGTCCACTGTGGCAGGGAAAATTGTAATGATGGTTACGGGAGGATTGTGTCACAACCAGTGGCAGCTGGTGCTAACAAATTTTTTTTTGGGGGGGGGGGGGTCGCAGTTTACCTTGGCGCATTTACCTTAGCAAATTACCTTGGTGCTGTGCCAAGGTAAATTGCGTCCCCCCAAAAATTGTTAGCACCAGCCGCCACTGTGCTTGAGTTTGCACGATCTAGATCCCCAAATTCGTCCTCAGCAGCTGCTGCCGCGCTCTCTAGCCACAGTGTGTGAGACTGGCTTGAAGCTCTGCTTTAATTCTAGCAGCCTCCGCTGGTCACAACACAGTGCATTGCACCCTGCCGCGTATGGGGCTGCATAGCTGCAGACCCATCAGGGTGACACTGATGCCTCCTGTCCACAGTCCAAAGCACCCACAATGGGCATGAGAGTGTCAGAACTGGACCTTGGAGCAGTGGAATAAGGTCGCCTGGTCCGATGTGTCCTGTTTTGTTTTAGATCACGTGGATGGCCGAGTAAGTGTGTGCCAGTTAACTGGCGACGTGATGGCACCAGGATGCACTGTGGGAAGACAACAAGCCGGTGGAGGCAGTGTGATGCTCTGGGCAATGTTCTGCTGGGAAACCCTGCGTCCGGCCATTCATGTGAAAGTCAATTTGACATGTGCCACTTACATAAACATCGTTGCAGACTGGGTACACCCCTTCATAGCCATGGTGTATTCCCTGATAGCAGTGGCCTCTTTCAGCAGGATAATGCACCCTGCCACTCTGCACACATTGTTCGCGAATGGTTTGAGGAACATGATGAAGTGTTCAAGGTGTTGCCCTGGCCTCCAAGTTCTCCAAATCTCAATCCAATTGAGTATTTGTGGGATGTGCTGGACTGATAAGTCTGATCCGCAGCGGCTCCAACTTGCAAATTACAGGACTTGAAGGATCTGCTGCTAATGTTTTGGTGCTAGATACCACAGGACACCTTCAGGGGTCTTGTAGAGTCCATGCCTCGGCGGGTTGGCGCTGTTTTGGTAGCACACAAGAGGACCAAGAGCATTATTAGGCAGGTGGTCATTATGTTTTGGCTCATCAGTGTACATACAAAATTAAAAATGTTTTAACACTAACAATTTTTGAGAAATTGTGCCGCACATAAGACCTGGGAACGAACATCCTGACATTACTGGATGAAACGGATGTTGAGTTTCCTTTCCTCTTGGACGGCGGTGTATCACCATGTCATTCGTTGTTTGTGTCTCTTTTTGTTTCTTTGCCTTCAGGGAGGTGAAAGGCTCAAAGGGGAAAGTGATCAGCGACAAGGACCTGGAGACCTTACTGGATCGCAGCGACTTGCTGGGTAAATAAATCAGCCAAAATTAAATGAATGGGAATGAATTAATACACGTGGAATCGTTACTTCGAAGGCATCCCAGGATGCACTGCTCCCGGAACGTGTCATGCCTGCTGCCACGTGTCCATTTTTATGTGCTGTAACCCATAGAACCCATTTTTCGCATCAGAAAAAAATAAAATAAGGTGTTTACATATGTTGATGTAACAAAAATTAATTTAGCGATTTGTCTGTAATTAAAAACGTTATTAACTTCAACTTAGAGGTAAAAAGAAGTGGTTCTGTCTTGTTTTCAGACAGGGAAAAAAGGAGCTTGAAGCAAGAGAAGGTGGGAGTTTTCAGAGTTCTTGAAGCCAAAGAATCAGCCGACATAAGCCTGGCCTGAGACGACGTTCCTCGAGTAGAGAAGTTAAAGCCGGCTTCATGGGACCACTCATGGAGCTGCAGGGAAATACCTTACAACTACTCTTTTGTAACTCTTGAAAAACGTATATAATCATTTGTTTGGTCTACTTTCTTTTTATTGCGCTACAGTAACTCTGTTGTGACTAGTGAGTCACCGCTGTTCCTGTTGGCAGTCGGTGAACAAGAGAGAAAACAAGTTCACCTTCATACATTAGTGCCACAGACATTCCACCCTTATTGTCACATTTTGAAATGTTATGAGCCGTGTCATCACATCAGGTAATGTCACAAGAACAACACATTGAATACACGCTATGTGCACTTTAATGCAATGAAAGCATACTTACAACCTGTCTCAACCACTGTTTTTTTGTTTTGTTCATTTGTTTTCTTGCTGTTGTATAAATAAACATAACCTGAACATACCCGAGCTGTAGACTTGAGACTTAAGACTTCGGACTCGGATTCAAGTCGTGAAAACCAGAACTTGGGACTCGACCTGGGGACTTGCCTGCTGTGAGACTCGGCCTTACTTGCGACTTGACTCCGTTGGGATTCGAGACTTGAAAGCTCAGACTTGAAAACATCTGACCTGTTAAAACCTTGTAGCAATTTTTTATTAAAAAAAACCGTTTTTGTTTTTTTATGCATCTCTGTTTTGTCCTCTTTAGCCTACTTTGTCCTCCGTTATGCCGCTTGGCTAAATGCCCATTCTGCAGTGATACTTCTTAGTGACTGATACTCACTTTAAATCAGTGTGAAATTATGAAGGATACACTTTTAACATAACAGTGTGTATAGATATAGATATATATATATATATATTCTGTTATGTACGAAACAGGCCTGTACTGCTATGCATTAAAGCTTGTTTCCTGTATCTGTTGAGATATATATATATATATATAAGATGGATGTAGGAAAAAACCTCACACATTGCAGTACAAGCCTGTTTCGTTCATCACGCACTCATCAGCTGCCAATGTGGTTAAACAACAAAGAAAACAGCACAGCCCATAAATACTACGTTGCCCCGTGCCACGCCCCTAGTTACAGTGCACAGCAACCAATGGCAGGATAGGAAACATTTGAAAAATAACATTACCACCAATGGGGTAGGGACTGGGGCTCGGTTTGAAAAATCAAGGCACTATATGCTACATATGTATGAATTTAAAGTAACATGTTAGCGAACACCACCCATCAGAAGTGCAGAACAGTAGTTCACACTATATTCACACGCCCATCACATAGTCCATACAGCGTACAGGGGGTCAGGCCGACCTCCCGGCCCGGAAGAGCCTAGGTGAGGCAAGGATGGGCTCGGGAATCAAAGGAACAGCGTCCGGTTCAAGATCACAGTCCATGTCCGTGTCAGAAACAAACGAGCCTGCGGGGCAAGCGGGAGGCAGCATCCCCCTGCAATGCAGCCGGTGGAAAAAGGGTGAAGAGAGTCCTTGATGGTTCTGCCAAAAGTAAGGCCACAGCCGCAGCCTCTCATAATGAACGGTTTGGGGAGGAGACCCCTCCCCAAATGGGCTAATAATCTGATCTGTGACCCCCACCTCGTCATCCCTTTCCATTTGTCGTACCAATTAAGGCCGCCAATGTCTTGTGTCCTGCTGGACCTCCCTGACATTGGTGCCATTGTGTGACGGTGTAGATCAAGGCCTGGTCTGTAGGAGCCTGGCGATCAGCAGAAGAACGGGCTGGAGCTGAGGTTCACGGCAGGGTTTATAGGCATGCAGCACAATCCCTGAACAGCGCTTCAACGTCGTGGGCCAGCACACCAAGACTGCATCACTGTTTGAGCTTCACTGTGCCTAAGTGACCCTCGTGCGCCGTGGATAAAACATGCACGCAGGCCACTCGGGACCACAGTGCAAAGCTCCCGAGAGAGACAAGACACCTTCCCAGCAGGACAGCTCGTGTTTGATTCTAGCACAAGGTGCCAGGTCGGCAGGCACTTGTGATGGCCATCCAGCATGTATGTACGTGCAGAGTTTTGCTAGTATAGGGTCCTGTTCTGGTGCCTGTTTGAGCTCATTCAACATGATGACTGGCTGGAGGGGCATGCACAACATTTGTATGAACTCTGCTTCACCGTCCTCCGGTGAAACAGTCGGAGTAGGGGCATCAATAGAACGGGAGAGCAGGTCTGCTACCACGTTACCCCACCCCGGAGTGAACTTCAGCAGTAGTTATACTGTCTGAGGCGGTCGGCCCACCTGTGTAGCCTCCAGGGCTTGCGGCCTGAGACTTGAGCCTGAGGCCGACAGCAGCGTGGTGCGTGCCTGGTGGTTTGTCCAGAGCGTGAACTGACGTCCGCACAAGTAAAGGTGCCATCGTTCACACGCCCAGACACAAGCCATTGCCTTCCGTTCACCCACCAATTAGCGTTGCTCTGTGGGAGTCAGGGCCCTGGAGGCGAAGGCGGCGGGTCTCTCGACGCCATGCTGCTCCTCAGAGAGTGTGACCCCACTGCTCCAGCAGAGGCATTGCAAGTGACCACAGTAGGGCATGACGGGACAAAATGAGCCAGCACAGGTGCAGTGGGGAGTTGGTTCTTTAGCCTGCAGACTGCATCTAAACATGCTGCTGTCCAGGTCCATGGCAAGTCCTTCCTGAGGAGCTGGCGGAGGGGCGCTTCGGTCTGGGAATACCCAGGCAGAAAACGGAGGTAATAGGCCGTCATACCCTACAACGAGGCCACCCGGGAGGCTGCCGCTGGCTCCGGGATGCGATGGATGACCTCGATGTTCGACATGAGTGGAGAAATGCCCCTAGCTGAGACACGGAACCCCACGAACAGGGGCGTAGTGGGAGGGGGATGCGGGGATCTCCGATCCCCCATTTCTTCCAGCATTATTTTATTTTCATTTAATTTTTAGAGTCTTAATATTAAAACTACGTTAATACCAACGGTAACAATAATTGCACACATCAAGAAAATAATTGCACACATCAAGAAAACCTCTCCAATAATGTCTTTGTCATAAAAAAGTCAAATCCCCCCCCCTAAAATATGTTACAGGGTGGTCGTCATCAAGCTGCGACACTGCGACCTGCGGTTCCGCATAAACGTTTGAAAACCAATGTCGCTGCCGCTCGCTCCTGAAACACAGCGTGTGGTTTAAAATGGCTAGTCGCCAGAAAAACAGATTGTTTCCCGTAAGGATATCGATCACGTAGCTCAAGGAAGAACAGCATCAGTTCCCCAGCCGGAAGTTCCAACAGCCAGCACCACCACCAACAGCCCAGCAACCCCCTCCGCGACTGCTAACGTCAGCAAAGGGGTGGTGGAGGTGGGTAGCTCACCGTTCACAGTATGGACAGAGGAGATTGTGATATCCTGTAGCTAGACATAGCCTAGGACAGTGTTTCTCAACCGGGGGTCCGCGGACCCCTAGTGGTCCGTGGTGTAATTGCAAGGGGTCCGTGAAAATAAAATATCTTTAAAAAAAAGATCCTATGACATTTATAGAAATAGAATGGCCAGACTGGTTCGAGCTGATAGAAAGGCAACAGTAACTCAAATAACCATTCATTACAACCGAGGTATGCAGAAGAGCATCTCTGAACGCACAACACGTCGAACCTTGAGGCAGATGGGCTACAGCAGCAGAAGACCACACCGGGTGCCACTCCTGTCAGCTAAGAACAGGAAACTGAGGCTACAATTCGCACAGGCTCACCAAAATTGGACAATAGAAGACTGGAAAAACGTTGCCTGGTCTGATGAGTCTCGATTTCTGCTGCGACATTCGGATGGTAGGGTCAGAATTTGGCGTCAACAACATGAAAGCATGGATCCATCCTGCCTTGTATCAACGGTTCAGGCTGGTGGTGGTGGTGTAATGGTGTGAGGGATATTTTCTTGGCACACTTTGGGCCCCTTAGTACCAATTGAGCATCGTGTCAACGCCACAGCCTACCTGAGTATTGTTGCTGACCATGTCCATCCCTTTATGACCACAGTGTTCCCATCTTCTGATGGCTACTTCCAGCAGGATAACGCGCCATGTCATAAAGCTCGAATCATCTCAGACTGGTTTCTTGAACATGACAATGAGTTCACTGTACTCAAATGGCCTCCACAGTCACCAGATCTCAGTCCAATTAGTCCATGGGCCAGAGCCCAAAATTTTCTATTTCGGTACACTCAAGGTGGCAAAACTTACTTATAATTTTTGAAAGGATCCATGTCTGTAGATGATATTTTGGTATGATAACCATTCCTGAGTGGCAGCTGTATCACAGTTATCAGCTCATGAAGTTAACCACCCCCTAAAGTAAATTGCATTTTAGACGCTGGTGCATATCCTGGTTTAGCCTCATGGTCAGGACATTTTTCAATGTTCTATAATATTGTCTTTGGTATCATTTTAAAGGGGACCTTCTTAGCTTTCATTCAAGCCCTGTTGTGGATATTTCTCACAAATATAGAGGTCACTTGAGCTCTTCAACCCGTCAATAACACACATCTTTCTGCAATGTTCGCCTAAACTATATACTTTCTTTTAGCCCTGTGGCATCTAGGAATATCAGGGACACAAAACACAAACACTGGAATTCTCACAGGACTGTAAAGATTCAGGAAATGTATAATATACCCATACTATTTCATTGTGTGAGGTGATTGTGAACCTTAAATTAGAAGGGCATTATTACTAAGAAACTAACTAGACCAAAGCCAGTTAGTCCATGGGTCAGACCAGATATCGATATCACCCAAGGTGACACAACTTCACTGGTGCCATTTTATTTGGTACACTAACAGAAGTAAAATAATACATGATAACCTTTCCAAATGAGCAGCTATTTCATTTTTCTTTCAGGAAACCTGTTTCTGTGCCTCTCACGATTGTGTATTTGCCCAGATTTTTACAAATATAGCATTTCAACACCCCTTGTACTGATTAGCCTAGCTTAAACTCTGGGACAGTTCTTAGTTGGCCAACAACCAAGGATAACCAGTACTGTGTACTTCCATTCATTGTGCTAAGCTAGGCTAACTTGCAGCCAGATAGCTTTCTACTAAACACATATAGAGGAAACTGGTATCTATCTTCTTGTCTCACTCTGGAGAAGATTGTAAGCTAATTTCCCATAATGTTAGCATGTTCTTTTAATGTATATGTTAATATGATTAGTTAAAGTGGCTACGAGGAACTTTCATCTTGTGTTGATTTTAGCGGCCTCATGTGGACAAAATACAGCTGTTGCATAGCAACTAGGTAATGTATCTATTTGTGGCTATGTAAGATAAATAATGGTAATATGACGCTGGTGAAGCAAAGTAAACTTTGTTTTAGTAGTGTTCATACACCTAAGTTACATGTATTTGTTTGTATGTGGCAGGTGAAAACTGACTGAATATGGCCACTGGTGAACAAGCAAGTTTTTACCCAATACCAAAGCGCCCACGGGTGGAGTGCATTATCCACTGTTCTGATGATACAGATAAGCTGGTTTCACTACAAAGTGTCGACTCATGGAGAACTCTGCTCAGGGCAGCTCAGATACGAAATCATGCACCAGTTTTGAAACTGGCAAAAGACATTCCTAAGGGACAGATTCCAGTAATCTACTACCACAGAAAGTGTCGCAGTATCTTCACTATGAAGCAAATTCTTGATGGCCTCCTTGCAAAAGAAAAGAAAAGTTGTGTCTCTGCTGAAGAGAAACAATCTAAGAGAGTAGCTCGACATGCTCAGAGTACATCTAGGACTTATGATGCAGAGTGCATATTTTGTCAGAAAAACAGCAAATATTACAAGAGACAGAATACGAGAGAAGTACTGGTGCAGTGTCGAGAACTGCGAGCTGATGCAAAGATCAGGAGTGCAGCCACAAAGAAAAGGGACAGCAGAATCCTTGCCATTGTGAGTAGAGACTTTGTAGCAGCTGAAGGGCACTACCACAGGTCATGCTATAGACTTTACACCAAAGAAGAGGTTTCCAAAGGAGAGGTTGCCAGCAATGAAGATGATGATGCTGCAGCCCAGTATGAAGCTGCTGTGAATAAGGCATACAATGAGTTGTTCCTCTTCATCAGGATGGAGCTTTTTGGCAATCCTCAAGTGATGACAATGACTGATCTCTCTTCTAGACTGGTAGCTTCAATGAACTCCCAAGGCATTGCCCAAGTCAAGGAATCAACCAAGAAGCACATAAGGCGAAACCTGGAGAGTGAGTTTGCTGGAGCCTTGCAGATATTCCCTGATGAGAAAGGAAAATTCCTCCTCTATCCCGATAACTTGTCCATGAGGGAACTTGCCAAAGAAAATCAGTCTCTCAAAAGGGAGCTGCAGACCCTGAAAAGTGTCAGTGCACAAGATGTTATAGCCAAAGCAGCCATCAAATTGAGAGCAGACATTAAAAGTCAAGATGTTCCTCAAACCTGGCCGCCTGAAGTCAAACCAGAAGCAGAATGTCCTACCATTCCAGAGTCGCTCATTATCTTCCTGTACTCTCTACTCACAGGCTCAAATGATCCTGATCATCAGAGAGTGCAGTGCCTTCTGCAGTCATTTGGCCATGACATAGTATATGCAGTGACATGTGGAAATACCAAGCCTTCCAAGCACATTGTTCTGCCATTCAGTGTCAAATCGTTGACAGGAAATGTAGAGTTGATAAACATCCTCAACCGACTTGGTCACAGTGTGTCCTATTCACAGATGGAAGAGATCAATACTGCCCTGTGTCTCCAGAAACTCTCATCATCAGGGAGTGGCATTGCCCTTCCAGCTAACATCCATCCTGGCATATTCACAACTTTAGCCTGGGACAATATCGACCGTCTTGAAGAAACTGTCAGTGGTGAGGGAACATCTCACAGAGTCAATGGGATTGCTGTGCAAGCAAAGCCAGTCAACCCACTTCCTGTCCAACCCATGCCCACTGTTCCCAAAACAAAGAAGAGAAGCATTGATGGACCCCCACCAATGTTACCAACTTACAATGCTGGACAACGGGTAGGGCCACCACAAAGCAAAAAGTCAGATGCCGATACTGCAGCCAATACTAAGCTTGCCAGAGAGAAAAACCTTCTTTGGGTCCTAGCACGCATGTCACAACAAGAACAACAGTCAGTCAGCAGCTGGACAGGCTTCAACATCCTGACTCGAGGAGAGATGACGGTCATCCCCGACAATATAGGCTATCTGCCTACCATCAATGCTCCAGCGACACAAATGTCTACTGTCAACGAGGTGCTTAACCAGTCACTGAGCATCATGCAGTGCTTAGGCCTGAGGAAGATTGTCTGTGTCTTTGACCAAGCCCTGTATGCGAAGGCTGTCGAGATCACATGGAAACACCATGACAAGTTCCATGATATCATCGTTAGGCTTGGGGTATTCCACACCATCTGCACACTGCTGGCAATAATAGGAAAGCGTTTCCAAGATGCTGGACTCAAAGACCTCTGCATTGAGTCTGGCATGATTGCAGAAGGCTCAATTGCTGGTGTTATGGATGGCCGCAAGTACAACAGGGCAGTGCGACTACACAAGCTCCTGTATGAGGCTCTCATGCGACTGGCCTTGAATGGTTTCCTGTCCTGGTAGGAAGAAACTCACAGGAATGACATGGTTCACCTGAATGAGACACTGAAGACCATTGACAGCCTTGGGAAAGAAGTCTCACAACATGCTTTGAAGGAGGTCCTCGAGAACAGCTCTTGTACACGCATCATGGATCTATTTGAAGTCTACCGTGAGTTCCTTAGAGGTGGAAACGGCAGCCTCTCGAACTTCTGGATGTCCTATTTGGACATGGTTGAAATCTTGTTGGGGCTCATCCGAGCATCCAGAGAGGGAGACTGGATGCTACACTTGGCTAGCATTCGAGCAATGATCCCATGGTGCTTTGCTTATGACAGGATGAATTATGCACGCTACCTCCCCTACTACTACGCCCAGATGTCTGAGCTGCCCATCACACACCCAGATGTGTACACAGAATTCATGGAAGGAGGCTTCTCAGTCCAACTGGGCTCCACCAATCCCTTTGGCCGAATCCCTGTTGACCAAGCTATAGAAGAAACGGTGAACAAAGACACCCAAACAGCTGGAGGGACAAAGGGATTCAGCTTGAAGCCAGGAGCTGTGACCAAATATTATCTCACAGCTGAGTATAGAAGCATGTACCTCAGACAGCTGAGAGACCTGACAGGTCAAGGCAGGTGCAAATGGTCTCATCCAGATCTACAGAGTCCAAGGATCAAGAGAGATGAAGCAGATGTCCAGTCTCTCATGGACCTTATGGAGAATAACTGGCTCAATCCTATGTCTCCTGATGAGATTGATTTGGTTAGCCTCTCCACTGGCAACATGGCTCCACCTGATGTGACCATAGATCTCTTGAGAGCTCTTGAGAAAGGAGAAGAGGCCTACCAAGCATTCCAGCAAACAAGGTTAGATGCAGACCCACCACCTGTGAAATTCCACGACAAGATGACCAAGCAAAGTCTGAAAACATTCTCCAATGTCAGCACAAAACAAGCTCATGGAAAGAAAGCACAGGATGTGGTTCTGAAGGCAGATAGAAACCTTTTCAGTCACATGATCCTGGTGGCTGAAAGCAGGAAGGTGAATCTGAAGGATGTCCTTGCCTACCCATTGGGCCCACTACCATGGGCACTGGCAAATGCTGATGGGTCCTTACGAAAAACAAACAAGGCTGCACTTGCCAGAGAGCTTGAAAAGAATGTATCTCCTGCAGAAGACATCCCAATCCCATCTACTTCCATCATTGATGGGATGAGCCTGGTCCAAAAAATGAATGACAACAACAAAACCTTTGCACAGGTGGCAGAGTCAGCCTTGACCCAGGTCCTCCATGAGGGAGCACAGAGTGGGAGGATTGATGTTGTTTTTGATGTCTATCACCAGACTTCGATCAAAGATACTGAACGACTGAACCGGGGTGGAGACATCACTCTCCAGTACAAGAATCTTGCAGGGGGACACCACGTCCAGCAGTGGAGAAAATTTCTGTGCAGTTCCTCCAACAAGACCAGTCTCATCAAGTTTCTGGTGGAAGAGTGGAAACTCCCACGATACAGAGCTATGCTGCATGGCAAGGTGTTGTACATGACCTGTGAGGAAACCTGCTACAAGTTGACAGAAGATGGGTGTGAGGAAGCAGCAGAACTGCACTCCACACATGAAGAAGCTGACACCCGTCTGCTCCTGCATGCATTGCATGCAGCAAATGCGGGCTCAAAGTCAGTTATCATCACAGCTGAGGACACTGATGTCATGGTGCTTTGTCTTGGCTTCCAGAAGGACATCACCTGTCCCATCTACCAGAATGTGGGACTCAGAACCGCACACGGTTTGTCGACATCACCAAACTGGCAAGTTCACTTGGAGACAGCATCTGTGACAGCCTAATTGGCTTATATGCCTTCACAGGCTGCGACACTGTCAGTGCATTCGCTGGTCGAGGGAAGCTGAATGCCCTGAAGATAGTGAGAAAGCACACTTCCTGCCAAGAGACTTTTAGTCAACTGGGACAGACATGGAATGTGAGTGATGAGCTGTTCCAGAAAATTGAGCAGTTCACCTGTCGGATGTATGTTGCTAATAGCAGCACTGCTGAGGTGAACAAACTGCGTTACCAGCTCTTCTGCACCAAAAGGGGAGAGGTTGAGTCCAGCCAGCTGCCACCATGTAGAGACTGTCTCTTTATGCATGTTCAACGAGCCAACTATCAGGCAGCAATATGGAAGTGCTGTCTGCAGGCTAACCCTGTGGTGCCAAGCCCTACTGAGTATGGATGGACAGACGATGAAGGCAAGCTGGCCATTTACTGGATGCGCTCCCCACCTGCACCAGATGTGGTCTTGGAAATGCTAACATGCAAGTGTGTGCATTCATGCAAAATGCCAAGCTGCATGTGCCTGTCAAATGGACTTCCATGCACAGACATGTGCAGGTTACAGACCTGCAGTAACCAAAAACAGCAGGATGGTCCAGAACTGGACTTTGAACTTGGGGAGTCAGATGATGAGAGAAACGAGCAGTTTGATGGATGACAGTGTGATGATTCTGATGGTATTACTGTGGTAGTAGTCTATTGATGCACAGGATGTTGATTCTGGACTTGGTTACCCAGAGCTTGATAACAATAATGTAACCATATTCACATATACCCATTACCCTACCCATTACCATTACATATACCCACTAATGATATGGGATTACATGTATCATTGACTAAGTATATGTAAATGTCAATGTTGTTTAAAATATTAAAATAGTTCATTACCTCACTATGGTATTCCTTTTTATCATGTATTTTGATTGTGTATTTAAACAAATGTATAGAGACCAGTTTGTGACCTAACTGGCTTTGGTCTAGTTCTCATTTAAGGCTCACAATCACCTCACACAATGAAATAGTATGGGTATATTATACATTTCCTGAATCTTTACAGTCCTGTGAGTATTCCAGTGTTTGTGTTTTGTGTCCCTGATATTCCTAGATGCCACAGGGCTAAAAGAAAGTATATAGTTTAGGCGAAAATTACAGAAAGATGTGTGTTATTGACGGGTTGAAGAGCTCAAGTGACCTCTATATTTGTGAGAAATATCCACAACAGGGCTTGAATGAAAGCTAAGAAGGTCCCCTTTAAAATGATACCAAAGACAATATTATAGAACATTGAAAAATGTCCTGACCATGAGGCTAAACCAGGATATGCACCAGCGTCTAAAATGCAATTTAGTTTAGCGGGTGGTTAACTTCATGAGCTGATAACTGTGATACAGCTGCCACTCAGGAATGGTTATCATACCAAAATATCATCTACAGACATGGATCCTTTCAAAAATTATAAGTAAGTTTTGCCACTTTGAGTGTACCGAAATATCGTCTGGCCCATGGACTAAATAGAGCACCTTTGGGATGTGGTGGACCGGGAGATTCGCATCATGGATGTGCAGCCGACAAATCTGCAGCAATTGCGTGATGCTATCATGTCAATATGGACCAAACTCTCTGAGGAATGTTTCCAGTACCTTGTTGAATCTATGCCACGAAGGATTAAGGCAGTTCTGAAGGCAAAAGGGGGTCCAACCCGGTACTAGCAAGGTGTACCTAATAAAGTGGCCACTGAGTGTATATCTAAGTTACAACTGAAAGCTCTTATTTTTGCCCCAAAGAGTGAATAAATGCTATGATGCAATCTAAAATGCAGTTTCTACTGTTTCTATCAAATTGCAACCCCCCTCCCCCAAGATCAGGTGGAGGGGTCCTCAGGGTAGATCAAAAATGCGCAGGGGGTCCAGGACCCCAAAAAGGTTGAGAACCACTGGCCTAGAATATAGTTGGCTGACACGACGCCTCATTTGCATACGTCAGGGTTATAAGAGGGTGCTTGCTGCATGACTAAAACACAAGATGGACGCTGCAATAAAGAGTAGTGGGACGTGATATCGTCTACTGTCAATTTCCTATAAGACCACTGTAAGAGTGACTATAGCGAAACCACAAAGTGTTACATGGTGTCAGAATAGCGGACTCATCGTTTACCATTCGAAACGGATTCCTCGGGTGTTCCAATACCGAGATTGGATTGGGACTCGACCAGTTTACCGGAGTGGTGGAGAAGGTTCAAGCAACATGTACAGCTAAAGTTCACTGGACCATTGAAGGCAAAGAGCGAGGACGATAAGTGCAGCTACCTCCTTCTGTGGGTCGGAGACAAAGGACGGGATAATTTCAATATGTGGACACTTTCAGCGGACCAGGCAAAGGTACTGCAAACATACTATGATCAATCCGAGGAGTATGTTATCCCGAAAGCTAACCCAGTCTTTGCTAGATATACTTTTCAAGAGAGAATACAAGGTGCTAGCGAATCGTTTGAACAGTTCGTAACAGACTTGAAACTGCTAGTCAAAGACTGCGGCTATCCTAACACAGAAGGAATGGTTAGGGACCATATTGTTTTAGCAACCAACTCGCCAAAAGTCCGAGAGAAACTGCTTAGCCATGGAGCTACACTACACTTAGCAACCAACTCGCCTAAAGTCCGAGAGAAACTGCTTGGCCATGGAGCTACACTACACTTAGCAACCAACTCGCCTAAAGTCCGAGAGAAACTGCTTAGCCATGGAGCTACGCTACACTTAGCAACCAACTCGCCTGAAGTCCGAGAGAAACTGCTTAGCCATGGAGCTACGCTACACTTAGCAACCAACTCGCCTAAAGTCCGAGAGAAACTGCTTAGCCATGGAGCTGCACTAGACTTAGCAACCAACTCGCCTAAAGTCCGAGAGAAACTGCTTAGCCATGGAGCTACACTACACTTAGCAACCAACTCGCCTAAAGTCCGAGAGAAACTGCTTAGTCATGGAGCGACACTAGACTTAGCAGCCAACTCGCCTACAGTCCGAGAGAAACTGCTTAGCCATGGAGCTACGCTAGACTTAGCAACCAACTCGCCTACAGTCCGAGAGAAACTGCTTAGCCATGGAGCTACGCTAGACTTAGCAACCAACTTGCCTAAAGTCCGAGAGAAACTGCTTAGCCATGGAGCTGCACTAGACTTAGCAACCAACTTGCCTAAAGTCCGAGAGAAACTGCTTAGCCATGGAGCTACACTACACTTAGCAACCAGCTTGCCTAAAGTCCGAGAGAAACTGCTTAGTCATGGAGCTACACTACACTTAGCAACCAACTCGCCTAAAGTCCGAGAGAAACTGCTTAGCCATGGAGCTACACTACACTTAGCAACCAGCTTGCCTAAAGTCCGAGAGAAACTGCTTAGCCATGGAGCTGCACTAGACTTAGCAACCAACTCGCCTAAAGTCCGAGAGAAACTGCTTAGCCATGGAGCTGCAGTAGACTTAGCAACCAACTCGCCTAAAGTCCGAGAGAAACTGCTTAGTCATGGAGCGACACTAGACTTAGCAGCCAACTTGCCCAAAGTCCGAGAGAAACTGCTTAGCCATGGAGCTACACTACACTTAGCAACCAACTCGCCTACAGTCCGAGAGAAACTGCTTAGCCATGGAGCTACACTACACTTAGCAAAAGCGCTGGACATCGCGCATTCACACGAGAACAGATGATTGTTCTGGTGAACAATCATGCGCCATCAGCCAGCCATGCAGTCCATGCAGTGAGCCGCGGCAAGACACACGGAGACGCTCCGAAAAACAACGGTCACGGGAAAACTTTCAAAAGCAGCAGAGACAGTGCCAAGCGTTACAGAACGTGTGGGAATTGTGCAAGGGAGCACAGTGGACAACAGGAATGCCCTGCCAAAGGACGGCAATGCAACAAGTGCAAAAAATTAAATCACTTCGCCAAGGTATGTAGGTCCCAGCAGCCATGCAGGCCCAGGCCAGTGCATACAGTAGAGGGCAGTGATATAGAGGAACTGGATGAACTGTACCCTGACACAGTTACAAAAGAGCAGATAGGCCCAGACAGGGAGCAGGCCATTGCTGAGGTTGAAATCGGTCAAGAAAAGCACAGAGTTAAATTCAAGTTAGATACAGGTGCTCAGGTCAACATTATTCCAGCTAACCGTTCTAACAAACTGTTTGGAAGTGTGTTACTTAACCCCACAGCCCGCCGTCTCACAGGCTATGGTAGTGAACCGCTTAATGTTAAAGGGACCTGTAATCTGAGCTGTAAGTACAAGGGCACTGCCATGACACTTGAATTTTACATAGTCAGCACCCAAGCTCCACCTGTCTTAGGACTGAAAGCCTGTCTTGACATGGCTCTAATCAAGCTGGTCCTGTCTGTGAATGCTGCACAAGCTGAAAGCTGTGATGTAATGGAGGAATTTGCAGATGTTTTTCAGGTGATCGGACAGTTTCCAGGTGAATGCAGCATACACCTTGACCCCACAGCCACCCCAGTCATATACCCACCACGGAGAATCCAATTCACGCTCTGCAGCCGTCTGAGGGACGAGCTGGATGACATGGAAAAGGCCGAGCCTACAGACTGGGTGAATGTGTTGGTGGTGGTAGAGAAGCCCTGCACAAGCAAACTGAGGATATGCCTAGATCCCCGGGATTTGAATAAAGCCATCAAAAGACCATACTGCCCACTTCCCACGCTGGATGACATCACTCCAAAACTGGCAGGAGCACAGTTCCTCAGTGTCATGGATGCAAGGTCAGGCTTCTGGGCAATTAAGCTAACACATGAATCCTCCATGTTAACGACATTCAATACTGTGGTTGACCGATACAGGTTCGTCCGCCTGCCTTTTGGCATCATTTCGGCACAGGATGAGTTCCAGAGAAAAATAGAAACCTACGAAGGGCTGAATGGTGTCGCTGCAATTGTCGATGACATCCTGGTCTATGGCCAGACCAAGGAGGAGCATGATGCCAACTGCGAGCCATGCTGGAGAGGACCAGAGAGAGGGGAGTGCGTCTCAACCCGGAAAAGAGCCAGATCTGTGTCACAGAGGTCAGTTACTTTGGACACAGGCTCACACTCGACGGCATCAAACCGGACCCCGAAAAGGTAAAAGCCGTGAAGGAGATGGAGCCACTACAGAACAAGGCTGAGCTGGAGACCATTCTGGGGATGGTGAACTACCTGGCTCGATTCGCCCCCGGGCTGTCCGAAGTAAATGCACCCCTCCGCCAGCTCCTGAAGCAAAGCAGTGAGTTTGTATGGGATGAAACGCACCACTCCTCTTTCCAGCAGATGAAGGACCTCATCACATGGGAGCCAGGACCCGTGCCCACCTACTATGACCCCAACTGGGAGCTGAGGCTCCAAGTCAACGCGTCTAAGAGTGGCTTAGGGGCAGTGCTCCTACAGGAAGGTAAGTCCATCGCATGTGCTTCCAAATCACTCACAGCCATAGAAGAAAACTATACTCAAGTAGAGAAAGAATTATTTGCTGTTCTCTTTGGGTGTAAACGTTTTCACCAATACGTCTACAGGCACAGGTCATTGTAGAATCAGATCACAAGCCGTTGGAGTGGATACTGAGAAAGCCCCTTGCAGTAGCTCCTCCACGCTTGCAACAAATGATCCTACAGCTGCAGAAATATGACATCGCCATCATCCAGGTAAAGATATTCCTGTTGCAGACACACTGTCCAGGAAGTCAGTAGCCTACAGTGACCACACTCTGAGCGAGGGCATGGATACTCAGGTTCACACAGTCATCAGCAACCTGCCAGTGAGTGACAGAAAGCTTTCTGACATCAGAGCAGCAACTGAACAGGACGCTCAGCTCACCATGTTGAAGCAGACAATACTGTCAGGATGGCCTGAGGTGAGAAAAAGATGCCTTTAACATCTGTTGGGGTCCCCAGTGCAGAGACATGCAATGCCACACTTCACATTGGCTCTTGCACAGGAGCAACCTCGGGCACACATGCTTTTCTTGCAGCGACAGTATTTGCTGTGTTTGAATTCAGAAGGTTTTTCCTCCTTCAGCATCATGGTTGCCACCAATTTGCCATTGACAAATTGTCTCCCAAAATCACTGGCAGCCGGGTAGGTTGGCTGAACCATGTGTGCCCGCTTACACACAGCCAACTGATGCAGGGCTCGGCGAAGGTGTAACAGGGAGGCATCTTCAGTTGGTGGAAGGCAACGCATGTCTCCTCTGATGCTCGCAAAGAGATGGGCTCGCAGTGCATCCAGAGTACCACCAAAGTCACTCCTGTCATAGAGTGACACCATGTATCACCTTGCTGCTGTTATGACCTCTTCCTGAACATCCAGGCTTTCCTCAGGGTCACTGTACCTGCACAGCGGCAGAAGGTCTGTCAAGTGTTTAATGGCAGTTGTGTAAGCCCGCCTTTTTCCTCTTCTGTACAGATAGCTGACTGTGTCACATCCGGTAAGTATGTAGGTGCTGAGGAGAAAGGATGTAAGATCTGCAGCTGCAACATCATACTTCCCTGCCAGAGCTTTCGTGATGGCATGAACAGGTAGGAAGATATCCATCGTCTTCACCCACAGCTCCTGCAGGCCATCCATGTGTGTGATGTAGTACATGCACATCATGATCACATCTGTGTCAGTCGCAACCACTACAGCCCGTTTGTGGTGCAGAATTTTTACTGAGTATGCAATGTGAGCAAACATCCTGGTATCTGCCTCCTCATGTTTCTCACAGGAAAGTTCTGGAAGCTCAACCTGATGATCCACTGACAACAGGACAGTGCGACCAGGATCACGGAAGATTCCACCAAGAATAAGTGTGCATCCTGCAGGAAGTGACTTGTTCTGAGCTGCTCAATGCTTCTCCCATGTAGTTCAACAGATTAGCTTTATTCAGTGGATTGTGAATGAAGCCTTTCCATTCAGGTATAGGGAGAGTATCATGTGGCTTGTACTCCATTTTGCTAGGGCAGGTCTTCATCCTCTTCTCTCGTTCCTCACCTTTCAGACTTTCAGCAGGGGAGACATCATATCGATCACCAACAAAGTGGATGCAGTCACACTTGTCTGGGATGATTCCAAGGAGCTGCCTCAGGTACTTTCCTTGCAGTTCATGGAAGGTGCTGCTCCCAAGATGTTGGTAACGTTGAATGAAAGCCATGGCATCTACTACCATTACAACAGGCTTGTCGGACGGCGGTAGTCTGTTCACTTCCCCCCATGAGCTGCCAAGGACTGTCTTGATTGCAGCCAGGTAGTCTGCCCTGTTTCCTTTACGCATAGCATAACCTTGGTCAAGGGATGGATCTGGCTCAAACAGGGAGGCTGGGCAACTTGTCCATTCATGACCAAAGACTTCCACCTTCCTGTCTTCATCTAAGTCCTGCACAAAGTACAGGTTCCGGACAACTGCACTCTCTTCCTCGTAGACCTTCTTGGCTTTGAATGCCACGGAGAGTGACTTTTTTGGCTTTGCTGCAAAAGTGGCAAGTTTTATTTGGGCTGCTTTCTCACTGTCTGTTTTTCTTGCTGCAGCCAGTGCCTCCAGTCCTTTTTCACGAGCGCTTGCCAAGTCTGCAGATGCAGCTTTGTGGCCTGTTGAGATGTTCATCAGCTCCTGTTCTTCACATGTGAATGGATTGATCATCTGGTTGTGGATGACAGCTGTTATTTTCCTTACACTTTCTGCCTCCTTTGCACCTTGGCTGTTAAAGTCCTCATCGTGTTTGGTGTCATCCATATCCAGGTGTGCCATAGCCTTTGTCTGCTCTGACACGGCTGTCAGAACTGGAAGAGCTTTCAAGTATTTCTCCATGGCCGCTGGCTGCTGACTGATGCCAGTGAAGAGTTTTGTCTTGGCATCACGGTTGTAGGTTTTCTCAAGTACCATGTCTGTCCAGACACCATTGAACCGTCCTTCTGTTTGACGTACAGTGAACTTCCCATCCTTGAATTCCCTATGGATGTTTGGAGCCAGTGTAGGCAGGCTTCTCATTGCTTCTAGGTAGTGGGACAGGCAGGATATATACTTGTAGTGCCCAGCAGCTACAAGGTATGGTAACATCTTTTCTACTTCAGCCAGGTGTTCCTCCCACAGACCTGCACGCTCAGCATGGATGAACCGTTTCAGAATCATCACCATATCCATGTACATTAGCCATCGTTTTGTGATAGGTGAGGTACATGCTTCATCAAACTCAGCCATCAAACATGACAGCTTTTTCAGTTGGTCAGTTGCATCAGCACACGCAGAAGATGCCTTCTCTACATCCTCTTCTGACAGGGCATCTAGGAGTAGCTGGACATTGTTGGCAAGCACACACATGTACTCCAGGTCCTTCTCTTCAATGACCAACCATCTGGCAAATGCTTCCCAGTGTAGGGCAAACATGGCTGCATACACCATAGTGTGGGCATGCAGCATTGCATAGTAGTCTTTCCCAGTGATGATTTTGTTTGCTGTTCCACGGAGACAGACATCAGCTTCGACCATGATGTCTTCGATTCCAGTGGACTGCATCAAATGCCTAATGGCTCCAAGGAAATTCTGAGCAATGTGGAAGCCACCCATGCGCAAGATAAGTTTGGCATACTTCTCTTGGTTCTTCTTTTGCAGACTCAGAACCACCTCATAGATTCCTTGGTCACATGTGATGATGACATACTCTTGGCCATGTTTTCTCGACACATCCATGCAGTAATGAACTGACTGTTCAACCACATCTGGGTTTGTTGGTGACTTGAGGAAGGAGGGACCATAGCTGATCACAGTTGCAGGGGTGGCATCTGGGATGAGAAATGCCTGGAATGAACTCCATGTTGGAGCAGCGCAGCTTGGTTTCAGTTCCTCCAAGAGTACAGTAGGGCAGCTATGCACCAAATGCCACAGGATGCTCAGGTGGTTAAGAGGTTCTGCTTGACACACAGGTAGCTTAGGCTCTGTTTCAACTCAAACCAAGGAGCGACTCCTTTGACGATCTTTTAGACTGAGGTGGCTTTCCTTGGTTTGAAAAGGCTGAGAAGATTCCAGAGATGATTGGCGGGTTTTCAGCAGAGATAAACTAACCATTGGTGTGGGATCTTCATCTGGATTCTTGTACTGGAATATGACGTGTGTTGTGCCATGCTGTGTTCGTCCATCCTTTGTGTACTCTTGGAAGTCAAGGTTATCAAATGCAAACTGTGTGAATCGTCCAACCTTGAGTTTCGTTGGTATGAAGGCACCATCCTTAGTTGCCTGCTCTTCAACTGATTTTGCCATTGTTGTAATATATCTCTGTGCTTCTTGGTAGCTGTTGCTGTTCCCAAATCTATTTAGGAGTGACACAGTCGACTTGGTTCTGGTTTCCTTGAGGATGTGTGTTACGTTCCCCGTTAAAGGTCCAGGGGATAAGGGGAAGTAACAAAGAAAATGAAAGTATCCCGGGGGAATAAGAAAGGTGGGAGGCGGAACCAGGTGTAAAAACAGATTTATTAACAAAAAGACCCTTTAGTCAAACTACTATAAAATAAACAGGCAACTAAAGAGGCTGGCTTTTAACTAACCAGGCTTTAACAAAAACTCAGATCAAATCAAACAAGAACACTAATAAGTTTCACCCTCCTTCTCAAGGAGTCTAGACACAAGAGCTTGCTCTCTGGTTGGCAACAATGGCCCACTGGCACTGTTGGGTGTCTCTCTCCAAGTTATATACCCAGCTGATGAGGAATTGGGGTCACCTGGGCTCAATCAGCAGCTCCACAGGAGGCGGGGCATCACCTGGAGAGGGAAAACTACAGACACACGGCACTAGGGCCGTAACACCCCCTCCCATAAGTACAAACCCTAGGTTTGTATATATGAGAGGGTAATCACATACACAACACACGGCATTGGGGCCGTAACACCCCCTCCCATAAATACAAACCCTAGGTTGGCATTCAAGAGGGTAATCCTCTTCACTCCGTTTCAAGTTGGCTTCGTCCTTCTCCCTGAGCTGCTGCATCAGGCAGATGTTTTGCTCCTGCATGTCCTCAAATGCTTGGCCTGTCACATCCATCTCCCAGAGCAAGGCATCCTCCTGTTGTTTCGCTATTGAAAGCTTCTTGTTGAGGATGTCGACCTGCACCTTTACAGAGCGAATCTTCCTCAGGGCCTCTTCGTCAGCCATCTTCTTGCCTTCTCTTCGCTCCCTCTCTTCCAGGTCCTTCAGCCTCAGCTCCTCTGCCTCGGTCTTCTCAGCCGCCATGAGCTGGACTTTGTCCCTCTGCTCCTTGGGTGCTGAGCGGTACATATCAAGCAGCAGTACGCTGTTCAATCCACCCCTGTCCTCTTCACTCTTCTCTCATCTCCACTCTTCTCCTCTCCTCTTCAATCCACTCCTCTCCTCTCCACTCTTCTCTCCTCTCCACTCCTCTTTACTGTCCTCTCTACTCGTCTCCAATCCTCTGCTGACTTCTCCTCTCGCTGTCTTTTCCTCCACAGCAACTCCAATAAGATCAGAACCAAATCTGTAAATGGGAAATATCGTGCATTCAGGTGAAAGAAGTCCAGATATTTGACACTACCAGCTAACTAGCTGTTCATAAATCCACTCTCTCTATACACCGTACAGTACTATATATATAAAAACAAACTATGCATAATAAATAGTTTGTTTACAGCTTACAGAACATTTGTATTTTTCAGTACTGTGATATCCAACATAGCTACATTTCATTTTTGTGTGGCCATTCATGCCACAAGCTAACTAGCTACAATTTTTCTAAACCTGAACCTAACAACTGGCCATGTAGCTTATTGCTAACGGTAGCTAACGTTTAGGGCAGCCTATAGTTATCCTTACTAGCCTGCTATCTGTCTGACATGAAAAACACTTCAGCTAATTACCATTACAATATCCATAATTACCATTCCCTTCCCCAAACGCTGGGACAGACCTATTCACAAAACGCACTGTCACTAGTCGCTTACCAGAGAAACTGATGAGCAGCTCTGAAGCCCGCTGGTAACCGTTGGTTGCTTGTTCCAAACTCATGCAAATCACTAAGATCGTGTGTGTGTGTGTGTGTGTGTGTGTGTGTGTGTGTGTGTGTGTGTGTGTGTGTGTGTGTGTGTGTGCCATGATGCTAAATATCCAGTATGTCTTTCGGAATTCTGAGAGAAGCCCAAAATTCTATTGAGGTTCTGAGCCTGTTGATCGCCAGCTAGCAGTAAAATCATCACAGAACCAATGATTTGGGTTGGGTTTTTATAAAAACAAATCTGTGGAGTGAGTATACTGTTTGGAGAAAAGAAGGGCATATCGACTGATGTCATAACTCGGGGCCATAGTTGATTCCCAATGAAGTAAACATGAAAATATTGAAAAAAAAGGGAAAAAACGCCTCATTTTTTTTTTTGCATTAAATTGGTCCCAAATCATGAAGAAATGTATTTTAAGAGTTATTTTTTCCGTGGATGTCGTCACCACATGTGTTCTGTGTATCTGGGATGCATTTATTGACAGCCTGCCCAACCCACTGAGGATTTGGAGAAAAAAATCATTTCCCCCATTTTTCTGTCTTAACATGAAGGGTGCATACACTACAATGGCCGCACATTTTTTTCGCGATGTTTCCGGCAGAGCAGACCCTTCAGTTATTGGACCTTAGTGTCCAAGTTAACAGAAAAAACACAAACAAAAAGTACGGCAGACCATTTTATTGAGCTTTCGAGCCTGTGGATCCCTGACTATGAGGGCCGTTGCCTCCTGTCCTGCAGACCAAAGAATGCAAACCGCAACACACAGCGGAAGCTGGTGTGACGGGCCGGACATCCAGACGACCCAGAGCTTACCTGCACACACCACTGGCACCGAGGACTCTGGCACAGAGTCACGGGCAAACACCTCGTGTCATTACCAGGTCTGGGCGCAGAGTCGAGCCGAGACAAGTGCTGGACTTGTACTTGTAAAGGATGGAGGCAGATCGCTGCCCTATATAAAAGTGAAGAAAAAAATCCTGTTACAATGTTCACTGAATCGCAAATGTGAAAAAGTGAAATGCAGTTGAAATGTGTTTGTTCAACATACCCGTTACTTACCTGTTACTTACCTGTTACTTACCTGTTACTAACCCGTTACTTACCTGTTACTTACCTGTTACTTACCCGTTACTTACCCGTTACTTACCTGTTACTTACCTGTTACTTACCCGTTACTTACCTGTTACTTACCCGTTACTTACTAACCCGTTACTTACCTGTTACTTACCTGTTACTAACCCGTTACTTACCTGTTACTTACCCGTTACTTACCTGTTACTTACCCGTTACTTCCCTGTTACTTACCTGTTACTTACCCGTTACTTACCTGTTACTTACCCGTTACTTACGTGTTACTTACCTGGTACTTACCTGTTACTTACCTGTTACTTACCCGTTACTTCCCTGTTACTTACCTGTTACTTACCCGTTACTTACCTGTTACTTACCCGTTACTTACCTG
>JAJHIY020001135.1:1840000-1967500 GCA_022114975.2 Lampris megalopsis | reverse complement strand
TGTTTGATCCGGTATTTTTTAAGCTGCCTATATGAGAAAGTGAAGTCGTTGTTGAGCTTTTGCAGTGATGTGTTCTGTAATGTCCGTAGACGCCTTGTCTTACTGACATAAGAATAATTCAAGAAGGAGCCGACTTCGTAGGTTCTTAACTGTGTAGCTTTTACTAGCGTCCGTTCAACATACAACCTTCCTAACATGCGCGTCTCACGTCCTGTATACGTCACACGCACTGCACGTGCACCCGTGAGTAGGTCAAGTTAAACACGTGACAGGACCTTCAAAATAATAACATCTTTCATTCATTACATCTCCCCCTCTAAGATGATTTTCTAAACATTTCTCTGAACATTTACTGCCAACAATTTTAACTCCAGTTTAGCAACTCCTGACTTTAACCGTAGCTTTATTTGACAAATAAAATAATACCATTTTCTTTCTTTCAGCGACTGTAAAACAGAAAGAGCAAAGACATCAAACATCCTTGATTTACAGTGTCCAACATTTTACTGACAGGCCTGGGGTTTAAGCTTTAAAGAGTCCATAACTCAACTGAAATATTTATATTTTAATTCCAACCTGTATATCACCCCCCTTTTCACAAAGAAAATAAAAAACCTCCCACAGTACACAAGTCCATACACCTCACAAATCCAGCCGGACTGCTGGCTTGCTCACCCTGCCAGAGCGAGTAACATGTGGTGTGGAAGTTGGCATTTCTGCTGCTCGGGACTCATCCGTGTTTCCATTCTCCCCTGGAGTGACATGGTCAGGATCCCTGCTGACAAAGGTGAGTGTTTTGGGTGTGGCCAACAGGTAGCGCCTGTTCCTTCTGTAATGTTCACCTTGAGCTGTCTCCACTATGTAGGATCTGGGAGTGGAGCTCTGACTGTGAACAACTGCTGGCATTGTCCATGTTTTCTGTCCATCAAGTTTGGTGAGTACTGCGTCACCCGAGTTCAGTGGGCGCAGTGTCCGCACGCCGTTCCTGCGGTTGTAGTAGAAAGCCTGCCTCGATTTGGCTGCGGCGTCAGCGGTTTTGATCAATTCCTCTTTAGGCCAGGCCGGTTTCAGGTTATGCTGCAATGTGAGTAAGGTGGTTCTGATTCTCCTACCCATGAGCAATTGCGCTGGACTGGCTCCAGTGGAAGAAGAGGGTGTAGCTCTGTATGTCAACAGGGCGAGGAGAGGGTCTTCCTGTCTTAATATGCTTTTGGCTATCTGAACAGCCCTCTCTGCCTGTCCATTACTCTGGGGGTAGTGTGGGCTTGAAGTCACATGGATGAAGTCATAATCCTCACTGAACCTCCTCATCTCTTCTGAAACTAGCTGTGGCCCATTATCGCTAACTACAATTTCAGGGATACCAAAACGTGCAAATGTAGCCTTCAGCCTAGCTACAGCCTGACTGCTAGTAGTTGTTGGTAGATTTAGGATCTCCAAAAACCTGGAATAATAGTCAGACACTATCAAGTAGTTTTGCTTTTTGTACTCACACAGGTCTATGCCAACTTTCTGCCATGGTCTGGATGGGAGCTCACTTGACATTAAAGGCTCTTTTCTCTGTGTGTTCTTGTGTTCTCTGCAGAATTGACATTGCTGTATCTTTGTTGTAATGTGCTCTGTCATTTTGGGCCACCACACTGATTGGCTAGCTCTCTCTCTGCACTTAACTATCCCCTGGTGCCCGTCGTGTATTCTTTCTAAGATCACCTCCCTCATCTCTGTGGGAATGACGATACGACTGCCTCTGATGACTAAACCATCTACCTCAGATAACTCCCCTCTCACCTGATAAAAGTCTCTGACTGTCGACATACTCAGGCCAGCCGTGTCTGGTGAAGCCCAACACTGTCTGGAGCTGCAGATCCCCATCCGTGCTCTGTTTTATCTCCTGCATCCTTTGAGGTGTGGCAGGCACCTGGCACACGATGGTATCGATGTGTGCCGCAACATCATCATGAGAAGCACCATCTCTGTAGCGCTGCTCTGGGCCTCTGGAGAGTGCGTCAGCCACAGCTAACGTTTTGCCTGGTGCGTATTCAGCCACTGCATTGAAACACATCAGCCTCATTAACAGTCTCTGGCACCTAATGGGCACATTATCCAAGTCTTTGCTGTTCATGAGAGGCACTAGTGGTTTATGATCGGTGACAAGTCTGAAATTGTCAAGCCCAAACAAGTACTTCTCGAACCTTTCACATGCCCAGACGCTGGCTAAGCACTCTTTCTCGATCTGTGCGTACCTTGTCTCTGCGTCACTCAGCCGTCGGGAGCAGTAGGCCACGGGCTTCCAGTGTTCCCCGTGCTGCTGGAGCAGAACGCCCCCCAGCCCGTAGCTGCTGGCATCTGCTGACACCACCGTAGCCTTAGTGACGTCATAAAAGGTGAGTACCGGGGCGGTGGCGAGTGCTGTTTTAAGGTCTTGGAATGTTGTGTTCTGTGCAGGTCCCCACAGCCACTCTGTCATTGCTTTAAGCAGTCTATAAAGCGGCTGACCTACAGTGGACAGCTCTGGGACGTATTTTGCCAAATAGTTCACCATCCCGAGGAACCTCTTGAGTTCCGTCACGTTCTGGGGCTGAGGAAAGTTCTCTATTCCGGCCACTTTGTCCGGGTCAGGTCTGATGCCTGCCTCGTCGATGACGTGACCAAGGAAGCGGACTTGTTTCTGTTTGAACTTGCATTTCGCTTGGTTCAGTTTGAGACCTGCTGTTTCAATGACCCCCAGCGCCTCTGCTAGGCGCCGGTCATGGATTTCCTCAGTCTCTCCATGTATAAGGATGCCATCCATGTACACCTCTGTGCCCTCTAGCCCGGTCAGAGTTTCCGCCATCTTTCTCTGGAAAATCTCTGGAGCACTTTGTTATGTATGCACACATCGACAGTGCTGCATTTGATTTGGTGCTGTTCTATTGTGCTGGGATCGATTGGTGATGCCTGCGGGCTCTGGGTTGTTTGATCGGGTCTGCCTTTGATGCTGTGTCAGTCTAAATAAAGAATGCCACGGAGAGGTTGTGTCGAGCGACAGCGCTGTGTCCTGACGTGATTTCTAAACTTAATATTGGCGACGAGGATGGCTGATATCTCCCTCCCACCACCTGCCCCCTTCCTGGCATTACCTGGCGAGCCTCCGGTACCATGGACTCGCTGGCTACATAGTTTTGAAAATTACATCATCGCCTCAGGGCTCGACGACGTGAGCCAGGCTAGGAAGACGGCTCTGTTGATACACTGCTTGGGAGCAGAGGGTCATCGTGTGCTCGGGACTCTGGGAAACGTCACAAACTTTGATGAAGCTGTGGGACTTATGAGCACCCATTTCGCTGCTCCACAGAGTGCCCTCCTTCGGCGATTTATATTCCGTCAGCGACACCAACTGCCTGGTGAGTCTGTGCAGCAGTACGTAGCTAATTTGCGAGGGCTAGCTAGCTCATGCAAGTTTGGCGCGCTTCAGGACGAGATGGTTCGCGACCAGCTAATCGAACACACCAACAACGCAAAGGTGCGTGAGACTCTCCTGCTGGAAAAAGACGGTCTGCCGCTGTCCACAGCAATTACCATCGCACTACAGGTTGAGAGAGCAGCTGAGTGTGCTGCTATGCTAAATACACAGTAAGTGGCCACCTCCAGTCAAGCTGCCAACGACTCCTCCCTCTACTCACGGCTGCCCCTCGGGACGCAACCCAGCCAGAGCGAGGCGGGCGCCGACTCCACTGGGGACGTCTTGCAACTGCAACGACGGCGTTCTCGGCCCCGCCCTCAACAGTCCTGTGGTAACTGTGGATCTCGGTCTCATGTTTCAAGGGCTCAGAACTGCCCTGCCCGTGGCCAGACATGCCGTAGCTGCGGTAAGCACAATCACTTTGCCAACGTCTGTCGATCTTCCCCGGCTGGGTCAGAGGGCCACACCCCCCAGTCTTCAACCGCCGTCATTCACAAGGTGAGCTCTGCGCCAGTGTCATTCAAATCATGCACAGTCAACATTAATGATGTGTGCATTCCCCTGCTGTTGGACACCGGTGCAAGTGTGTCTCTCCTGAATGTTGATACCTACAGTCAATTTTTCGGTTCACTGCCACTGTCCGCACCCTCAGCTGTCCTCTGTGGGTATGGTGACTCCAAAATCGATCTGGTTGGCTCTCTCCAACTGACTGTCCGCTATGGAACCAAGCTGGTGCCTAATGCAGTTTTTCATGTGGCACGCCGTGGGGCCAACCTGATGGGCCTGGACCTGTTCTCCGCTCTGGGGTTCTCCCTCTTAGACACAAGGGGGGCAGCAATCCTGACTGTCGCCACACCTTGGCAGCAGAAGTGGCCATCGCTGTTTATGGGGCTGGGCTGCCTCTCCGCCTTCACCCATCAACCTCTCCTCAACCCTGCTGTGAAATCTGTCATCCAACCACTGCGCCGCATCCCGTTGGCTCTCCGTGATGGGGTCTCCGCCGAGCTGCAACAACTGCTGGAAGCTGGCATCATTGAACCGGTGGACGCGTCACCTTGGGTCTCAAACCTCGTGGTGGCTAAGAAGAAGTCGGGGGGCCTGCGTGTCTGCGTCGATCTACGTGCAGTAAATAAGGCAGTGGTCCCGGATAAGTATCCACTGCCCACCTCAGAAGAACTCACTGCTCAGTTCTATGGCTCTGAGGTGTTCTCCAAGCTCGACCTCAGACAGGGGTACTTACAGGTGCCCCTCCACCCCCGCAGCCGAAACCTCACAGCCTTTGTGACACATGCAGGAGTGTTTCGCTACACCAGGATGCCTTTCGGTCTCAGCTCCGCCCCTAGCTGCTTCCAGAAAATCATGGTCTCCGTGCTGGCTGGCATACTGGGCGTGGCCATTTATCTGGACGATATAGTGGTACACGGGCCCACCAGTGAAATCCACGACAAGCGCCTTAACATGGTCTTCGCAGCCCTGTCCAAGCACAAACTAACTCTCAATGCTGAGAAATGTGTGCTCTCTGTGCCAGCCATCGACTTCGTGGGGTTCCGGCTGTCAGCGAGCGGTGTAACTCCACTACAATCCAACGTGGACGCCATTCAGGCCATCCCTGAGCCCAGCTCGGCCGCCCAGGTCGCCTCCTTCCTGGGAATGACAAGTTACTACCTGAGGTTTCTTCCCCAGTACTCTGCGACCACAGCCCCCCTGCGCCAGCTGCTGCGTAAGGACGAGCCATGGGTGTGGTCAAAGGCATGCAGTGACGCTGTGCGTGATCTCAAGACTCAACTGACTTCACCACCAGTGTTGGCTCACTTCAACATCTCCAGCTCCACCTTTGTGACCTGTGACGCATCAGCCACAGCGATAGGGGCCGTGCTGTCTCAAACCCAGAACGGTGTGGAGAAGCCCATTGCCTTCGCCTCCCGTGCCCTCAACCTGACCGAGCAGCGGTACTCCGTGGGTGAGCGTGAGGCGTTAGCCTGTATCTGGGCTTGTGAAAGGTGGCACCTCTACCTCTATGGCCGCTCCTTCACCCTCAGGACAGATCACCAGGCCCTGACAGCGCTGCTGTCCACATCTGGGACAGGCCACAAACCCCTGAGGCTGCACCGCTGGTCTGACCGCCTCCGCCAGTACAACTTCAGCCTGCAGTTCACCCCAGGCAGAGACAATGTTGTCGCCGACCTGCTCTCTCGCTCTGTCTCCACCCCAGCTCCACAGACGGACACTGACTGTGTGGAAAAGGACATTGTCCAAATGCTACACACACCCCTCCAGGCCACTGTCTCTCTGCAGGAGCTGAGGGCAGCCTCCGAACAGGACCCTGTCCTCTCCCAGCTCCGCACCTACATCCAGAACGGCTGGCCTCACAAGGTCCCAGAGGAGCTGGCTGCGTTCGCCCGAGTCAGACAGGAGCTCTCCTGCTGGAACGACACCTGCGTGGCACGTGGGTTTTGCACAGTGGTCCCAGCTGCTCTCCGTGCACGTGTTTTGAATACGGCGCATGAAGGCCACCTGGGCATTGTGAAACTGAAACAGCGCTGCCGAGACCTGGTGTGGTGGCCGGGGATAGACAGAGATATTGAGGCTCTGGTGAAGGACTGTTCTGCCTGCCTTGTGAGTGGCAAGACCGGCCACCAGGCTCCCCCACCCCTGCAACCTCTCGCCTGGCCTTCTCAGCCCTGGGAACACCTGCAGTTGGACATTTGTGGTGAGATCCATGGAGTTCCCCACCACCAACGCTTCATGGTGGTCGCCTACGATCTACACTCAAAATGGCCTGAACTCACCACTTCCGGCACTGTGACCTCACAGATCATCATCGACTTCCTGGACTCTCTTTTCTCTCGCTGGGGCCTCCCAAAGGCCATCACCACTGACAACGGCCCTCAGCTGGTCTCTGCTGAGTTCACTGCTTATCTCGAAAGCAAGGGCATCCGTCATATACGCACTGCGTACTACCACCCCCAGGCCAATGGCGGCGTTGAACGTTTTCACCAGTCACTGAAGAACGGCCTCAGAGCACACATGGCCCAAGGGTGCTCTTTCACGCAGGCCATCCGTCACACTCTGCTGCACTATCGGGCCACACAGCACTCGACCACAGGCGTCTCCCCAGCCTCTCTCATGCTAGGCCGGGAACTGTGCATGCCCCTTGACAGGCTCCGCCCCTCCACACCTCAGGCACCTCCCTCTGGGGTCAGAGCCTCAGTCACTCGTCAGCAGACGCGGATGAAGCAACGGTTTGACCAGTCAAAACGAACCAGGGTGCCAGACATCAATGTGTCAGACTGGGTCAGGGTCCGCAGGCCCCACAGGGACAATAAAATGGCTTCATACTGGTCCTCTCCTCTCCAAGTCACCCGTCAGCTGGGCCCAGCCACTTACCTCCTCAGCGATGGCACTCGGTGGCACTCCAGTCGTCTACGGAAGGTGTCAGCTCCGCCACACACAGCTGGTGACACAACCATAGCCATTCCCTCAGCATGGCGAGACGCCCCGGGGCTTCATGCAGTTCCTACACGGGCCCCAGACATTCCTGGGCCTCAGCTTCCCCTGCCATCTCCCTCCCCACCTCGGCCTGCCCAGCCTCAGGCCGCCCCGCGACCTGTTCGCACACGTTTACGCCCTGGCCACCTAGAGGACTTTGTGTCAACCTTTCATGTTTGAAATCCTGCCGGGGGGGGGGGAAATGTTATGTATGCACACATCGACAGTGCTGCATTTGATTTGGTGCTGTTCTATTGTGCTGGGATCGATTGGTGATGCCTGCGGGCTCTGGGTTGTTTGATCGGGTCTGCCTTTGATGCTGTGTCAGTCTAAATAAAGAATGCCACGGAGAGGTTGTGTCGAGCGACAGCGCTGTGTCCTGACGTGATTTCTAAACTTAATACACTTGTTATACCAAATGGAAGGCGGCAGAAAGCATACCTCCCAAATGGGGTGATGAAAGTGGTGAGCCCCCTGCTGTCTTCATGCAAGGGGATCTGGTAAAACCCACTTGCTGCATCCAACGTTGTGAAGAACTTTGACCCTGCGAGCCTTGGCATTATTTCCTCCATAGTGGGCAGCACGTATTTCTCACGTTTCACCGCTTGATTCAGCCTCCTGAGGTCAGCGCAACAGCGAACCTCTTTCTTGTTCGGTTTCAGCACCGGCACCATAGCGGCACACCATTCTGTGGGCTGAGTCACTTTTTCAATAATGCCCTCATTTTCCATGCGCTGCAGTTCTTTCTTAACCAGTGGTACAAGTGGCAGCGGTCTCCGTCTGGCTGTATGCACCACGTATGGCTGGGCATCCTCCACCAGAGCTATTTTCACTGGGTCTGTTTTCAGCAGTCCACTTGAACCGAAAACTCTACTGACTTCATCCATCCGCTTCACTAGACCCATCTCCACTGCCTCTGGACGACTCAGCAGACAGCTGCCTCTCCCCTTGATCACATACACTGGAAAGGAGTATTGTTTCTCCTTGTAGTTGGTTGTGGCTTGAAACTGTCCTATGCAGCTGTTTCCACCTGGGCTTATGAAGCATGTGTCAGGAGGTCCCAGTTTTATGTTTGGCTTCAGCTTTTTAAATGTCCCTTGGTTGAGAACAGTAGCGTCAGCCCCCGTGTCAATTTTAAAGGTTATTGGTACATCACTTATTGTTAAACTAACAGTCCAATCCTCTTGACTGCTCTCTTTGCCAACTTCTCCCAGAAAGTACAGCTGTTTAACCTCTTCAGTAACGTCTCTCACCGCTTTAGAGTGACATACACGCTCCCAATGTCCCTTTTTATGACACTTGTTGCACTTACTGTTCGTTGCAGGACACTTCCGCTCATCGGTGTGCTGCGTCTTGCCGCACCTCCCGCATTCATCTGCTTTGTTGGTTGCAGGACTGCTGCCACCACATGACGCTGTCCGCCCTTTTTCTTTTGGTGTCCGTCCCGCCGTCGGACAACATTGACGTTAGCCAGCTGGGCCTCTGGTTGGTTAGCTTGGAGGCTGAGCTGCTTTGTTATTGCCTCCGCCTGGCGCACTTGTTCAATGACTTTCACCAGAGTAAGGTCCGCTGTGAGCTGGAACTGACGGGAGAGCACTTTGTCTTTTATGCCCACTACCAGACGATCTCTGATATGTTCATCCCTCTTGTCCCCAAACTCACAGTGTTCAGACAGCTCATACAATGTCCGGATGTACATCTCCGCTGTCTCTCCTGGCTGCTGGCTACGTTGATAGAAGCGCGCCCTCTCATGTAGGATGTTACGGCGGGGAATAAAGTAGTCGTCGAACTTTTTCAGTACGATATCATAGTCCACTTTATCACCCTCCGCCGCGAAGTCAAACGAGCTGAATATCTTTTCAGCCTCGCTTCCCATTGCATAAATCAGCGAACTCACTTGAATCTCCCCGTCGTCTTTATCCAGCTTTGTCGCGAGCCTGAAGCGCGAAAACCGTTGTTTCCACTCCGGCCATTCAACGGGGCAGTCAAACTTGAATTCACTCGGCGGATTAAACTTCGGCATGACCGCTCGTGTTCAGATACACAGACTATTCTGACACCATGTAATGTCCGTAGACGCCTTGTCTTACTGACATAAGAATAATTCAAGAAGGAGCCGACTTCGTAGCTTCTTAACTGTGTAGCTTTTACTAGCGTTCGTTCATCATACAACCTTCCTAATGTAAACCACTAATAGGGTCTGACCCTGTAGCCGAGCGGTTAGTGACGTCGCCTTGTGGTGCAGGACACCCCGTATCGAATCCCGCACCGGGCAAGAAAATAACCGGTTACATTGGTGGCAGCGGTGGGATCCGGAAGTGTGCAGATCCTCAGGAGTCTCTTCGGAGCGCGGGAATAACAAAGCGCGAGGGCGCGCTTCCGGGAGAGGGTGACGACTGTAAACTACTAATAAGACACGTTAGCCCCTAGCTAACGTGTCTGAGCCTATAGCCGAGCGGTTAGTGGCGTCGCCTTGTGGTGCAGTACACGCCGTATCGAATCCTGCACCGGGCAAGAACATAACCGGTTACACTAACATGAGCGTCTAACTTCCTGTATACGTCACACGCACTGCACGTAGGTCAAGTTAGACAAGTGGCAGGACCTTCAAAATAATAACATCTTTCATTCATTACACCATGTGTTTATAAACAATACGGTGTGTTTATAAAAAAATTTCGTGTGTTTATACACAATACCGTGTGTTTATAAACAATACGGTGTGTTTATACACAATACCGTGTGATTATAAACAATACCGTGTGTTTCTAAACAATGCCGTGTGTTTCTAAACAATACGGTGTGTTTATAAACAATACGGTGTGTTTATAAACAATACGGTGTGTTTCTAAACACTACGGTGTGTTTCTAAACAATACGGTGTGTTTATACACAATACCGTGTGTTTCTAAACAATACGGTGTGTTTATAAACAATGCCGTGTGTTTCTAAACAATACGGTGTGTTTCTAAACACTACCGTGGTATAACGACCCAACCCAGCGGTGGGTTTCATGATCACATATGGACGTGACCATTAACTGGAGTTACAGTGGCCATGGTTACTGCTCACATCCCTCGGCCCCGCCCTCGCATGGATATGGCCTCTGACTGCCCGTTCTCACCATGTTCCTCCCTGTCCCGGATGTCGCCCCTCATCTCAGGCCTCAGGCGGCTGCTGTGGGGAAGCGGGAAACTCAGCACCACGTCTCCCAGGCCGTGTGTTTGCCCGTGGACATGGAGGACTGCGGCTCACCGTGGTCGCCTCAGCAGCAGAGGTAGGTCTGATGCGGTCCCGCTCTGCAGCCTGGTGTGGGAGTGGCGGACCAGGCTGTTGTACCGGGAGGGTAACACACCTTTGTTTCTCTCCGCCTGCTCTCCCGGGCGTGGGCCGACAGCGCGGTCACGTGACCGGCGTGCGGCAGGTTCCCCGTCAGTGCGCAGGCGCGCTGCTCAGTCTGCGTCACCTGGACTTGGTGAGTTCACCGATTCCGTTCCTCTTTACTACGCGTTGTGTTGCTCTGCACCTCATGTTGCACACAGCGCCCCGACCCGCGGGGTTTACTTGTGAATGTACCAGCTGAGGTGTGTGTTGTGTGTGTGTCCTTAAAGGATCAACACAACACACCTCAGCAGAGGTGAATTATACCGAGGAAGAGTTCAGGTACGTCTCCCTCTCTCGTCTCTACACTGCGCTGTTGGTCAGGTGAACTGATTTAGATTCGACTTCACCGCAACACACAACACTGCAGCGCTTTATGGTTGTAGACCACAGTATGACGCGTCACGTCCCACGCGTCTTCTTACTCCACCTGTCTCACGTGTGAATCGATCTTTCTCCTGTTGTGCGTTTCCTCGTGGAAGGGGGCGCTCCAGGGACTGCAGACTGTGTGTTGCACAGCACCGTCAGGTGACTGCGCCGCCCTCTAGAGTGAACTGTGGTGTAGGGTGTTCAAAACGGGACTGGGTTAGTTTTGTTGTATTCATCGTTAACTACAATAAACAAGTTTTGGTTGGGAACTGCACAGTTCGGATTTGTCACCATGCAAACACAGACCTTCCCTCGTTGCAGTGCATTGTGTTGCTATGGAGACGACGGCATGGTGTCCATGTTACACTACACCTTCCGGTTCCGCTTACATTGAACTGATGTTTTTGTATTTGTCATTACGACGTAACTGACACATCCTTGTTGAATCCCCTCTCTTGACTCCGTCTTTGACCACCGACCGATGTCCAGCCATGGAGTGTGTGAGGCTAGTCCTGCAGTACTTCCAGTCCAACTCGGAGTCCATCTCCAACGGACTCTGTGTGGTCCTGGCGCTGGTGAGCGTCAAGCTCTACACCAGCTTCGACTTCAACTGCCCCTGCCTGCCCGAATACAACCGGCTGTACTCGCTGGGGGTGCTGGCGGTGCCCCCGGTCATCCTGCTCCTTCTGGGCATCCTGGTGAACCGGCATACAGGGGTCATGATGGATGAGTGGAGGCGGCCCGTGGGGAACAGATCCAAAAACCCCGCCATCGTAAAGTGAGTCCAAAGGCTTTGTTGTGTTGTTTGTTCATCTGGTTTGTATCTTTTTGTGTCCACGTTTCAGAACACAAGACGCGAACAGAGGACGCGTGGGAGGACGCGAGGGAGGACGCGTGGGAGGACGCGTGGGAGGACGCGTGGGAGGACGCGAGGGAGAACGCGTGGGAGGACGCGTGGGAGGACGCGTGGGAGGACGCGTGGGAGGACGCGAGGGAGAACGCGTGGGAGGACGCGAGGGAGGACGCGTGGGAGGACGCGTGGGAGGACGCGTGGGAGGACGCGAGGGAGGACGCGTGGGAGGACGCGTGGGAGGACCCCAAGACCACCACGCGTACGTCTGCCTCGTCTGAAGGTGTTGGGGTGCAGTCGTGTGTCCTTTGAGCTCCTTTTCAATCCGCAGTAATCACACTTAACCCGCGAGACATCTTACCCGTAGGAACCAGAACACGATGGAGTCAAACCCGCCTCGTCAGTCGGCTCACACGCCCCGCCACTGCTGTTCGGTTGGGTCTCCACCGCTCCTAACTAGTGCGCCTCTGTTAACCCTCGATGTGTGAGTTTTAGCGCAGCCGTGCATGTAAAGACTACTGAGAGCCGCCGTGTCCCTCCTCCCAGGTACCTGTTCTCCGCCATGCTTCAGAGGGCCATGCTGGCCCCGCTGGTCTGGATCTTAGTCACCTTGCTGGATGGAAAAGTCTTCGTCTGTGCCTTCAGTATGAGCGTCGACCCCAGACACTTCTCAGGTACCTGAATGGGTATAATGCTGCTATAACGCTGGGAGGAGGAAGCCCTGCTGGACGCCGCGGCGTCCAGCAGGGCTTCCTCCTCTGTACCTACACCTGTACCCATGATGATGCTCCCATGAAGAGCTGGTGCTTCCTCTGTACCTACACCTGTACCCATCCTGATGCTCCCATGAAGAGCTGGAGCTTCCTCTGTAACTACACCTGTACCCATGCTGATGCTCCCATGAGGAGCTGGAGCAGCCTCTGTAACTACACCTGTACCCATGATGATGCTCCCATAAAGAGCTGGTGCTTCCTCTGTAACTACACCTGTACCCATGATGATGCTCCCATAAAGAGCTGGTGCTTCCTCTGTAACTACACCTGTACCCATGCTGATGCTCCCATGAAGAGCTGGTGCAGCCTCTAACTACACCTGTACCCATGATGATGCTCCCATAAAGAGCTGGTGCTTCCTCTGTAACTACACCTGTACCCATGATGATGCTCCCATAAAGAGCTGGTGCAGCCTCTGTACCTACACCTGTACCCATGATGATGCTCCCATGAGGAGCTGGAGCTTCCTCTGTAACTACACCTGTACCCATGATGATGCTCCCATAAAGAGCTGGTGCAGCCTCTGTAACTACACCTGTACCCATGATGATGCTCTCATAAAGAGCTGGTGCAGCCTCTGTAACTACACCTGTACCCATGCTGATGCTCCCATAAAGAGCTGGTGCAGCCTCCGTACCTACACCTGTACCCATGATGATGCTCCCATAAAGAGCTGGTGCAGCCTCTGTAACTACACCTGTACCCATGCTGATGCTCCCATAAAGAGCTGGTGCAGCCTCTGTAACTACACCTGTACCCATGATGATGCTCTCATGAAGAGCTGGTGCTTCCTCTGTAACTACACCTGTACCCATGCTGATGCTCCCATAAAGAGCTGGTGCAGCCTCCGTACCTACACCTGTACCCATGATGATGCTCCCATAAAGAGCTGGTGCAGCCTCTGTAACTACACCTGTACCCATGCTGATGCTCCCATAAAGAGCTGGTGCTTCCTCCGTACCTACACCTGTACCCATGATGATGCTCCCATAAAGAGCTGGTGCAGCCTCCGTACCTACACCTGTACCCATGATGATGCTCCCATAAAGAGCTGGTGCTTCCTCCGTAACTACACCTGTACCCATGATGATGCTCTCATGAAGAGCTGGTGCAGCCTCTGTAACTACACCTGTACCCATGCTGATGCTCCCATAAAGAGCTGGTGCAGCCTCCGTACCTACACCTGTACCCATGATGATGCTCCCATAAAGAGCTGGTGCAGCCTCTGTACCTACACCTGTACCCATGATGATGCTCCCATAAAGAGCTGGTGCAGCCTCTGTACCTACACCTGTACCCATGATGATGCTCCCATAAAGAGCTGGAGCAGCCTCCGTACCTACACCTGTACCCATGATGATGCTCCCATAAAGAGCTGGTGCAGCCTCTGTAACTACACCTGTACCCATGATGATGCTCTCATAAAGAGCTGGTGCTTCCTCTGTAACTACACCTGTACCCATGCCGATGCTCCCATAAAGAGCTGGTGCAGCCTCTGTAACTACACCTGTACCCATGATGATGCTCCCATAAAGAGCTGGTGCAGCCTCTGTACCTACACCTGTACCCATGATGATGCTCCCATAAAGAGCTGGTGCAGCCTCCGTACCTACACCTGTACCCATGATGATGCTCCCATAAAGAGCTGGTGCTTCCTCCGTAACTACACCTGTACCCATGATGATGCTCTCATGAAGAGCTGGTGCAGCCTCTGTAACTACACCTGTACCCATGATGATGCTCCCATAAAGAGCTGGTGCAGCCTCCGTACCTACACCTGTACCCATGATGATGCTCCCATAAAGAGCTGGTGCTTCCTCTGTACCTACACCTGTACCCATGATGATGCTCCCATAAAGAGCTGGTGCAGCCTCTGTACCTACACCTGTACCCATGATGATGCTCCCATAAAGAGCTGGTGCAGCCTCTGTACCTACACCTGTACCCATGATGATGCTCCCATAAAGAGCTGGTGCTTCCTCTGTACCTACACCTGTACCCATGATGATGCTCCCATAAAGAGCTGGTGCAGCCTCTGTACCTACACCTGTACCCATGACGATGCTCCCATAAAGAGCTGGTGCAGCCTCTGTACCTACACCTGTACCCATGATGATGCTCCCATAAAGAGCTGGAGCAGCCTCCGTACCTACACCTGTACCCATGATGATGCTCCCATAAAGAGCTGGTGCAGCCTCTGTAACTACACCTGTACCCATGAGGATGCTCTCATAAAGAGCTGGTGCTTCCTCTGTAACTACACCTGTACCCATGCCGATGCTCCCATAAAGAGCTGGTGCAGCCTCTGTACCTACACCTGTACCCATGATGATGCTCCCATAAAGAGCTGGTGCAGCCTCTGTACCTACACCTGTACCCATGATGATGCTCCCATAAAGAGCTGGTGCAGCCTCTGTACCTACACCTGTACCCATGATGATGCTCCCATAAAGAGCTGGCGCAGGCTCTGTAACTACACCTGTACCCATGATGATGCTCCCATAAAGAGCTGGCGCAGGCTCTGTAACTACACCTGTACCCATGATGATGTTCCCATAAAGAGCTGGTGCAGCCTCTGTAACTACACCTGTACCCATGCCGATGCTCCCATAAAGATCTGGTGCTTCCTCTGTAACTACACCTGTACCCATGATGATGCTCCCATAAAGAGCTGGTGCTTCCTCTGTAACTACACCTGTACCCATGATGATGCTCCCATAAAGAGCTGGTGCAGCCTCTGTAACTACACCTGTACCCATCCTGATGCTCCCATAAAGAGCTGGTGCTTCCTCTGTACCTACACCTGTACCCATGCCGATGCTCTCATAAAGAGCTGGCGCAGCCTCTGTAACTACACCTGTACCCATGATGATGCTCCCATAAAGAGCTGGTGCAGCCTCTGTAACTACACCTGTACCCATGATTCTCCCATGAAGAGCTGGTGTAGCCTCTGTAACTACACCTGTACCCATGATTCTCCCATGAAGAGCTGGTGTAGCCTCTGTAACTACACCTGTACCCATGCCGATGCTCCCATGAAGAGCTGGTGTAGCCTCTGTAACTACACCTGTACCCATGATGATGCTCCCATAAAGAGCTGGTGCTTCCTCTGTAACTACATCTGTACCCATGATGATGCTCCCATAAAGAGCTGGTGCAGCCTCTGTAACTACACCTGTACCCATGATGATGCTCCCATAAAGAGCTGGTGCTTCCTCTGTACCTACACCTGTACCCATGATGATGCTCCCATAAAGAGCTGGTGCTTCCTCTGTAACTACACCTGTACCCATGCCGATGCTCCCATAAAGAGCTGGTGCAGCCTCTGTACCTACACCTGTACCCATGATGATGCTCCCATAAAGAGCTGGTGCTTCCTCTGTAACTACACCTGTACCCATCCTGATGCTCCCATAAAGAGCTGGTGCTTCCTCTGTAACTACACCTGTACCCATGCCGATGCTCTCATAAAGAGCTGGCGCAGCCTCTGTAACTACACCTGTACCCATGATGATGCTCCCATAAAGAGCTGGTGCAGCCTCTGTAACTACACCTGTACCCATGATTCTCCCATGAAGAGCTGGTGTAGCCTCTGTAACTACACCTGTACCCATGATTCTCCCATGAAGAGCTGGTGTAGCCTCTGTAACTACACCTGTACCCATGCCGATGCTCCCATGAAGAGCTGGTGTAGCCTCTGTAACTACACCTGTACCCATGATGATGCTCCCATAAAGAGCTGGTGCTTCCTCTGTAACTACACCTGTACCCATGCTGGTGCTCCCATAAAGAGCTGGTGCGTTCATGTTGTGTTTGTGGACATTAGCTGAACTCAGGTGTGGCCTAAAACATGTATGCTGCTCTGTTCAGGAATTCCCAACCACACAGGACTCGATGCAGCCAAACTCATGGCCAGAGTGCCCTGCAAGGAGGACGCCATCTTCAAGAACAGCTCTCTCCGCAAAGCTGTATCCCGATACGTGCGCTGCTACTCCCAAGTAGGCCCAAGTTAACACACACACACACGCACACACACACACGCACACACACACACACACACACACACACACATGCACACGCACACACACGCACACACATACACACACACGCATGCGTTTTTCTGAACTGTGAGGCCGTTCACTGACTACATTCATGCCCAGCCTTAATCCTTACTCTAATCTTAACCCTTACTCTAATCTTAACCCTTTCTCTAATCTTAATCCTTACTCTAATCTTAACCCTTACTCTAATCTTAACCCTTTCTCTAATCTTAACTTTACTCTAATCTTAACTCTTACTCTAATTTTAACCCTTACTCTAATCTTAACCCTTACCCTAATCTTAACCCTTACCCTAATCTTAACCCTTACTCTAATCTTAACCCTTACCCTAATCTTAACCCTTACTCTAATTTTAACCCTTACTCTAATCTTAACCCTTACCCTAATCTTAACCCTTACCCTAATCTTAATCCTTACCCTAATCTTAATCCTTACTCTAATCTTAACCCTTACCCTAATCTTAACCCTTACTCTAATTTTAACCCTTACTCTAATCTTAACCCTTACTCTAATCTTAATCCTTACTCTAATCTTAACCCTTACTCTAATTTTAACCCTTACTCTAATCTTAACCCTTACTCTAATCTTAACCCTTACCCTAATCTTAACCCTTACCCTAATCTTAACCCTTACTCTAATTTTAACCCTTACTCTAATCTTAACCCTTACCCTAATCTTAACCCTTACTCTAATTTTAACCCTTACCCTAATCTTAACCCTTACCCTAATCTTAATCCTTACTCTAATCTTAACCCTTACCCTAATCTTAACCCTTACTCTAATCTTAACCCTTACCCTAATCTTAATCCTTACTCTAATCTTAACCCTTACTCTAATCTTAACCCTTACTCTAATCTTAACCCTTACCCTAATTTTAACCCTTACTCTAATCTTAATCCTTACTCTAATCTTAACCCTTACTCTAATCTTAACCCTTACCCTAATCTTAATCCTTACCCTAATCTTAATCCTTACTCTAATCTTAACCTTTACCCTAATCTTAACCTAATCCTAAATTTAACGCCAAACCCAAAAATAAACCCTAAAAGGAGTGAGGACCGGTCAAAATGTTCTCACAAAAGCGTCCCTTCCCTCTGGTGGTTACAAATTAAATTTGTTCTTCACAAATATAGCTGAACAAGGTCCTACCCACAGACGTACAAACAAAAACACACCTTTTTTTAAAGCTTGGGCAATTCCTTGCCTTGTTATCTAACAAGCCATGGTATTTGGACAGTACTTTTGTGAGACTTTGTTCGTGGAGTAAGAGTTAAAAACATGTGGTTGCGGGTGTCCGGGTAGTGCAGCAGTCTATTCCGTTGCCTACCAACACGGGAGTCGCCGGTTCGTCCCTACAGACACAATTGGCCGTGTCTGCGGGTGAGAAGCCAGATGTGGGTATGTGTCCTGATCGCTGCACTAGCACTAGCGCCTCCTCTGGTTGGTCGGGGCACCTGTTCGGGGAACTGGGGGGAATAGCGTGATCCTCCCACGCGCTACGTCCCCCTGGTGAAACTCCTGTCAGGTGAAAAGAAGCAGCTGGCGACTCCACATGTATGGGAGGACAACCCGGTATCACGCCAAAGCGTGTAATACACCCGCCAGTCCACCGTGTCAGTGTCACGGTTCGCCTCGCCCGGGCGTGAAAAGTACACGCGTGTATGAAAGTGCAGTGCCAGCAGGGGGCGGTGATTAGGGTTCGACACTCTACCGCCAAATGAAATGTAATTAACATGACAACATAGGCAACATAAAACACTTAAAATATGAGAAAATGTATCTTCATCACACCCGATGGTAGCAGAGGGGGTGGGGCAGAGACCGGGACGGCTCGCAAGTGTTACGTTAACAACAAGGCTGGCCAGGGTTAACAATGATGAGCCAGCCGGAGAGCAGAGTGTGTGATGCATGAACAATTTACTAAGACTCACGTGTAATACACAAAAGGGTCCGTGTGGCAACAACACAGCTCAACTAGAATCCTCTTTACAGGACACCTCCCCCTTTTAGCAAGGACCCGTCTGACCAAGTAGTATCAAATCTTTACAGAACATTTTTACAATATATAGTATTTACAAATCCAGATGCACCGGAGGGCGGGACACTCGGCCTGAACTTGTCACATTATGGTGTTGGTGTGTTGGTTACGTCAGTATGTTTGCGATTGTTTGTGTCTCTGGTGATATGAGTGTGTGTGTCAGTGTTACCTGGCTCTGGAATTGTGTCTGAGGCTGTGAATGATTGTACAATGTAGGACCTGGGTGTTGTCGCTTGTTGAATGACCCTAACCCCTGTTTCTTCTCTCTCGGGAGCCACACATTTTGGCCCGACTGCAGTGGTGGTAAAGGACGAGCTCTGTGACGCAGGTTGTTGGTTCTCTTTTGCCTGCTTCTCAGACTTCCTGAATCCTCGGTCAACGGGGGAGTAAGGATGTCAGGAGCTGTGGTATGGTGGTGTTGTGCAGGGGAATAACCACTCTCCAGAGGTGCGGTGCGGTATGACACCAGAGCCTTTGTTTTCTCACATCCTCCTTTTCACAGTCCTCCTGCCATAGCTGCTGCACGCTCCACCTCCCCATTCGCCTGTGGATACCTCGGGCTGCTGGTAACATGTGTAAAACCATACTCCGCAGCAAAGTCTTTGAAGAGTACACAGCTGTATTGCGGCCCGTTATAAGACATGACTTTCTGGTGTGCCTTCCTTCAGAGCTGCAATGATGGTGTTGGCAGAGGCTACCTTGAGGTGGGCTACCTCAGTATAGCATGAAAAATAATCCACTATGAGAAGGCAAGTGTTTCTCTGCCAGAAGAATAAGTCTATACCCACCTGTTACCAGGACTCTCTGTGCTCTGCCTTGTGCTGTGAACATGTGCTACAGTTCTCTCCACCATCTGACTGACGTTTACAGACAGTCCTGGCCACCAGACAGACTGGCGGGCCCTTGCCCTGCACTTTACGATACCTTGGTGACCACTGTGGAGGTTGCGGAGGATTTCTTGTCTCACGCAACGGAGAATCACGATTCTCTGTCCTCTGAGAAGCAACTCTCCAGCCAAGGTGAGGTTTTCTCTTTCTGGTCAGTATGGCCCCAGCTCTGGTGGGAGGGCATGTTTCTCAGGCAACTCAGTCTCGCAGTACTTGATGAGCTTTTCACAGACGGGGTCGGCTTTTTGATTCTCTTGAATCACTTTCAACCTTGCTTCTGTAGCAGGAAGGCTTTAGATGACTGCATCCATGAACATTTTGACATCTGTCTCATTGTCTTTTTTCTGCTCGTGTGAACGTGCGTTTCACATGGGCTCTTGATAATGCATCTGCTGTTATCAAGTGTTTACCAAGTACATGCACGATGTCAAACGTGAACCTCATCAGCCTCAGCTGGAACCTCAGTACTCTCGGGGGGAGCTCATCTAGTGCCTTGGTACTCAGCAGTGGCATTGGTGGCTTGTGAGCTGTCTGTACTTTGAACTTAAGTCCCAGGAGATTGGGCGAGACGCGTTCACAAGCCCACGTAGCTGCCAAAGCCTCCTCAGTCTGTGCATAATGTTTTTCAGCCTTGGACAGGCCTCTTGAGACACAATTGGCTTTCATGTTCCATCTGTCTGTTGTTGGCTCAGGGCACCCGCAAGGCCAAAGTAGGAGGCATCAGCCCAGATAGTTGGCCATCCCCATCACTCTCCTCATGCTTTCCACCCCAGTAGGTTCAGGCATCTCCATAATAGCTCTGATCTTGCCTGGATCGGGTGTCACACCGTCTGCTGTGAGCCGGTGACCCACGAACATGACGACGTCCTTGGCAAACACGTTTCGTTGTTCAGCGTCAGTCCTCCTTCTTTCAGCCTCTTCAGCACCTGATGCAGTCTCTCATTATGTTGCTGCATGTTTTCCCCCTACACTAATATGTCGTCAGCATGACACACTACTCCTGCACACCCCTACAGCATCTGCGACATGCGATGCTGGACATACTCAGGTGCTGATGAGGTCCCAAACGGTAGACGACTGAAGACATAATACCCAAATGGGGTGATGAATGTCGTCAGGAGTGAGCTCTCCTCTGACATTGGGATTTGCCAGAAGCCAGAGGTGGCATCCAGCTTCGTGAACACCTTTGCCCCTGCCAGCATGGTATGGTCTACCGCTGGGAGGATGTGTCCCTCTCTCCGCACCCACATGTTCAAGAATGTTAGGTCTACGCACAGTCGTAGGAAGCAGACAGGATGCTGGCTGGAGACCAAGGAGTAGGGTCAGGGCAAAACAGACGAGACAGGGCATCTGCCTTGGCGTTCTTGGAACCAGGACGGTAGGACAGGGTAAAATTAAATCGGGTAAACAAAAGAGCCTACCTGGCCTGTCTGGAGTTGAGTCGCTTGGCTGTCCGGATGTACTCCCAAGTTCTTATGGTCAGTCCAAAACCAAGAATGGGTGCTCCGCCCCCTCCAACCAGTGGCACCACTCCAAAGCCACCAACTCCCTGTACCCCACATCGTAATTCCTCTCAGCGGGGGTGAGCATCTGGGAGAGGAAAGCGCAGGGATGGGGCTTGTTGTCCTCTGGAGACTGCTGGGAGAGGACAGCACCCAGTCCCACGTCCGAATCATCGACCGCCACCACGAACTGCCACCGAGGATCAGGCAGCCTGAGGATGAGCGCTGATGTGAAGCTCTCCTTCAGCCACTGGAAAGCCTGATCGGCCTGGGGAGACCACAGAAACTTCACACTGGGGGAGGTTAAGGCATGCAGAGGGGCGGCGATGGTGCTGTAGCGACAGATGAACTGCCTGCAAAAATTGGCGAACCCCAGGAAACGGCGGAGCTGGGTCCTATTGGAGGGCGTAGGCCACTCCGCAACAGCACTGACCTTAGCGGGATCCATTTCTATGCTGCCTTCAGAGATGATGTACCCCAAGAAGGCTAGGGTGGAAACGTGGAAGTCGCACTTCTCAGCCTTGGCATCAGCTAGTAGTCGAGGAGGCGCTGCAGCACCTGCTGGACGTGTGACTCTTCATCGGGGGAGAAGATGAGGATATCGCCCAAGTAGACGAAAACAAACCGGTCCAACATGTCCCCAAGGACGTCATTCACTAGAACCTGGAAAACTGCTGGAGTATTGGTCAGACCAAAGGGCATCACGAGGTACTCGTAATGCCCACTAGGAGTGTTAAAAGCGGTCTTCCACTCATCCCCCTCCTGTATGCTGACCAAATGATAGGCATGACGAAGATCGAGTCTGGTAAAAAAATCATAGTACCTTGCAATAGTTCGAATGCAGAAGAGACAAGAGGAAGGGGGTACCTGTTCTTGACGGTGATGTCATTCAAGCCACGGTAGTCTATGCAGGGCGCAGCGTCTTGTCCTTTTTTCCTAACGAAGAAGAACCCCGCCCCCGCAGGAGATGAAGATGGTCGGATAATGCCAGCAGCCAGAGAAGAGTCAATATAATCCTTCATAGCCGTAGTCTCCGGGGCTGACAGGGAATGCAGACGGCCCCTGGGCGGCGAGGTCCCGGGAAGCAAATCAATGGCACAGTCGTAGGGTCGGTGAGGAGGCAGAGACGTAGTAACAAGACGGCACTCTGGAGAGGTCTGGAAAGTCAGGGTCCAACAAAACTGGAGGTGACGCGGAAGCAGGAGTCACAGCGGTAGGAGACAAGCAGTCAGGATGCAGAGAATGACCCGGGGTGGAAATTGAACACAGGCAGACGCTAGAGCAATCCCGGCCCCACCCCGTTACCCCCCCCCCAGTTGTCCAATCCAGGTGAGGGTTATGTTGTTTCAACCAGGGTAGGCTAAGGATAAGAGGATGCATCGGGGAGTTGAACAGGTGGAATCTTCAGGGATTCAGTGTGGTTGTTAGCCATAGTGAGTTGAACGGGGGTGGTTTGATGGGTAACTCTGCAGAGTAGACGACCATCCAGAGCATTGGCATCTAGAGGCTCAGACAGGGGAACGTGAATGACTTTCAGCTGTTTGGCTAACCCCCAGTCCATAAAATTCCTATCCGCCCCAGAGTCCACTAACAGCGGGAGATCAAGAGACATTGAAGATGAGATGAGCCATGCCTGAGTGAGTGGTCGAAAGGGATCTTTGAAAAAAGTTGTACGGCTCACCAGCGCAATGCCTTCCTGGTGGGCCCGTGTGTTTACCGGACAGTAGGAGATGAAGTGGCCCAGCTGAGCGCAGTAAATGCATCTTCCCTCCTGCAGGCGGCGCTGCCGTTCTTCGGGAGTGAGTCTGGTTCTGCCCAATTGCATCGGTTCCTCCGGAGCAGCAGGGGACGACGAAGAGACGGTCGCCGGAAGGGCACGGGCGGGCAGACGTCGGGGAGGACTAGTGACCGCAGGCTGCCCCCTCTTGACAGGCGGGAAGCCAACAGGCCTGGCTCTTTCCCGCTCTCTCACTTGGAGCCGGGTGTCAATCTTAATGGCAAGAGCGATGAGGTCATCCACACTTGAGGGCAGTTCTAAAGGAGCCAACTGATCCTTTAAAGGGTCAGCTAATCCATGGAGAAAGGCGTCGAATTGAGAGTCTTGGTTCCAACTACTGTCAGCAGCCAGAGTACGGAATTCAATAGCACAGTCGGGGACCCGACACTTACCCTGACGCAGACCCATTAACGCCCTCGCTGCCTCTCGACCCGTGGTCTGATGGCCAAAGATCTAGCGAAGGGTATGGGAGAACAGCTCTGATGACGCGCAGACCGGGGATCTCCTGGCCCACTCGGCCGTGGCCCAGGCTTCTGCTCTGTCGGTGAGATGGTAAATGATGTACGCCACCTTGACGTGCTCCGTGGGGAACGAAGATGCCTGGAGCTCGACATGCAGTTCACACTGGACCACTAAGGACTTGCAGTTGTCAGAATCTCCGGAAATCGCTCGGGTGTGGAGCGGTGGACCACCGGAGCTGGCGTCATTCTCGTGGGAGCTGGATTAGGAGGATTAGGGACGAGAGTGTCCATGCGTGCAGCAGCCTGCTGAAACCGGGCAGTCGCCTCCTGAAACTGGGTAGCCATGTAGCCTACCTGGGTGTCGCAGGTTTTCTGGAAAGCCTCATGGCGTGCTGTCATCTCATTCACCCCGCACAAATAGCGGCGAGTTGCTCCTCCTGTTGGTGGATTCGTTTTCCTTGGGCTTGGAGTGCAGCGCGCAATGTGTCGGCTGAGTCCATGGTATGGCCAGTTCGTACTGTAACACACACTAGGCAGAGGACTGAATAGCACGACACAAGAGACGAGGTCAGAGTTCAAAAGTAGTCTTTACTGAAAAGCAGGGTTCGGTACACACAAAAGGCAGTCCAGTAACCCAAGCAAACAATACCAAAGGAGTAGGCGAAGACGAGGCCCAGGGACAAAGCAAGGTAATCAAATCCAATAGTCTAAACAGATGATCCAAAAGGGTTAGGCAAAAGCGAGGTCCGGGAGCAGAGCAAAGAAATACACAAGAGCTACAAACACTAGAGAAAAGCTGGCACGAGTTGACTAGACACAAAACGAACTGGCACAGAGAGAGAGGAGCACAGAGACTAAACACACTGGAGGTAACAAGGCACAGACGAATCCACTCAGGGCGGGGAAAGTAATCATGCAGTAGGACACAGACACTGGGGCAGGAAGTGAAGTTTCTTAAATGAGAGGAGAGGTGAGACTTTCAAAATAAAAGACCCGACAATAGACATGACATAAAGAAAGCAAAACCTAGGGCACAGAGTGGGGTATGTCAGATTCAAACTGAGCTCACGAGATGCAGCTAGATAGAGAAGTTAGGAAGTCATGGTGCAGAAAACCCTAACTAAGTGGAACATTAGCAAACAAAACTGCTGATTGTTCTGACACAATGTTGCAGGTGATTCGGTGTGTTTGGCGATGTATCGACGTAATTTTAACATCTGTCTTGTATGACGCTTCTTTCCTTGCTTGATGACATGGTGGACTGTCCCCGTGTGGTGCAGAGACTGACACAATGTTTTGAACATTTTCTTTGTAGTAACTTGATCTTTTATTTACTCTGGAAAGTTCTGTTCATTATGACTGAGTCTTTGCCTCAGGTTGCATTAACTGACTGTGGGTCCTCTCTAAAACACGTGTATTACTTTATCGACATCTGTGATGTTCATAGTGAACCATTATTATTATTATTATTATTATTATTATTATTATTATACACTACAACAGACCACCCAACTCATCAGGCTGCTTCTGAATGTGACATTGTGTACATAACTGAACTGCAGTTTGCCGAAGTGAAAGGGGTTGAATACTTTTGCAAACAGCATATTCCATTTTTTATTTTCTGAAAAATATTTTGTGGTGTAAAACTCATGTTACTTAATGGTTACTCATTAAAAGTATTGTTGTAAATTAAAGAATACATAGAAAAATATTAATGTATTAGTTGTTATCCAATGAAATTGGTGATTTAGCAGGGGGGTTGAACACTTTTGCAACACTTTTGTAAGGTCTAACTGTCGTACTGTCATTGCCTTGCTCAGGCCGTTGGCTGGTCCATCCTTCTACTCTTGATCCTTCTGGCGGTGCTGGCACGTCTCATCAAACCCTGTTTTGACAACCACGCCACCTTCCTGCAGACGCGCTACTGGAGCAACTACCTGGACGTGGAGCAGAAACTGTTCGATGAGACTTGCGTGCTCCACGCCCGGGACTTTGCCCGGAAGAACGTGGTGCAGTTTTTTGAGGGCGCGCGGGGGGAAGAAGTGCTTCATCTGCCTCACCCGCCTCACATCAGGTACCACAGAATAGTGGAGGAGGAGGAGGTGCAGGAGGAGAGACTTTACGGGATAACCAAGCAGGAGCAGGTGGACCAGCTGCTGAACAAATGGTACCTCTGTAAACCGGAACTAAACGTCACCAACATAGCGCACAGGCCCCAGGTGTGCGTCACCTGGGAAGACAAACATGGGCAAACTCTGTATTCCGATGTTTGAGACAAAATCACTGGTATGTGCAGGGGCGCAACGGGGGGGGAGGAGGACGACAGAGGGTGCAATGCGCACAGGCGCCGCATCAGAGGGGGCGCCAAAAGACCGTACAAAAAATGATTATAATTAAAAAGTATAACATGTAACTATATATTCTAATCCAAAATTCTCATCTAAGTAATAATGTTTATAAATATTAAACTTTAAAAAACAAAACAAATGGCCCTATAACCTGAATTGTTTGCTGTACACTGTACTTTTGGCGCCCCCGCTGACGCGGCGCCTGTGTGCTTTGCACCCCCTACACCTCCCCTCGTTGCGCGCCTGGTATATGGCAGGAGAGGGGATATGTGTATATGTGTTGTATATGCAATGTATGTGGCCTCATGCAAACTTAATGCATTTGCACATTAACAAATCAGTACGACCGCACAGTTGTCCATATGTGGTCCATCCACTGACTAGCTCAAAGAAAAATCTCTTTTAGTTACAGTCTGTAGTGATGCAACCCGGTACTCTGTACATTTTATCTGTACGCTTGTAGTACCTGACTGTGTAATTTCTTGAAAACTGCCATGCACGAAGGTATAATATATACCTATATATGTCTTTGTTTTTCCTTTTTTGCTTTTTGTTGTTTTTGTTTTTTGCCTGTTAATTTTTGTCTTATATTGTTTTATTTTGTTTGCGTGTGTCTTGAATATAAAACTGAAAAACGGAACATAAACTGTTAAAAAGGATATAAACCATAGTTTTTTATAGTAAAAGTGCAACATTTAATACCATTGCACACTGTCACTATTGTAGCAACAGCCATCCATTGTATTCATGTTCTCTAGTTACTCTGCTTTGTTTGTTCCATTGTGTTCATGTTCTCTAATTACTCTGCTTTGTTTGTTCCATTGTGTTCATGTTCTCTAATTACTCTGCTTTGTTTGTTCCATTGTATTCATGTTCTCTAGTTACTCTGCTTTGTTTGTTCCATTGTATTCATGTTCTCTAGTTACTCTGCTTTGTTTGTTCCATTGTATTCATGTTCTCTAATTACTCTGCTTTGTTTGTTCCATTGTGTTCATGTTCTCTAATTACTCTGCTTTGTTTGTTCCATTGTATTCATGTTCTCTAGTTACTCTGCTTTGTTTGTTCCATTGTATTCATGTTCTCTAGTTACTCTGCTTTGTTTGTTCCATTGTATTCATGTTCTCTAATTACTCTGCTTTGTTTGTTCCATTGTATTCATGTTCTCTAATTACTCTGCTTTGTTTGTTCAATTGTATTCATGTTCTCTAATTACTCTGCTTTGTTTGTTCCATTGTATTCATGTTCTCTAGTTACTCGGTTTTGTTTGTTCCATTGTATTCATGTTCTCTAGTTACTCTGCTTTGTTTGTTCCATTGTATTCATGTTCTCTAATTACTCTGCTTTGTTTGTTCCATTGTATTCATGTTCTCTAGTTACTCGGTTTTGTTTGTTCCATTGTATTCATGTCCTCTAGTTACTCTGCTTTGTTTGTTCCATTGTATTCATGTTCTCTAATTACTCTGCTTTGTTTGTTCCATTGTGTTCATGTTCTCTAGTTACTCTGCTTTGTTTGTTCCATTGTGTTCATGTTCTCTAATTACTCTGCTTTGTTTGTTCCATTGTGTTCATGTTCTCTAATTACTCTGCTTTGTTTGTTCCATTGTGTTCTTGTTCTCTAGTTACTCTGCTTTGTTTGTTCCATTGTGTTCATGTTCACTAATTACTCTGCTTTGTTTGTTCCATTGTATTCATGTTCTCTAATTACTCTGCTTTGTTTGTTCCATTGTGTTCTTGTTCTCTAATTACTCTGCTTTGTTTGTTCCATTGTATTCATGTTCTCTAATTACTCTGCTTTGTTTGTTCCATTGTGTTCTTGTTCTCTAATTACTCTGCTTTGTTTGTTCCATTGTATTCATGTTCTCTAATTACTCTGTTTTGTCTATTCCATTGTGTTCATGTTCTCTAATTACTCTGCTTTGTTTGTTCCATTGTATTCATGTTCTCTAATTACTCTGTTTTGTTTGTTCCATTGTATTCGTGTTCTCTAATTACTCTGCTTTGTTTGTTCCATTGTATTCATGTTCACTAATTACTCTGCTTTGTTTGTTCCATTGTATTCCTGTTCTCTAATTACTCTGTTTTGTCTGTTCCATTGTATTCATGTTCTCTAGTTACTCTGCTTTGTCTGTTCCATTGTGTTCATGTTCTCTAATTACTCTGCTTTGTTTGTTCCATTGTATTCATGTTCTCTAATTACTCTGTTTTGTTTGTTCCATTGTATTCATGTTCTCTAATTACTCTGCTTTGTTTGTTCCATTGTATTCATGTTCTCTAGTTACTCGGTTTTGTTTGTTCCATTGTATTCATGTTCTCTAGTTACTCTGCTTTGTTTGTTCCATTGTATTCATGTTCTCTAATTACTCTGCTTTGTTTGTTCCATTGTGTTCATGTTCTCTAGTTACTCTGCTTTGTTTGTTCCATTGTGTTCATGTTCTCTAATTACTCTGCTTTGTTTGTTCCATTGTGTTCATGTTCTCTAATTACTCTGCTTTGTTTGTTCCATTGTATTCATGTTCTCTAGTTACTCTGCTTTGTTTGTTCCATTGTGTTCATGTTCACTAATTACTCTGCTTTGTTTGTTCCATTGTATTCATGTTCTCTAATTACTCTGCTTTGTTTGTTCTATTGTATTCATGTTCTCTAATTACTCTGCTTTGTTTGTTCCATTGTATTCATGTTCTCTAGTTACTCTGCTTTGTTTGTTCCATTGTGTTCTTGTTCTCTAATTACTCTGCTTTGTTTGTTCCATTGTATTCATGTTCTCTAATTACTCTGCTTTGTTTGTTCCATTGTGTTCTTGTTCTCTAATTACTCTGCTTTGTTTGTTCCATTGTATTCATGTTCTCTAATTACTCTGCTTTGTTTGTTCCATTGTATTCATGTTCTCTAGTTACTCTGCTTTGTTTGTTCCATTGTGTTCTTGTTCTCTAATTACTCTGCTTTGTTTCTTCCATTGTATTCATGTTCTCTAATTACTCTGCTTTGTTTGTTCCATTGTGTTCTTGTTCTCTAATTACTCTGCTTTGTTTGTTCCATTGTATTCATGTTCTCTAATTACTCTGCTTTGTTTGTTCCATTGTGTTCTTGTTCTCTAATTACTCTGCTTTGTTTGTTCCATTGTATTCATGTTCTCTAATTACTCTGTTTTGTCTGTTCCATTGTGTTCATGTTCTCTAATTACTCTGCTTTGTTTGTTCCATTGTATTCATGTTCTCTAATTACTCTGTTTTGTTTGTTCCATTGTATTCGTGTTCTCTAATTACTCTGCTTTGTTTGTTCCATTGTATTCATGTTCACTAATTACTCTGCTTTGTTTGTTCCATTGTATTCCTGTTCTCTAATTACTCTGTTTTGTCTGTTCCATTGTATTCATGTTCTCTAGTTACTCTGCTTTGTCTGTTCCATTGTGTTCATGTTCTCTAATTACTCTGCTTTGTTTGTTCCATTGTATTCATGTTCTCTAATTACTCTGCTTTGTTTGTTCCATTGTATTCATGTTCTCTAATTACTCTGTTTTGTCTGTTCCATTGTATTCATGTTCTCTAGTTACTCTGCTTTGTTTGTTCCATTGTATTCATGTTCTCTAATTACTCTGCTTTGTTTGTTCCATTGTATTCATGTTCTCTAATTACTCTGCTTTGTTTGTTCCATTGTATTCATGTTCTCTAATTACTCTGCTTTGTTTGTTCCATTGTATTCATGTTCTCTAATTACTCTGCTTTGTTTGTTCCATTGTATTCATGTTCTCTAATTACTCTGTTTTGTTTGTTCCATTGTATTCATGTTCTCTAATTACTCTGCTTTGTTTGTTCCATTGTATTCATGTTCACTAATTACTCTGCTTTGTTTGTTCCAATGTATTCCTGTTCTCTAATTACTCTGTTTTGTCTGTTCCATTGTATTCATGTTCTCTAGTTACTCTGCTTTGTCTGTTCCATTGTGTTCATGTTCTCTAATTACTCTGCTTTGTTTGTTCCATTGTATTCATGTTCTCTAATTACTCTGCTTTGTTTGTTCCATTGTATTCATGTTCTCTAATTACTCTGTTTTGTCTGTTCCATTGTATTCATGTTCTCTAGTTACTCTGCTTTGTTTGTTCCATTGTATTCATGTTCTCTAATTACTCTGCTTTGTCTGTTCCATTGTATTCATGTTCTCTAGTTACTCTGTTTTGTCTGTTCCATTGTATTCATGTTCTCTAATTACTCTGGTTTGTTTGTTCCATTGTGTTCATGTTCTCTAATTACTCTGCTTTGTTTGTTCCATTGTATTCATGTTCTCTAATTACTCTGCTTTGTTTGTTCCATTGTATTCATGTTCTCTAATTACTCTGCTTTGTTTGTTCCATTGTATTCATGTTCTCTAATTACTCTGCTTTGTTTGTTCCATTGTATTCATGTTCTCTAGTTACTCTGCTTTGTTTGTTCCATTGTGTTCATGTTCTCTAATTACTCTGCTTTGTTTTTTCCATTGTGTTCATGTTCTCTAATTACTCTGCTTTGTTTGTTCCATTGTATTCATGTTCACTAATTACTCTGCTTTGTTTGTTTCATTGTATTCATGTTCTCTAGTTACTCTGCTTTGTTTATTCCATTGTATTCATGTTCTCTAGTTACTCTGCTTTGTTTGTTCCATTGTATTCATGTTCTCTAATTACTCTGCTTTGTCTGTTCCATTGTATTCCTGTTCTCTAGTTACTCTGTTTTGTCTGTTCCATTGTATTCATGTTCTCTAATTACTCTGCTTTGTTTGTTCCATTGTATTCATGTTCTCTAATTACTCTGTTTTGTTTTTTCCATTGTATTCGTGTTCTCTAATTACTCTGCTTTGTTTGTTCCATTGTATTCATGTTCTCTAATTACTCTGCTTTGTTTGTTCCATTGTGTTCATGTTCTCTAATTACTCTGCTTTGTTTGTTCCATTGTGTTCATGTTCTCTAATTACGCTGCTTTGTTTGTTCCATTGTATTCATGTTCTCTAGTTACTCTGCTTTGTTTGTTCCATTGTATTCGTGTTCTCTAATTACTCTGCTTTGTTTGTTCCATTGTATTCATGTTCTCTAATTACTCTGCTTTGTTTGTTCCATTGTATTCATGTTCTCTAATTACTCTGCTTTGTTTGTTCCATTGTATTCATGTTCTCTAATTACTCTGCTTTGTTTGTTCCATTGTATTCATGTTCTCTAATTACTCTGCTTTGTTTGTTCCATTGTGTTCATGTTCTCTAATTACTCTGCTTTGTTTGTTCCATTGTGTTCATGTTCTCTAATTACTCTGCTTTGTTTGTTCCATTGTATTCATGTTCACTAATTACTCTGCTTTGTTTGTTTCATTGTATTCATGTTCTCTAGTTACTCTGCTTTGTTTGTTCCATTGTATTCATGTTCTCTAGTTACTCTGCTTTGTTTGTTCCATTGTATTCATGTTCTCTAGTTACTCTGCTTTGTTTGTTCCATTGTATTCATGTTCTCTAATTACTCTGCTTTGTTTGTTCCATTGTATTCATGTTCTCTAATTACTCTGCTTTGTTTGTTCCATTGTGTTCTTGTTCTCTAATTACTCTGCTTTGTTTTTTTCCATTGTATTCATGTTCTCTAATTACTCTGCTTTGTTTGTTCCATTGTGTTCATGTTCTCTAATTACTCTGCTTTGTTTTTTTCCATTGTATTCATGTTCTCTAATTATTCTGCTTTGTTTTTCCATTGTATTCATGTTCTTTAGTTACTCTGCTTTGTTTTTTTCCATTGTATTCATGTTCTCTAGTTATTCTGCTTTGTTTGTTCCATTAGTGCTGGCGCTGCCCACCATAAATGCTAAATCAAGTCGTCAAGTCAATTTTATTTGTATAGCCCAGTATCACAAATTACAAATGTGCCTCAGGGGTCTTTTTGTTTTTGAGGATTTAATCTTACCAACCCTTAATGACTCTCGGGAAGGTGATCTTGATAGCCTCTTGACATTGAAGGAGGTCTCAGAAGCCATCAAAAGTATGCAATCTGGTAAATTCCCAGGACCAGATGGATTCCCAGTTGAATTTTTCAAGACATTCGCAAATGAGTTATCTCCATTATTATTGTCTATGTTTACTGAATCCCTTTCAAATGGGAACCTCCCCAAAACCTTGAATCAGGCCTTTATTTGTCTGCTGCATAAAAAGGGCAAGGACCCTCTGTTGTATGAATTATATAGACCAATTTTTCTTCTAAATGTGGATTATAAAGTCCTTGCTAAATCCCTTGCTAGGCGGCTTGAGAATATTCTTCCTGATCTGGTTCTGCCTGACCAAACCGGCTTTATTAGAAACAGGCATTCCTACTTTAATATTCGTAGGCTCTTTGATATTATCTACACTAACACTCAGTCAAATATTCCTGAGCTTGTGACATCCTTAGATGTCAAGAAGGCTTTTGATCGGGTGGAGTGGGAACATTTATTTAGGACTATGAGACATTTTGGATTTGGTAATGACTATATATCATGGGTTAAACTATTATACGCAGCCCCCTTAGCTTCTGTCCATACGAATGACTTACATTCAAGATATTTTCCATTACATACATCCACCAGACAGGGTTGCCCTATGAGTCCCTTGCTCTTCACGCCCATCGAACCACTTGTTGCAACTTCACATCAGTGCCGGGCCTTAGAAGGGATAACCTGAGGAGATACCGCGCATAAATTATCCTTTTATGCCGATGACCTCCTTTTGTATATTGCCATCCCATCATCTTCGCTACCACATGCCCTGTCTATTTTGGAACAATTTGGAAGGTTCTCGGGTTACAAGTTGAACTTAGAAGAAAGTGAACTTTATCCTGTAAACTCAGTGGCCCTCAGTATCCCAGCTACAGCATTTCCATTCAAGAGAGTGACATCCCACTTTAAATATCTCGGGGTGGTGGTACCCGCTCCTTTCTCATGCTATTTAAATTAAACTTCACACCTCTGATCGAGCAGTGCAAGCACAACATACACCACTGGCGTTCCTTACCGCTATCACTAGCTGGCCGGATTAACCTAACTAAGATGAATATTTTTCCTAGATTTCACTATTTGTTCCAAAGTATTCCGATTTTTATTCCTAAGAAACATTTTTTATCACTGGACCAAATCCTCACTGGATTTATATGGGATGACAAAACCCCACATATTCGTAAGTCATTTGTACAAAGGCCGAAAGATTAGGAGGTACAGCAATGCCTCACTTTCTTTACTATTATTGGGCTAGCAATATCAAAAGCATTATAATGTGGGCCAGGGATGGTGCAGAAGCTCCAGTCTGGGTAAAAGTGGAATCTTTTAAATTGAATCTCCCGTCCTTAATCTCGGCCCCTTTACCACTTAGCACTGGCTCCTTTGAAAATCTTGTAGTTACCCATACATTAAAGATCTGGGTACAGTTTCGCCAACATTTTGGGTTGCAGAACGCTTCACTTCGGGCTCCTATTTTTGCAAATCATCTTTTCCCCCCCTGTATGTCAGACCTGGCTTTTCGGGCCTGGCAATGAGAATGGCATTAGAGTTGTTAAAGATTTATATATAAACGGAGTATTTGCATCATTTGAACAATTGTCAGAAAAATATGCCCTGCCACACCCATTTTTTTCCGGTACCATCAGATTAGGCACCTTGTACAAAAAGGCTATCACTCTTTCCCAGAGCAACCTCCAAGCACCCCCTTAGATGCTCTTTTAGGATCTAATACTAATCTCAAAGGTGCCATCTCCTGGATATATGATGTAATTAACACTATTAACCCACAATCTCTAAACAACCTAAGGACAATTTGGGAACAAGACCTAGGCCTGTCTTTTGCAGAGGACCAGTGGACTTCAGATCTCGACCTAGTACACTCCTCATCTCCTTGTGCTAGACACGGTCTAATACAATTCAAGATAGTTCACCGTCTTCATCTTACTAAGGAGAAACTGGCAAGGATATACCCAAACATTGATCCCACCTGTGATCGATGTAAGACTACCACTGCAAACTGGTTGCACATGTTTTGGTCATGTTCAAGCCTTCAGACTTTTTGGGAAAAGGTCTTTGAATCCCTTAGTGACATGTATAATATGACAACTGTACCTCAGCCCATTATTGCTGTTTGGATTGAGGCCAGAGGATGCAGTGTGGTCAACTGAAATGTGCAATGTGGTTGCCTTTACTACTCTGTTAGCTCGACGTCTCATCCTCCTCAATGGAAGAGAGCGGTGCCACCATCCCAGACCAGATGTAAGCCATCTTGTATGGGTAAGAGATGATGTTTTACCTGAAGCTTGAAGAAAAATCACATTTACATTGAAGGGGAATGCAAATAAATTTGAAAGAGCCTGGAGGCCTTTTCTTACCTACTATGATAACCTAACCCAAATAACAGACTGGGATAGTTCATAACCTCATCTTTTCTTGGTTGGAGCAGAACTGTAGCACTGTAATTAAGAATTAGTTTAAAAAAAAATGTATGAATGGTTAATTATTAATTATTAATTTTTATTTTTTTTATTTTCTCCCTTGTCTGTGTTTATGTGAATGGGGTCGTTGTATATCTGTCGTACATTTGTTTGTACTTGATGTAATTTCAGAGGATGTTGCGGGGGGGGGAGTTGGAGACATGTTAGGGAGCAGGGGAGGGATGGGAATTATACTGGATTTATTTCATATGTTGGTTCTGTGATTTGTAAAATACAAAATCCAATTAATACAAGTTTAACAAAAAAATAAAGACATCTGGTTATGGGTGATTTCTGGACGAGAAAGAAGAATTCTGGAGTGAGTTGGACGACATGGTGGAGAGGGTACTCAAGGAGGAGAGAGTGGTGATTTGGGCGGACTTCAATGGACATGTTGGTAAAGGGAACAGAGATGATGAGGAGGTGATGGGTAGGTATGGAGTCAAGGAGAGGAATGTGGAAGGACAGATGGTGGTGGATTTTGTGAAAAGGATGGAAATGGCTGTGGTGAATACATATTTCAAGAGGAGGGAGGAACACAGGGTGACGTACAAGAGTGGAGGAAAGTCCACACAGGTGGACTATATCTTATGTAGAAGGCGCCATCTAAAAGGGATTGGAGACTGCAAGGTGGTGACAGGGGAGAACGTAGCTAGGCAGCATCGGGTGGTGGTCTGTAGGATGAGTTTGGAGACCAAGAAGAGGAAGCGAGTGAAGACACAGCCGAAGATCAAATGGTGGAAGTTGAAGAAGGAAGACTGTTGTGTGGAGTTCAGGCAGGAGTTAAGACAGGCACTGGGTGGTAGTGAAGAGTTGCCAGATGGCTGGGCAAGCGCTGCAGAAATAGTGAGGGAGACAGCTAGGAAGGTACTTGGTGTGTCATCAGGACAGAGGAAGGAAGACAAGGAGACTTGGTGGTGGAATGAGGAAGTACAGCAAAGTATACAGAGGAAGAGGTTGGAAAAGAAGAAGTGGGATAGTCAGAGAGATGAAGAAAGTAGACAGGAGTACAAGGAGATGCAGCGTAAAGCAGAGAGAGAGGTGGCAAAGGCAAAGGAAAAGGCGTATGGTGAGTTGTATGACAGGTTAGACACTAAGGAAGGAGAAAAGGACTTGTACCGATTGGCTAGACAGAGGGACCAAGCTGCAAAGGATGTGCAGCAGGTTAGGGTGATCAAGGATAGAGATGGAAATGTGCTGATAAGCGAGGAGAGTGTGCTGAGAAGGTGGAAGGAGTACTTTGAGGGGCTGATGAATGAAGAAAATGAGAGAGAGAGAAGGTTGGATGATGTGGGGTTAGTGAATCAGGAAGTTCAGCGGATTAGCAAGGAGGAAGTGAGGGCAGCTATGAAGAGGATGAAGAATGGAAAGGCAGTTGGTCCTGATGACATACCTGTGGAGGCATGGAGATGTTTAGGAGAGATGGAAGTGGAGTTTTTAACTAGATTGTTTAACACAATCTTGGAAAGTGAGAGGAGGTCTGAGGAGTGGAGAAGAAGCATACTGGTACCGATTGTCAAGAACAAGGGCGATGTGCAGAACTGTAGCAAGTACAGAGGTATAAAGTTGATCAGCCACAGCATGAAGATTTGGGAAAGAGTAATAGAAGCTAGGTTAAGAGGAGAGGTGATGATCAGCAGCAGCAGTATGGTTTCATGCCATGAAAGAGCACCACAGATGTGATGTTTGCTTTGAGAATGTTGATGGAGAAGTATAGAGGAGGTCAGAAGGAGTTGCATTGTGTCTTTGTAGATTTAGAGAAAGCATACGACAGCGTACCGAGAGAGGAGGTGTGGTATTGTATGAGGAAGTCGGGAGTTGCAGAGAAGTATGTAGGAGTGGTGCAGGATACGTATGAGGGAGGTGTGACAGTGGTGAGGTGTGAGGTTGGAATGACAGATGGGTTCAAGGTGGAGGTGGGATTACATCAAGGATCGGCTCTTAGCCCTTTCTTGTTTGCAATGGTGATGGACAGGTTGACGGACGAGATCAGGCAGGAGTCTCTATGGACGATGATGTTCGCGGATGACATTGTGATCTGTAGCGAGAGTAGGGTGCAGGTGGAGGAGAGCCTGGAGAGGTGGAGGTATGCACTGGAGAGAAGAGGAATGAAAGTCAGTAGGAGCAAGACGGAATACCTATGCGTGAATGAGAGAGAGGACAGTGGAATGGTGAGGATGCAAGGAGTGGAGGTGATGAAGGCATTTGAGTTTAAATACTTGGGGTCAACTGTCCAAAGTGATGGGGAGTGCAGTAGAGAGGTGAAGAAGAGAATGCAGTCAGGGTGGAGTGGGTGGAGAATAGTGTCAGGAGTGATTTGTGACAGAAGGGTACCAGCAAGAGTTAAAGGGAAGGTTTACAAGATGGTAGTGAGACCAGCTATGTTATATGGTTTGGAGACAGTGGCACTGATGGAAAGACAGGAGGTGCAGCTGGAGGTGGCAGAGTCGAAGATGCTAAGATTTTAACTGGGAGTGATGAAGAAGGACAGGATTAGGGACGAGTATATTAGAGGGACAGCTCAGGTTGGACGGTCTGGAGACAAAGCAAGAGAGGCAAGATTGAGATGGTTTGGACATGTGTGGAGGAGGGATGCTGGGTATATTGGGAGAAGGATGCTGAATATGGAGCTGCCAGGGAAGAGGAGAAGAGGAAGGCCAAAGAGGAGGTTTATGGATGTGGTGAGGGAGGACATGCAGGTGGCTGGTGTGACAGAGGAAGATGTAGACGACAGCAAGAGATGGAGACGGATGATCCGCTGTGGCGACCCCTAACAGGAGCAGCCGAAAGTAGTAGTAGTAGTTATGGGTGATTTCCATGAATTTGAATATGTCTGGGTCTGAGCTGGCTTGATTTGCATACAGGTTGTACACGGACGTGACCATCACAGATCAACATCAACATGGACGTGGACTAGTAGAGAGAATTTCTAAGTCATAGTTTTAAAATTTGTCTTTTAATCTATCGTGTCAAATGTCCAGTTGGATCAGGTGATGTCTATGAATGAATGAATGACTGAATGGATGATGATTTATTTCAAACATGTAAACAAGCAGGATATAATGTGGCGCCAGGTTTATAAGATCAATGTTTTAGTATTCAATCTGCTATTCCTAGGAACCCCCCATACAGTATTAACGTATAGTTTTCTTGTCCATTTATTATTTTTATTCTAAGTTGCTTATGTAAACGTACAGCCAAGAAAGACAAGTTCCAGTGGTGTAAATTAAATTTCACTTCTTGCCACAAGATGGCGACAATGGCCTATAAATGGCAACGTGACCCCCTAAGGGCGGAACGTGAACGAGTTTTCCTCAATTGTGAACAACTTCCTGTTCACGTGCCTGTTCGTGTCGGCTGCCATTATTCCGATACGAGCCACTTCACACCTAAATGGCTTTCTTGTGTTGTTAACAGGTAAACCGGCATGGTGAGTGAAGCCTGATAACATGTTATTGTGGTCAGTTTAGTACATAGTGTTCTCAATGCGTGCGTTCATGTTTCAATACACAGGGGTGTAGTGGGAGGGGGAGACGCGGGGGGTCGCTGTTCCCCCACCTCTTCCGGCATGATTGCGTTTTCGTTTAATTTGTTACAGGGTGGTCGTCATCAAGCTGCGACACTGCGACCTGCGGTTCCGCATAAACGTTTGAAAACCAATGTCGCTGCCGCTCGCTCCTGAAACACAGCGTGTGGTTTAAAATGGCTAGTCGCCAGAAAAACAGATTGTTTTCCCGTAAGGATATCGATAACGAAGCTCAAGGAAGAACAGCATCAGTTCCCCAGCCGGAAGTTCCAACAGCCAGCACCACCACCAACCGCCCAGCAACCCCCTCCGCGACTGCTAACGTCAGCACAGGGGTGGTGGAGGTGGGTAGCTCACCGTTCACAGTATGGACGGAGCAGATGTGGGCCAAAAAGAAGGAGGCCTCCCCCTGGACTGACTGTAAGGATGGGAGACTGGGCTGCAACCTCTGTCCAGCCGGTGCTGATCTGTCACTGTTCAAATCAAAGGGTTCCGGAATAGGGGCTGAGTGACGTCACTACACTGTAATGCACAGCGGAAAGGGTAAGAGCGCAATTTGGACTTCGCTGAGAAAAAAAGATAATTAAACGTAAACAGTCCAATAGCCACGCTGCTGCCGAACGTATTGTAACGTGCATGGATAACAAGACACGCTGGCCGCGGGCTCGCAGGCCTGACCCTTTAGTCGAGCGGTTAGCGATGCCTCCTGCGGTGCGGGCGATACGGGTTCGCTTCCCGGCCGCGGCACTTCCTGTGGTTGCGTTGTCCCCCCCCAATTCGCTACCGTGTACACGATTATGCCAACAAACGGACCCTGGTGGAGAACGTGTGATATACATCGTACCTGAAGGCTACGTCATGTGCCGTGTCCCGCTCTGTTTACTATTTAGCAAGTGTAGCGCTTTCTTGGTATCCCCTTACCTGAGATGCAGGTGGGGCCCTGGGTCCTTTGACATAAACCCTGTTTTGTTTTTATGTAGGTTACCCCTTAAAGGTAAGTCAAGTATTAATTGTCTGCCAACTTAAGATATTATGATGCAAATGTATTTTTAACTTTAACCCTATCTCTATAAAGTCCTATACTTTTAACTCTTTTAACCCCCTCTATTTATTACATGTTTATTAACAGGACAATGAGAAAACTGAAATGACCTTTCATGAAGATGTATTATTTATTCACAATAGAAAATAAGAAATGAAATGAAAATAAACCCCTTTTTAGTGATCTTTTAAGGCACTAAGGAGTTTCACTCAACAACAAAAATATAGGCACTAACCCTTTAAACCTGTATTCACAATTAGGGAACATTAATAATCAATTTGCATGACTTTACATTCACAATGAACACTTGACAGAAACTAACAACAATTAAGTATTCACTGGTGTGGGCCCACTTAATAAAAATAAAAACAAAAGCGGCAATAAACCAATAAACAACCCTGTTGCAGGCCTGATGGGAGCTGGGTTTGAGCTCTGTAACCGTGGGTGACTCACCCCTGATGAAAAGTCAAAGGTCTCTGCCCTTTAATGTCCGGTGACGGCCTTCTCACGTCATCTGCTCCGGCGATGACTATGGTGAAGACAAATCCCCCTCGGTCCTAGAGGCGATGAAGAGGGGAAACAGTGGAGCTCCCTCGGTGCCGGAGGAGCAGCCGTGCTTTCCCGGCCACACGGGGCGCTGTCTGGTGACGCTGTGGGCAGCCTCAATGTCCGCGCATGCAGGGCTAGCATACATTAGCAGGAGCGCTAACTAGCTGCTAAGTAGCATGTGGCAGTAGACACTTGACGAGACTATCTCCAAAAACACATACTACAGGTTAGCAAGACATCAGTGACATGTTAGCTGGCAGCTAAACATAATATCAGCAGTCAAACCTGGAGGCAGAAACACCGTTAGGGCATAATACGCTCAGACCCTCATGTGGCCGAGTGCCAGCAGGCCTTGTCTCTCCTCCGCTCTCTAGCCCCGCCCCCTAACTGTTGCGAGGCAACATACTTAAAGTGACATAGACTTTTGGTGTAGAAATTATGGGATGTCTACTGCTTTGTACATATTAACTGAAACTTAACTCTGGTGTATTTACACCGGGGTTACACCCTTCCCCCTTTAAATGTCTGGATGCCCTCATCAGATAGTTCTCTTTATGGGTCCTGATGGGCAGGCTAGTCCCCCTTTCTCTATACTTGGAACACTTGATGGTAAAGCTGTAGGAAGCTGTTGGGGACTCGGAGACGTCTTCTGGTGCATTACCGGTGAGGTAAATTTTCATCCCTCGGTGCACAATGACAAGTGGCTGGTCAGTGGGCTCTCCTGGTTCATCATAACTCAAACGAATGGCTAGCTTGACTGCTCGTTTAGCAGCGGAGACACTGCCAGAGTCCACCCCATCATTGGGCTCACTAGATGTTGGGACGTCTCCCACTTCCAGGTCCTATGTCCACCACAGGGTCCTCCGATGGTAGTGTAACACTTTCAGCATATTCCTCCTCGTTAGCAGCTGGATCAGGCATCCTTTCCTCATCGTGAGGTGTACCAGATGCACCATTCACTTCCAGGCCAACTTCGCTGGGCCTATCATCCTCAGGGTTTAAGGACCAAGAGGCAGGAGGCAGAATTTGCCAGTCACCATGTGTGAGCCCTGTGGAGGAATAGTGGAAGTCCTCCTCTTCACTCTCTGAAGCACTGTGCTCTGGGTCACCAGCTGTTTGTCCCTCACTCCATTGTGCTCTTTTCTGAGTAGGGGCACTGGAGGCTCTAGTTGATGGTCTCTGAGAAGGGTTTGTCTCTTCTCGAGCTTTTGGCATTCTCACTAAGAACCATATGGGAAGAAGATGGTCTCTGTGGAGGGTTTTTACTATTCCCCTTCCACCTTCAGGTCTCACCCTATACACAGGTAAGTTGGTCAACTTTCCAATGACCATATAGGGCTGCAGGTTCCACTTCTCTTTCAACTTGTGCTTTCCTGGAACTCCCAAGGCTCGGACAAGTACCCTATCTCCGTCTTGTAGGTTGTGGACTCTGACTCTGTTGTCATACCCTCGCTTGTTTTTCTGATGGTTCTTGTGAGAGGCTTCAGATGCTAAGTAGCTCCTCCCTCAGTTTTTCCACATACTGGTGGTGTGTTGTAGAGTCCTCTCCTTCCATACCCAGGCCAAAACACACATCAATAGGCAGACGGGCCTCTCTGTCGAACATGAGGTAATACGGCGAATATCCCATTGCCTCATTGTGGGTGCTGTTATAGGCATGTACCATGAAGGACACATGGTGACTCCATCTCTGTTTGTGTTTGGGATCAAGGGTGCCCAGCATGGATAGAAGAGTGCAATTGAAACGCTCTGGCTGTGGGTCTCCCTGCAGATGGTAAAGGGTGGTTCTTGATTTTCTTATCCCTAGCATGGTCAAGAGCTCTTTTATCAATCGACTATCAAAGTCCCGCCCTTGGTCGGAATGGATGTGAGCTGGCAGACCATAGTGGACAAAGAACTTCTCTAGCAGTACTTTGGCGATGGTTGGTGCTTTTTGGTTGTTTGTGGGGAATGCCTGGGCATACCGGGTGAAATGGTCGCTGACCACTAAGACATTAGTGACTCCTTTGGAATCTGGCTCAAATGACAGGAAGTCAATGCATACCAAGTCCATAGGACAACGGCTTGTGATCTGATGCAAAGGGGTGGCCTTGTGGGGAGAGGCCTTCCGAGCCACACACCTTCCGCATGTTTTGATGTACTGGTCTATGTCAGCGGCCATTTTGGGCCAGTAGAATCTTTCTCGTACCAACTCAGTGGTTTTCTCAATCCCAAGATGCCCAAAATCATCATGCCGTGACTGTAGCACCAGCTGCCGGTGCTTTTCAGGGTGTACCAACTGGAATACTTCTTTGCCGCCTGGCCTCACTGTCTTCCTATACAGAAGCCTGTTTCGCAGCTGCAGCTTTTCCCCTTCTCGCTGAAGAAGGGAGGTCACTTGATCGGTGCTTTGGATAGTACATGGCCACTTTCCTGCTCTTATCTCTTGTTTCACACTTCCAATTTCTTCATCTGCATCTTGGTCTTTTTGTAGTTCTGTAGTACTCAACTGTTCTACAGAGCTTTCATGTAGTCGGACTGGGTACACAAACATGTCAGGGATGGCTGAGGGTGATGCACCTAGCTGATCCACACACCGACTTGGGGGGTCTTGAAACTCAGACGCGCTCACTCTTTTGCAGAGGGCCTTTACTCCTGATGGAGGTATCCACCCTTCCTCTTCAGTGCTCGCATTCCTGGACAGCAGGTCTGCATCAACATTCTCTCTGCCTGGCCTGTACTGTATGCCAAAGTCATAAGTGTACAGGGCTGCTAGCCACCTATGGCCAGTGGCATTAAGTTTGGCGGTCATGAGAACATAGGTCAATGGGTTGTTATCGGTTCTCACCACAAACTTGGCTCCATATAGGTAGTCGTGGAATTTGTTGACGACTGCCCATTTCATTGCAAGAAACTCCAGTTGATGGGCTGGGTAGAGTTTCTCAGAATTCCTCAACTTTCGACTGGCAAAGGCTACTGGACGCAGGCCATCTGGATACTCCTGGTTGAGCACAGCACCCAAACCATCGAAGCTGGCGTCCACATGCAATATGTAGGGCTTTGTTGGGTCAGCAAAGGCCAAGACTGGAGCATGAGTGAGACAGTGGATTATTTTCTGAAGGGCAGCAGTACATGTAGGGGTCCACCGATCTCCAAAGGGCTCAGACTTTTTGAGGTAGGTGGCCTGGGGCAATGCTGCTTTCTCGGCTCTCTGTGCTGGTAAGTAGCCTCTTGTCAGGTCAGTCACGGGTCTTACAATAGCGGAGTAGTTGTTAATGAATCGCCCGTAATACCTGCAGAAACCCAGGAAAGACTGTAGGGACCTGAGATCAGTAGGTTGCTCCCAGTGGATGACCGCTCTGATCTTTTCTGGGTTGGTGGCTATCCCTGAGGCTGACACGATGTGGCCAACATACTTGACCTGCGGTTGGCAGAATTGACATTTGTCAATAGATAACTTCAGGCCGTATTCCTGGAGCCGGTCAAGCACCTTGAGAAGGCGTTCCTCGTGCTCCTCCAGCATCCTTCCAAATACTATCAGGTCATCGAGGTACACCAGGCACTGGAGCAGGTTCATATCTCCCACAACTTTCTCCATTAGCCGCTGAAATGTCGCTGGGGCTCTTGTGATGCCCTGAGGCATGCGTTCAAACTGAAAGAACCCCAGTGGGCATATGAAGGCTATCTTTTCTTTGTCCTCTTCGGCCATAGCGATTTGGTAGTAGCCATTCCTCAGATCCAACACCGAGAACCAACGACTTCCGTCATACAGTCCAAGGCGTCGTCGATTCTTGGAATAGTGTATTGGTCTGGGATGGTTTGTGCATTCAGAGTGCTGTAGTCTATGCACATTCTGATGATGCCATTCTTTTTTTCTTGCCACCACTACTGGCGAGGCATATGGGCTGCGTGATTCCTTGATGATTCCAGCCGCAAGTAGCTTTTGTAGGTGGCGCCGGACATCATCTATGTCTGCTGGCGCGAGGCGCCTTGATCGTTCCCTGAAGGGTTGAGGATCACTAATGCGAATGGTATGTTCAACACCTTTAACCAGCCCCACATCCCACTCTGCTAGGGAAAACACTCCAGCTCTTTCTGACAACTTATTAGCAAGTCTCTCTTTCCAAGCAGTAGCCGCTAAGTAGCATGTGGCAGTATACACTTGACGTGACTAGCTCCAAAAACACATGCTACAGGTTAGCAAGACTTCAGTGACATGTTAGCTGGCAGCTAAACATAATATCAGCAGTCAAAACTGTAGGCAAAAAACAACGTTAGGGCCTAATACACTCAAAGCCTCATGTGGCCGAGTGCCAGCAGGCTCTCGTCTTCCGCTCCGCTCTCTTCGCACGGCCCGTTAGCCCCGCCCCCTAACTGTTGTGAGGCAACATACTTAAAGTGCCATAGACTTTTGGTGTAGAAATTATGGGATGTCTACTGCTATTTACATATTAACTGAAACTTAACTCTGGTGTATTTACACCGGGTTTACACCTGTAACAACAGGCCATTTTCTGAAATTATGGATTACTGGAGTTACAAAGCGAAAATGGGATTGACGTTGGCATCGGTTTACACTCCAGATACAGCGCAGCACAGATTAGAGACCACATAGGTTCAGAGATGCGTAAAAAAAATCTGCCAAAGAACCCAAGCCACAGGGGGTAAAATTGCAATTCTTAGATGAATCAACAAGTCTGGGATGTGTTCCGTGACTTTTTTTTTCTCACCCCTAACCTGCCGGAGCAGCACCCTCTCAGGGCTCCGGGACCTCTTCCTTTACAAATTAAGCACTGCCGTGAGGTCATCAGAAGCGCGTGCGCCCAGAGGCCTGAGGAAGGTGGTATGCTGAAGCGTGGGGACGCGCTTCCCGAAGGAGGGGGAGGGGGGTAATGTAACGCACACGAATAAGAAGACACGTTAGCCCGCGGCTAACTGGTCGGACCCTCTAGTCAACTGGTTAACGTTGTCGCCCGCGGTGCAGGAGATACGGGTTCGCGTCCCGGCCGTGACGACGGTTCCCGGGCTGTCCCCCCTGATTCGCTCCAATACTTTGTACAGCAGATTACCCCAAAATCAACGAGAACTGACGGAGTGTGCTGCCGAGTTGCAACAACAAGTGGGGAAATCGTCCGTGTGTTGAGCACGAGATGTGTGGCCGGGTCTTTCACCACAGTGTCTGCTGCTGGACTACTTTTGAGTCCCTGTGTGCTCACTTTGGCTTTGCGAAGACAGATGAGCAACGATAGACCTCCGATAGGAAACACTATGACGGTCTGTTAAGGCGGCTGACTTGAAAGCAGTTCGTGTTAGATTTAGCACTCATGTATGACACACTAAGCGGGCTAGCCCTGCTGTCAGAATGCTTCCCAAAACGCACAACGTCAGTAGCCTAGATGCAGCCAAACTGGTCAGACGGAGCATTCGGTCCACTGATGGACTGGGAGACCGACCAGGAACTATTGAGAATCACCTTCGTGGTCCTCGTCCCCGGGTCCGTTGATGTGAAGAAAACAGCCACCACGTCTTAGGAGATTAAAATGATTTTATTGAGTACAGATCTGGAGACACACTCTGCCAATCCGTCGTGTGTGTCTGACTTCTTTGTGTGTCCTGGTGGGTTATATAGACCCCTCCTGCTTCTCCTGTACGACACCTCTGGTAACCTACTGACCTTAGCAGGGGGTCCTCCTCGTACCAGACACGGTGTCTCTCCCAAGGCCCCAGGGGAGGGCAACCCCCTCCCCTACCCACATTCTTGTGGGAGACCTGTAATATATTGGTCTACATGAATGTGTCTTCTTCACCCTCTGTTCTGGTTACATACATTGGTTACATACATTGGTTACATACAGAGTAATACAAAATACCCTCGGATTATATTTAATATCAATCAACAGAACCAAAGTCCTTGCAGCTGAAATGGCGATATCAGCAGGCAGGTTTGGCACAGTTGTGCTGACAGCTAACTCAAAATAGTTTCCATCAATCGTCAACAGTTTATTAGAAGTCTAAGCGATAATCTGAACTATCGCATGTTCACCACTGCAGCAGAGCCAGCAGCAACCTCCCAGGCCGAGTGGGAGTGTGTCCATTTGATTGCACAACTGAAAGTCCTGGAACACGACAACCGGCTACCAGCACCAATACCTGCTTTTCAAAAGGTGGAAATAAGTGAACTCTGTAAAAGATTCAGGCTGCCAACTTTTAGTGCAGTTAATGGATTCATAGAATGTATCGTGAGCAATGGGGATGCTACGCCTGATGAGCTCAGGCCTTTAATGAACTGCACCCAACTCATCCCATGTGCGAAAGGGGATTCAGCCAGATAAACCTTACTGTCACCCCGATCCGCAGGAAATTACTGATTAAACGGGTATCCGCTATGATGTTCATCAAACTACATGGGCACCTCTAAACCAGTGGGGTCCGACAGGCTTTGTGATAACTTGGCTGAGATACCATCGCTCGGCTGAAGACACGAGAACGAGACCTTCAACCGAAACGCTCAAGGATTCTCCTCCTGACCCAGTGTGGCGATTTCTTCGACATTTTAGAGCAGGACGTCCTGTAGTCGAAACAAAAACATCAATGGTGAGTAACCCTAGTGATTTTTTTTAGTAGTAGCTACTGTATGAAGTAGTAGTACGTTTGCTACATAGTAAATATATCACAGTAGTAGCTACTGTATGAAGTACTAGTAGTACGTTTGCTACATAGTAAACATCGCAGTAGTAGCTACTGTATGAAGTAGCAGTAGTACATTTGCTACATAGTAAACATATCAAGATAGTAGCTACTGTGTGAAGTAGTAGTACATTTGCTGTGAGCGTGTTGGATCACTAAGAGTCGGTGCAGAGGAGACTCAAAGCACAAAGTAGATGTACACTGAGAACATGTCAGTATTTTTCTCATGACATTTCTCATATCACATAAACAGCAAGTTAGAAAGTAAACCTGCACCAACTCAGAAAAGAACGTGCACTTCAAGACTCAACAAAACAACAACTGGATAGTTAGACAGAGGTGATGATGCGTGATGATTTTTCAACTATTAAACTAATGTAAAGTCTTCACCATGCTGAGCTGCTGTCAGTATTAAACTATTAAACTAATGTAAAGTCTTCACCATGCTGAGCTGCTGTCAGTATTAAACTATTAAACTAATGTAAAGTCTTCACCATGCTGAGCTGCTGTCAGTATTAAACTATTAAACTAATGTAAAGTCTTCACCATGCTGAGCTGCTGTCAGTATTAAACTATTAAACTAATGTAAAGTCTTCACCATGCTGAGCTGCTGTCAGTGTTAAACTATTAAACTAATGTAAAGTCTTCACCATGCTGAGCTGCTGTCAGTATTAAACTATTAAACTAATGTAAAGTCTTCACCATGCTGAGCTGCTGTCAGTATTAAACTATTAAACTAATGTAAAGTCTTCACCATGCTGAGCTGCTGTCAGTATTAAACTATTAAACTAATGTAAAGTCTTCACCATGCTGAGCTGCTGTCAGTATTAAACTATTAAACTAATGTAAAGTCTTCACCGTGCTGAGCTGCTGTCAGTATTAAACTATTAAACTAATGTAAAGTCTTCACCATACTGAGGTTCATGGAACACGCAGTTTGTGAAATGTGAAATAAATGTAGGACTCACATTTCAAACTATGTGTGCGCCACTGTACACATATGAAAATATTGACAAACGAGTTGTGTTGGAGGAAGCTGGAGGGCGGCTCCTGCTCCTCATCCTCTCTGACTTTGCATACACGCAAACAAAGAGTTTACTTTTCACAACTGCACACTTTGAGTTTACGTTGCACATGCCAGAGGACTAAAAACTCACCATCCACATGTAACAGCTGCTGTCATACTGCAGAGTGCTGTTAACACGTCGGCTCTCCGGTTCACCTGGAATGAATCTGTGAAGAGCCATCCGATGTGAACTCTGTCTTCACACTGCTGGTCTGCCTTGGCCATAGTGCAGGATGTATTTTACAACTCAAACATGGAAGTCGAAATTGATTTTACAGCCAAATTCTACAGTTTCAGAATGATTCCCCCCACTGCTTTAGGTAAGTCTCACCCGTAACACGAGCAATGCCCACAGGAAAAGCTGAACATTCATTTCTCTACATCACTGTCATCCGTCCATCCATTATCTGAACCGCTTCTCCTGCTCTCAGCCTCTCGGGATGCTGGGGCCTATCCCAGCAGTCATTGGGCGGCAGTCGGAGAGACACCCTGGACAGGCCGCCAGGCCATCACAGGGCACCGTCATACACTGACTGACAAAATATCCATTCTGCAACGAGAAAAGGACTTCATGAAATAAATAAAGGAAGGTGAATCAGTTCATATGGACACAACGTTTATTGAGAGAAACATCTCATCATCATCTAAGAGACGTCTTCAGTCTCAACTGACTGCAGGTGTCCCCACCATTATAAACAATACAGTACAATACTTTGCCTGTATAAGTCAGTCCTTGTGTATATATGTGAAGACTGTTGTGTGTAGTGTTGTTATTCTATGTTAAGTACACTGAGAGAGCCACGAAACCAGAGTCACATTCCATGTGTGTGCGAACCTACATGGCCAATAAACATGATTCTGATTCTGATGTACGATGTGTTTGCTTTTCACTGTCCGTGCTCCTCTGGGTGGAACTGCTGCTACGGCCTGGCAGCCATTGGTACCTCCACATTGGGGGGTTTTTTCTAATAGGAATCATGATGAACAAGAGGATCTGGGACCTGGTGTCTGAAAACCGCCTCAGAACGTGTTAGAAGCATCGGGGTGGCAGCCTTTGCGCTGATGGGTGTCAAGATAAAGTGCTATATAAATGTGAAGCCATTATTATTTCTATAATAAAGCTGGGTAAACCGTTTAGACTCACGCATGCGTGACTCACATCTACGGTTGACTCAGATCGGGCAGTGACATGATTAAAAAAATATTGATAATCCAAAAATTGCAAAAGTTATAAAGGAACAACTTTGTCTAGGTAGTAGTCAAAACGGGAGTATACTTGTCGCTGCCTGATCTGAGTCAACCATAGATGTGCATGGCGCACAAAGGGTTTAAAAGCATAAAGGGTTTATTATATTATGAGAATAAAGACACCCTGGACAGGCCGCCAGGCCATCAAACCTGGCATCTTTCATTTAGCGCCTCCTAGTGGTGATGGTTATAGTCAAGTGCGTTACGTAGTAACATCTCGGTCCCTTCTTCACATGACGGCGACAGCGTTGGGCTGGAGTTGAGCTGACAATATGTGACCACGACATCTATTTGTTCATATTGAGTTTGCTGGAGTTGAATTGTGCCAGAAATAAATGGGCCTGCAGAAGCTACCCTGAACTCAGAAGACTGGTGTGGTCTCTACAAAGTATCGCCAGAACAAGGGGGTTCCGATCGCCATGAACGGAGGGCCGAGCGAGGTAATGATCCTGACCTGGCCAGAATATTCAAATATGTGGCTGGTCACAGGCGTCCTGCAAGGCGTGAGAAGGAAGAGGAGACAATGGTTGTCGTCAAGCTTCTCAAGCAGCGGGATAAGCTGCCAGTGGAAGATGGTGTCTTGTACCGTGTTTCTAAAGATTCCCCCACCAGACGTACTAAGCGCTACCAGTTTGTAGTTACTCCACCCTTAAGACCGGAAGTCTCGAGAGGCTGCCGCGATGACGCAGGCCACCAGGGCCAGTTCAGAAGCACGCATCTGGTTCGCCCGAGGTTCTGCTGGGTGGAGAGGGATGTGAAAGACCACGTGAAGTCCAGTGCCCACTGTGTCATTGGGAACACTCCCGAGCCAGAGGGGCGTGCGCTGTTGGAGAGCATTGATTAATTAATTAATTAATTAATTAATTAATTAATGTCTTTCAGATCCCCATTAACCACTGCCTCAGCAGCGACTACTCTTCCTGGGGTCTAACAGTACAAGTTACAATTTAAAAGTCAACAAACAAAAACAACATATATCAATATAACAGCAATCAGAAACCTCACACAAAACTGAACTTGTCAAACAGCTTTGAGCACTACACGAAGTTCTATATACCCAACATACCCAATTAGACAAAAACAAAAACAATTACCGTAAATGAGAAAAAATAATTGAAATAAAGCAGACATAACTCAGAACAACAGAATACAGTAAACAGACATAAGAAAATGAGACCTAATCTCAAACAGTCTCTTTCTGCATGACGTATTCTGCATCAAGACCTCTGCTCCATAAGAATGTGTGTGTGTAGACTTCTGGTCTGCCGAAGACTCCAACAATAAGACCGCGAATTTCTTAGAGATAACAGGCCACTTCACACAGATTGCGCATGCATTCCAGTACCCTGACCTGACCAGACTGCTAGGCCGGTTGCTCAGAAGTCGTGGGACCAGTACTTCTGTATTTATGGTTTCCCGCAACGTGTTCACTCTGACCAGGGTGCAGCGTTTGAAAGTGAACTCATTAGTCATTTTGTGCAGATCTCCGGTGTCCAGAAGCCTCACACCACAGCCAGTGACACCATTACCATGTGGGTAATGGTGTCACTGAACGCTTCAACAGGACGATGGGCAATGTTGTAAGTGTGATACTGAGTTAAACAGGACTAGTTTTATTATTATTCTTTATGGGGTCCCCGGAGGCAGCACCGTGGGGGAGCGGCACGGTGGTGCAGCGGTTAGCGCAGTCGCCTCACAGCAAGAAGGTCCTGGGTTCGAGCCCCGGGGTAGTCCAACCTTGGTGGGTCAACCCAGGTCGTCCTCTGTGTGGAGTTTGCATGTTCTCTGCGTGGGTTTCCTCTGGGGGCTCCGGTTTCCTCCCACAGTCCAAACACGTGTGTGTGTGTGTGTGTGTGTGTGTGTGTGTGTGTGTGTGTGTGTGTGTGTGTGTGTGTGTGTGTGTGTCTCGGCCCTGTGATGGCCTGGCGGCTTGTCCAGGGTGTCTCCCTGCATGCCCCCCAATGACTGCTGGAATAGGCTCCAGCAGCCCCGCGACCCTGAGAGCAGGATAAGCAGTTCAGCTAATGGATGGATGGATGGATGGATGGATGGATAGATGGATGGATGGGGTCCCCGGACCCCTTAGGACGTCACACAGGAAGTAAACGTGTTCTGCCCGTCGGTCTATTGTGTATGTGCCATGTGCAAATGGTTAGTGCACTGCAACTCGGCTATGTCTCGGTCCCATTCAGTTAATTAAAGCTTTCTTGTTATCAAGTATACGTGTCGTTCAAGTTACTACATTTTTTGGCGACGGGGATAAAACGCGAGATAGAAGGCTGAAGTTTCGGTGAATAAAACTGTAGTATCTTGACTACATGAAACAAGCACACACACATGATTTGTTTACTTATATATTGATGAAAACTTCGGGAGCACAACACAGCACTGCCATCTCGGTAGGCAGTCATTACACAACAGAACTACATCCGGGGGAAGGTCCTAGGTAGTAATGGGGTAACCAATTTACTGCTACTGCCACCTAGTGGACATACAGGTAAGTGGGTCTGGTTTAATACACAATTTACTACACCCCCCTCCCCCCACCGTTAGGCTAACAAAACGTTTCTCCACAGGGATCGACAATACTAATAACGATGAAACAAAGTAGGCATGTGCCAAACGTGACCTCCAACTAGTGTAATGTGAGTCAACATGACTCATTCTAGTCAACATTTAACAGTCACTTTCGAGGAAACAATAGTTTGTTTGTTTGTTTGTTTTTAAACATGTTTTCAATGCTACCTAGGAAGTTCAGGGTGGACTACCTGACTCCCGTGAGATCAAGACACATTCTTGCCCTTCCTGGAACAGCTCACCACTACCTATCATAGTCTTTCAAATAAGTTGGGGAACGCTTCTGCCGGGTGGAGTGACGAAGCTCCTGTGGCGGTGGTGCGACAGGTAAAGACCACTCTTTCAGGGCTCACCCTCTCTGGCCCCCGAGGTTCAACCGCAGGCCTCTGTTCAACCTCCGGGTTCTCTGATAGTCTCACAGGAGCTACTTCTGGACTGCGGTCCAGCTCCTCTGGAGGTTCCATAGGTTGGTCTGGAGATTGGCAGGACTCCGGGTGACGTGCTCGCACCTGGTCAACGTGTCTCCTCGTCCTCTGTCCACTGCCAAGAATCACTGTCCACATGAATGCAAGACCATGGCTTGCTCGGGCCATTCCCAGGGGTGCAGTGGTGCATTAGGTGGCGATTTTCTGTTTTGCTGGCATTCCACGCATATGCTGACCTCCTTTTCGATATCCTCGTCCATCTGCGGCCACCACATGTAAGACCTTGCTATACGAGACATGCCTGGATGTGACTTATGGAGCATCTTCAACAGAACAGACCGCCCCTGCGGAGGAATCACTGTTCTGGCTCCCCACAGGACACACCCATCTCGCGTACTCAACTCTAGACGGTGGGTGTGATATGGCATGAGTTGTGGATCCTTTACCTCTGGCCAGCCATTCAAGACATAGCTGTGCACCAGGGACAGTGTGGCATCCCTCGCCGTCCACTTCCTGACTTGTGACATGTTCACCGGTACATCGTCCATATGATCCATCATCAGCACTTGATCCTGTAGACCGTCATCCTCAACCAGCTCTGGAACCGGGAGTCTACTAAGAGAATCAGCGTTACTATGATACTTGCCCGGGTTGTAGATTATCTGATACTCGTATGATTGAAGTAGAACTGCCCATCTCTGAATTCTTGGAGAAACCATCTGGGGGACAGGTTTCATCTCATGGAATAAGGATAGTAAGGGCTTATGGTCAGTGCCGATCGTGAATCTACGACCATAGAGATATTTATGAAATCGCTGTATTCCAAAGATCACGGCCAGGCCCTCTTTATCTAGCTGAGAGTACCTTTTCTCAGAAGGAGTGAGTGTCCTTGACATAAACCCTAGTGGTTTTTCTGTGCCATCGGGCATCTTGTGCGAAAGCAATGCTCCCACCCCATACGATGAGGCGTCGCATGCTAGGATCAATTCTCTGTCCGCAGAGTAATGGACCAGCACGCTTGCTGATTGGAGAGGCTCTTTTGACTTTCGGAAAGCTTCATCTTGCTTTGTAGTCCATGCCCTTTTTTCATCTTTCTGGAGGAGCTGGTGCATCGGCGCAAGCGGCGTAGACAGTGGCGCCCCCAAGGGGTGGCCAGGGGTGGCCATGGCCACCCTGATACTATCCCTGGCCCCCCCCATATACAGAATATGCTTCTGATTATGCATAATATGCTTCTATCTGATATTTTACATTAGGTGCTGTTCATTTAAATCAATAATTTATATTTTTCTTAACTCTCATATTGACAGTTTTCCACTAGCCTATACAGTACACTACAACAGCATCATAGAATTCCCGAAATTCAGTCATGGCTTTTGGTTTTGGTGTGCCACCCCAAGATTTTCAGTGGCCCCATTTGGCTCCCCCTATGAAAAAAATTTTGGGGGTGCCACTGGGCGTAGAGAGTTGGGAAGGAAACGGTTATAGTAGTTAAGTAAACCAAGATACGCCTTGAGCTCTGTGACACTGGACGGGGACGGAGCTTCCACAATGGCTTTAACCTTCGACTCCATGGGATGCAAACCCTGCGCGTCTACTGTATGTCCAAGATAGTACACCTCATTTTCCAGCAGTTGGCACTTGCTTCGTTTTAGCCATAACCCAGCCTCCTCCAGCCTACTAATCTCTTCATTCAGGTTTCGCAGATGTTCTTCCTTGCTAGCCCCGGTGACGAGAAGGCCGTTTAAGTATACTGCGACCACGGGTATGCCCTGTAGAAGACCCTCCATTGTTCTCTGAAACACGGCCGGCGTCGACAATACCCCAAAGGGTAGGCGGTTGTAAGTAAAAAGGCCTTTGTGAGTATTCACCGTGAGGTACCTTTTAGACTCGTCATCTACGAGAATTTGAGTGTATGCATGGCTCATGTCTCATTTAGAAAATTGCTGCCCCCCCGACAAGGCCGCAAACACGTCTTCAATTCTCGGAATAGGATACTGCTCTAGCAGAGAGACACGATTGACAGTTAGTTTGTAGTCTCCACAGAATGTAATTGAGCCATCCGGTTCAAAACTGGAACCACGGGACACGCCCACTGCGAGTGTTTGCTCTTTTAACAGTCTGTTGATCTCTGCTTCCACTTTGGGGCGCATTGCGAATGGAACAGATCGTGGGCGGAAGAATCTGGGAGTGGCGTCAAGTGCAACATGGATTGTGGCCTGAACCCCCTTTAAGGTCCCAAGCTCGTCTTTAAAAACACCCTGTGCTTTGCAAGCACCTGTTGCAATGTCAGCTCTTCTACTTTCATATGCTTAATTTCTCCCCAATTAAGGTTTATTTGCTCTAGCCAACCTCTACCCAGCAGACTTGGACCAGTACCACCCACTACATAGAGAGGTAAGATTTCTGTTGGTTCTGGTATTGGACATTTACCTCTGCGACCCCTAACACCTTTATGCTTTCCCCTGTGTAAGTCTTTAATGTAATAGCTGAGGGCTTTAATGCAGGCTTTTTGCATTTGTCCACTGCACCTTAAATTTGACTCATTCATCAAAGTGATGCGACATCCGGTGTCCAGCCCAAATGCCACCATTTTCCACAGACTCAGCACCAGACCCGTTGGGCTTTCTCATGCGCCGATCCAGCTTAAAGCGCTGTACGGTTCCTCTGGGTCTGGGGTTAAAGTGGTCCTTCAGCAACTTCTCTACCTCTGGGAAGGTGCGTTCTCCTGGCTTATCAGGGCTTAGGAAGCTGCGCATCAGACGACCCGTTTGTGCACCGACAACACTTATGAGAACTGGCTTCTGTTTGGCTGCATCCTCTCTTCCGTTTGCGATAAAGAAATGTTCCACACCCTCGGGTAGCGGGTGGGAAAATAGCCTCTATTGAAAGTTAAATAAGAACTGACACCCCCCTCGTTTTTTGTAAATCTAAAACCTGTAAATCGCCAGCTCTTTTATAAATAGGCTTCCTTCTATACGTCGATTCATTTAAATGTTGTTATCTTCTGGTGACAGCAGGTGTCGCTGTAACACCGGGTACAGTAGGGAAACACCCAACTCAAGGAGAAGGGTCCAGCTGTGGCCTGGAGCCACCTCCAGTCACGCCCACCTCCAGCCGCGCCCACCTCCAGTCACGCCCACCTCAAGTCACGCCCACCTCCAGCCGCGCCCACTTCCAGTCACGCCCACCTTCAGCCGCTCCCACCTCCAGTCACGCCCATCTCCAGTCGCGCCCACCTCCGGCCGCGCCCACCTCCAGTCACGCCCACCTCCAGCCGCGCCCACTTCCAGTCACGCCCACCTCCGGCCGAGCCCACTTCCGGCCACGCCCACATACAGCCGATCCCACTTCCGGCCACGCCCAACTCCAGTCGCGCCCACCTCCGGCCGCTTCCACCTCCGGTCACGCCCACCTTCAGCCGCGCCCACCTCCAGTCACGCCCGCCTCCGGCCGCGCCCACATACTCGTCACCGTCCATTACTCATCAGGCGTCACTCCCAAAGCTGCATAATTGGTAACAGGGCGAATGAGACAGCGCAGCGTTGTCGTGTCATTCTAGTAAGTGCTCCACTATTATGTGGTGTTAATTAACTGTCTGCTTGAAGCACGTTTCATTAAACATATCATGGCGTGTGAGTCTGGTTGTGGTGTGTTTGGGAGCACAACATGCCACATCAGATGCAGGTAGATGCTCGTTACATCACAAACACTACCGACTACCAACCAACAACAGGTTTGGATGCCTCAGTGTCTACTGTGTCATGAAGGTGTCTTTTTAAGTAGTATGTGACACATCATGGAGATGTAACAGCCAAGCCTGGTAAAGCCTCACGGGTCTGACATGTCTCATTTAACTCTACATTGACTAGTATTGATTAAAAGGCCTGTTCCAAAACACATAGCTCATCTCTGCGTTATCTTTGCATGGTTTCAGAAGTTCAGAGTTGATACTTTGGCCCAGAGTGTAGTCACTGCAAAATAACCATGTGACATGTTGGGATACGGAGCAGTTGTACCCTATTAAACCGTTTCAACAGATCGATGCATTTATTTGCTGTGGTTCATGTCCATTAACTATTTCTGACATCGTTCATTACAACGGTAGTGGTTCAGGAGGGGATGACAGAATGTATATGGAGCTACACTGACTGTGCAGCATTCCTCCTGTTTTGAATCCTGCTGCCAACACCAGCACCTGTAAGGAAGTGTGGTGTGTGTTTATCTCCTCCTTCACTGGTGTGCTGACTTTATGAGGTCATACAATGTTTGTGTGAGCTCTTACACACAAATGAGTTTTGATTCTGGTTCAGACCTCCTAGCAATGCTGGAATGTAGACCTCCCTCTATGAGAGTGCTGTGTGTTCATTGCATATTGATCATTCAAATACGTCCTTGGACGTAAAACAGGAAACAAGGGGAGAGAGATGCGTCTTTATTCTTTAATCCAGTCCAGCACATCATTTGCAGAATTCCCTGCAGAACCCAGTATGGGAATTCTCAGGGGTAGATCCCCTGCAGATTCCCCTTCTGCCATCTCCAACATAGCCTGTGGGGGGGGGGGGGGAATCTGGATTTGGGATACAGCATAATACAATACACACAGTGTACATGTATTCGTGTTTTTCCACTTGTGTTACTAACAAGTGACTACTGAAACAGTCATGTTTACAAGTCCTGAATGCATACCCGGTGAGCAGTTTCTGTAGACCTCTCCACACTGCAAACAGGTCTCCAGGGTGCACATTGTGTAGAGCACTTTCTGGTAGTCTGCTGAACATTGACTCCAGGTAGAAACACCTGCATATAAAAACTGTGAGCATTAAAAACTGAGCACTATGCTTCCTTGCATAAACATCATACCCCAAAGGGTGCACCACCATCAGGATCATTGCTTTGTCCCACTTACTATCAAGCCACTTAAAATGTGCTCGCCCCCTGACATTGTCAGTATCGACTACATTTCTGAAGTGCGAGCACAGCAGGGCCGAGGTCAGGAGAGCTCCACTGCCGTCCTGCAGGACCACTTCAAGGAGTACTTCCTCCAGGTGACACTGTGGCAGCTGAAGTATATCTGGTGACTGAAGTATATCATAGAATAGTGTTAAAACGACTTGGACATCTCTGCAGGACGTTTCCTAAATGTGATAGGCAAATGGTAGGCTAGCCATGAAAGTCCCATATCTGTGGCACCAGACTTCACGGCACCTGAAACCTGCATATGAACAGGAGACTGGGACAGAATAGGGGTGTGTGTGGGGGGGGGGGGCAGGCACAGATTTCAACTGCAATAAAACACATTGCTAAAAGCACTTGTGAAATAACATACATGATTAAAATCTAACATCAGTAATGTTTATAAACTTGGAGAACGGAGCCGATTATCCACACTCCATGTTGTGGAGACTGAGGCTGAAGTTTCTTCTAAAGACAAAGAAATTGAAAAGCGAAATGGCTCCGTGCCATGTAAGACCAATTAATATAGTGTTGGGTTTTGGAAGATAGTTCAAGGCTTTACCTGCCTTTTGTCTTTTGTTGACCGGGGGTTCAACAGAGTCTGAACGTAAAAAGAAAAACTGCTTTTAATGTTCAACTGTGCACACAACAATGTAAAAAAAGCCACAATAGGACATGCATATAGTACATACATACAAACACACACATCTTCATTCAGACTTCTCACATTGACGACCAGCCCTACACATGTTTCCATGGCTTTCTCAATGCAGTACCCTGCACGATAGTACTGCATCTATAAAGAATTCACTGGCCAGCTGGTGCAGCATCACTGTACCTTCCACTTCCTGAACATCTCCACCGTCCAGCCGGGGGGCTGCCTCCTTGGTCCAATGCAAATGTTTCCTTCAGTGACTTCACAAAGAAACATGAAGACGATGATTAGTTGTGTGATGAAGACAACCTTTTCCTGTACTTCTACTTGATTTACAACACGGCTAAGCACAACTTCCACACAGCCACACATGCATATACCAGATATGAAGGGAAATGTATGTTTATGGTTTACCCTCTGGGGTCGGAGCTCTCAAGTAACATTACACACCACCACCTCCACGCAGCTGGCATGTCGTGCTAAACGGGGGGGGGGGTCACGTTATGATATAATCTGGGTAATGCAGAACACTATCAACATGTATTTATATGTATGAATTATGAAAGGAAGGTTTTTCTATAATACTGCAAAATAGTCATGCACAGGTTAGCTGAGGAGCCAATAAAAGCTACTCAACTTTATCATGGTTTACATGGACAGCCCACACCCGACCCATTTTTTAAAAATGTGCCAAAGAATTGACCCACCAACAGACTAAAACTACAGGTATAACCCAAAATACTGAGTCAGCCTGCACATCACTACCACTAACACTGTAATGACAGAATGAAACACACACGTTGAAATATACCTCAGTAAAATCAAAGGGGGTGTCCAGGACCACATACAGCAGAGACTATGGAAAAACCCCCGTATGGTTACTTTGAGTCCTGCATACAATATGAATTATAGACACGTATATAACAATATGTCCCAATAATACATTTCTTTTATGCATTGGTCACACCATCAACATGAAGAGTCCACAGCCATGAGAATTCTCCTGACCTGGGAGGCCCTAATCCACAAAGGAAGGGGATTGGAGGAAACAAGTTCAACACTATGGACTCTCTGGATATGAGGTCTGGCTTCACGTATTAAAAAAGGCAGTTATGACACTTACAATGTCTGAGCCAGAGAACACTTTCCAGTGACCCGGTGACACGTGTTGTGCCACTTTCCTATGGCATAGAAACAAGGAGTCAAGGACGCACACCTCATGTGGTGCAGACTATGAGAAAGATGGAGGTAAAGATGCACACTCGTCCTGTATCCACAAGTGACTGTATTCACCTCACAGCCACACTTCAAATATGTCTTCATCAGGGTGTCAGGTGTGAATATGTCTTCATCAGGGTGTCAGGTGTGAACATGCCTTCATCAGGGTGTCAGGTGTGAACATGTCTTCATCAGGGTGTCAGGTGTGAATATGTCTTCATCAGGGTGTCAGGTGTGAATATGTCTTCATCAGGGTGTCAGGTGTGAACATGTCTTCATCAGGGTGTCAGGTGTGAACATGTCTTCATCAGGGTGTCAGGTGTGAACATGCCTTCATCAGGGTGTCAGGTGTGAACATGTCTTCATCAGGGTGTCAGGTGTGAATATGTCTTCATCAGGGTGTCAGGTGTGAACATGTCTTCATCAGGGTGTCAGGGGAGAATATGTCTTCATCAGGGTGTCAGGTGTGAATATGTCTTCATCAGGGTGTCAGGTGTGAACATGCCTTCATCAGGGTGTCAGGTGTGAATATGTCTTCATCAGGGTGTCAGGTGTGAATATACCTTCATCAAGGTGTCAGGTGTGAATATGTCTTCATCAGGGTGTCAGGTGTGAATATGTGTTCATCAGGGTGTCAGGTGTGAATATACCTTCATCAAGGTGTCAGGTGTGAATATGTCTTCATCAGGGTGTCAGGTGTGAATATGTCTTCATCAGGGTGTCAGGTGTGAATATACCTTCATCAGGGTGTCAGGTGTGAATATACCTTCATCAAGGTGTCAGGTGTGAACATGTCTTCATCAGGGTGTCAGGTGTGAACATGTCTTCATCAGGGTGTCAGGTGTGAATATGTCTTCATCAGGGTGTCAGGTGTGAACATGTCTTCATCAGGGTGTCAGGTGTGAATATGTCTTCGTCAGGGTGTCAGGTGTGAACATGTCTTCATCAGGGTGTCAGGTGTGAACATGCCTTCATCAGGGTGTCAGGTGTGAACATGTCTTCATCAGGGTGTCAGGTGTGAACATGTCTTCATCAGGGTGTCAGGTGTGAATATGTCTTCATCAGGGTGTCAGGTGTGAACATGTCTTCATCAGGGTGTCAGGTGTGAATATGTCTTCGTCAGGGTGTCAGGTGTGAATATGTCTTCATCAGGGTGTCAGGTGTGAACATGTCTTCATCAGGGTGTCAGGTGTGAATATGTCTTCATCAGGGTGTCAGGTGTGAACATGTCTTCATCAGGGTGTCAGGTGTGAACATGTCTTCGTCAGGGTGTCAGGTGTGAACATGCCTTCATCAGGGTGTCAGGTGTGAACACGTCTTCATCAGGGTGTCAGGTGTGAACATGTCTTCATCAGGGTGTCAGGTGTGAATATGTCTTCATCAGGGTGTCAGGTGTGAATATGTCTTCGTCAGGGTGTCAGGTGTGAATATGTCTTCATCAAGGTGTCAGGTGTGAACATGCCTTCATCAGGGTGTCAGGTGTGAACATGTCTTCATCAGGGTGTCAGGTGTGAACATGTCTTCGTCAGGGTGTCAGGTGTGAACATGTCTTCATCAGGGTGTCAGGTGTGAATATGTCTTCATCAGGGTGTCAGGTGTGAATATGTCTTCATCAGGGTGTCAGGTGTGAACATGTCTTCATCAAGGTGTCAGGTGTGAATATGTCTTCATCAGGGTGTCAGGTGAGAATATGTCTTCGTCAGGGTGTCAGGTGTGAACATGTCTTCGTCAGGGTGTCAGGTGTGAACATGTCTTCGTCAGGGTGTCAGGTGTGAATATGTCTTCATCAGGGTGTCAGGTGTGAATATGTCTTCATCAGGGTGTCAGGTGTGAACATGTCTTCATCAAGGTGTCAGGTGTGAACATGTCTTCATCAGGGTGTCAGGTGTGAACATGTCTTCATCAGGGTGTCAGGTGTGAACATGTCTTCATCAGGGTGTCAGGTGTGAATATGTCTTCATCAGGGTGTCAGGTGTGAATATGTCTTCATCAGGGTGTCAGGTGTGAATATACCTTCATCAAGGTGTCAGGTGTGAATATGTCTTCATCAGGGTGTCAGGTGTGAACATGCCTTCATCAGGGTGTCAGGTGTGAATATGTCTTCATCAGGGTGTCAGGTGTGAATATGTCTTCATCAGGGTGTCAGGTGTGAATATACCTTCATCAAGGTGTCAGGTGTGAATATGTCTTCATCAGGGTGTCAGGTGTGAATATACCTTCATCAGGGTGTCAGGTGTGAACATGTCTTCATCAGGGTGTCAGGTGTGAATATACCTTCATCAAGGTGTCAGGTGTGAACATGCCTTCATCAGGGTGTCAGGTGTGAACATGTCTTCATCGGGGTGTCAGGTGTGAACATGTCTTCATCAGGGTGTCAGGTGTGAATATACCTTCATCAAGGTGTCAGGTGTGAACATGCCTTCATCAGGGTGTCAGGTGTGAACATGTCTTCATCAGGGTGTCAGGTGTGAACATGTCTTCATCAGGGTGTCAGGTGTGAACATGTCTTCATCAGGGTGTCAGGTGTGAACATGCCTTCATCAGGGTGTCAGGTGTGAACATGTCTTCATCAGGGTGTCAGGTGTGAATATGTCTTCGTCAGGGTGTCAGGTGTGAATATACCTTCATCAAGGTGTCAGGTGTGAATATGTCTTCATCAGGGTGTCAGGTGTGAACATGTCTTCATCAGGGTGTCAGGTGTGAATATGTCTTCATCAGGGTGTCAGGTGTGAACATGTCTTCATCAGGGTGTCAGGTGTGAATATGTCTTCGTCAGGGTGTCAGGTGTGAATATGTCTTCATCAGGGTGTCAGGTGTGAACATGTCTTCATCAGGGTGTCAGGTGTGAATATGTCTTCATCAGGGTGTCAGGTGTGAATATGTCTTCATCAGGGTGTCAGGTGTGAACATGTCTTCGTCAGGGTGTCAGGTGTGAATATACCTTCATCAAGGTGTCAGGTGTGAATATGTCTTCATCAGGGTGTCAGGTGTGAACATGTCTTCATCAGGGTGTCAGGTGTGAATATGTCTTCATCAGGGTGTCAGGTGTGAACATGTCTTCATCAGGGTGTCAGGTGTGAATATGTCTTCGTCAGGGTGTCAGGTGTGAATATGTCTTCATCAGGGTGTCAGGTGTGAACATGTCTTCATCAGGGTGTCAGGTGTGAACATGCCTTCATCAGGGTGTCAGGTGTGAACATGTCTTCATCAGGGTGTCAGGTGTGAACATGTCTTCATCAGGGTGTCAGGTGTGAATATGTCTTCATCAGGGTGTCAGGTGTGAACATGTCTTCATCAGGGTGTCAGGTGTGAATATGTCTTCGTCAGGGTGTCAGGTGTGAACATGTCTTCATCAGGGTGTCAGGTGTGAACATGTCTTCATCAGGGTGTCAGGTGTGAATATGTCTTCATCAGGGTGTCAGGTGTGAACATGTCTTCATCAGGGTGTCAGGTGTGAATATGTCTTCGTCAGGGTGTCAGGTGTGAACATGTCTTCATCAGGGTGTCAGGTGTGAACATGCCTTCATCAGGGTGTCAGGTGTGAACATGTCTTCATCAGGGTGTCAGGTGTGAACATGTCTTCATCAGGGTGTCAGGTGTGAATATGTCTTCATCAGGGTGTCAGGTGTGAATATGTCTTCATCAGGGTGTCAGGTGTGAACATGTCTTCATCAGGGTGTCAGGTGTGAACATGTCTTCATCAGGGTGTCAGGTGTGAACATGTCTTCATCAGGGTGTCAGGTGTGAATATGTCTTCATCAGGGTGTCAGGTGTGAACATGTCTTCATCAGGGTGTCAGGTGTGAATATGTCTTCATCAGGGTGTCAGGTGTGAACATGTCTTCATCAGGGTGTCAGGTGTGAACATGTCTTCGTCAGGGTGTCAGGTGTGAACATGCCTTCATCAGGGTGTCAGGTGTGAACACGTCTTCATCAGGGTGTCAGGTGTGAACATGTCTTCATCAGGGTGTCAGGTGTGAATATGTCTTCATCAGGGTGTCAGGTGTGAATATGTCTTCGTCAGGGTGTCAGGTGTGAATATGTCTTCATCAAGGTGTCAGGTGTGAACATGCCTTCATCAGGGTGTCAGGTGTGAACATGTCTTCATCAGGGTGTCAGGTGTGAACATGTCTTCGTCAGGGTGTCAGGTGTGAACATGTCTTCATCAGGGTGTCAGGTGTGAATATGTCTTCATCAGGGTGTCAGGTGTGAATATGTCTTCATCAGGGTGTCAGGTGTGAACATGTCTTCATCAAGGTGTCAGGTGTGAACATGTCTTCATCAGGGTGTCAGGTGTGAACATGTCTTCGTCAGGGTGTCAGGTGTGAACATGTCTTCGTCAGGGTGTCAGGTGTGAATATGTCTTCATCAGGGTGTCAGGTGTGAATAAGTCTTCATCAGGGTGTCAGGTGTGAATATGTCTTCATCAGGGTGTCAGGTGTGAACATGTCTTCATCAAGGTGTCAGGTGTGAACATGTCTTCATCAGGGTGTCAGGTGTGAACATGTCTTCATCAGGGTGTCAGGTGTGAACATGTCTTCATCAGGGTGTCAGGTGTGAATATGTCTTCATCAGGGTGTCAGGTGTGAACATGTCTTCATCAGGGTGTCAGGTGTGAATATGTCTTCATCAGGGTGTCAGGTGTGAACATGTCTTCATCAGGGTGTCAGGTGTGAACATGTCTTCGTCAGGGTGTCAGGTGTGAACATGCCTTCATCAGGGTGTCAGGTGTGAACACGTCTTCATCAGGGTGTCAGGTGTGAACATGTCTTCATCAGGGTGTCAGGTGTGAATATGTCTTCATCAGGGTGTCAGGTGTGAATATGTCTTCGTCAGGGTGTCAGGTGTGAATATGTCTTCATCAAGGTGTCAGGTGTGAACATGCCTTCATCAGGGTGTCAGGTGTGAACATGTCTTCATCAGGGTGTCAGGTGTGAACATGTCTTCGTCAGGGTGTCAGGTGTGAACATGTCTTCATCAGGGTGTCAGGTGTGAATATGTCTTCATCAGGGTGTCAGGTGTGAATATGTCTTCATCAGGGTGTCAGGTGTGAACATGTCTTCATCAAGGTGTCAGGTGTGAACATGTCTTCATCAGGGTGTCAGGTGAGAATATGTCTTCGTCAGGGTGTCAGGTGTGAACATGTCTTCGTCAGGGTGTCAGGTGTGAACATGTCTTCGTCAGGGTGTCAGGTGTGAATATGTCTTCATCAGGGTGTCAGGTGTGAATATGTCTTCATCAGGGTGTCAGGTGTGAATATGTCTTCATCAGGGTGTCAGGTGTGAACATGTCTTCATCAGGGTGTCAGGTGTGAATATGTCTTCATCAGGGTGTCAGGTGTGAACATGTCTTCGTCAGGGTGTCAGGTGTGAACATGTCTTCGTCAGGGTGTCAGGTGTGAATATGTCTTCATCAGGGTGTCAGGTGTGAATATGTCTTCATCAGGGTGTCAGGTGTGAACATGCCTTCATCAGGGTGTCAGGTGTGAATATGTCTTCATCAGGGTGTCAGGTGTGAACATGTCTTCATCAGGGTGTCAGGTGTGAACATGTCTTCATCAGGGTGTCAGGTGAGAATATGTCTTCATCAGGGTGTCAGGTGTGAACATGTCTTCGTCAGGGTGTCAGGTGTGAACATGTCTTCGTCAGGGTGTCAGGTGTGAATATGTCTTCATCAGGGTGTCAGGTGTGAATATGTCTTCATCAGGGTGTCAGGTGTGAATATACCTTCATCAGGGTGTCAGGTGTGAATATACCTTCATCAGGGTGTCAGGTGTGAATATGTCTTCATCAGGGTGTCAGGTGTGAACATGTCTTCATCAGGGTGTCAGGTGTGAACATGCCTTCATCAGGGTGTCAGGTGTGAATATGTCTTCATCAAGGTGTCAGGTGTGAATATGTCTTCATCAGGGTGTCAGGTGTGAACATGTCTTCATCAAGGTGTCAGGTGTGAATATGTCTTCATCAGGGTGTCAGGTGTGAATATGTCTTCATCAGGGTGTCAGGTGTGAATATACCTTCATCAAGGTGTCAGGTGTGAATATGTCTTCATCAGGGTGTCAGGTGGGAATATACCTTCATCAAGGTGTCAGGTGTGAACATGTCTTCGTCAGGGTGTCAGGTGTGAACATGTCTTCATCAGGGTGTCAGGTGTGAACATGTCTTCATCAGGGTGTCAGGTGTGAATATGTCTTCGTCAGGGTGTCAGGTGTGAACATGTCTTCATCAGGGTGTCAGGTGTGAACATGCCTTCATCAGGGTGTCAGGTGTGAACATGTCTTCATCAGGGTGTCAGGTGTGAACATGTCTTCATCAGGGTGTCAGGTGTGAATATGTCTTCATCAGGGTGTCAGGTGTGAACATGTCTTCATCAGGGTGTCAGGTGTGAATATGTCTTCGTCAGGGTGTCAGGTGTGAACATGTCTTCATCAGGGTGTCAGGTGTGAACATGCCTTCATCAGGGTGTCAGGTGTGAACATGTCTTCATCAGGGTGTCAGGTGTGAATATGTCTTCATCAGGGTGTCAGGTGTGAACATGTCTTCATCAGGGTGTCAGGTGTGAATATGTCTTCATCAGGGTGTCAGGTGTGAACATGTCTTCATCAGGGTGTCAGGTGTGAACATGTCTTCATCAGGGTGTCAGGTGAGAATATGTCTTCATCAGGGTGTCAGGTGTGAACATGTCTTCGTCAGGGTGTCAGGTGTGAACATGTCTTCGTCAGGGTGTCAGGTGTGAATATGTCTTCATCAGGGTGTCAGGTGTGAATATGTCTTCATCAGGGTGTCAGGTGTGAATATGTCTTCATCAGGGTGTCAGGTGTGAACATGTCTTCATCAGGGTGTCAGGTGTGAACATGTCTTCATCAGGGTGTCAGGTGTGAATATGTCTTCATCAGGGTGTCAGGTGTGAACATGCCTTCATCAGGGTGTCAGGTGTGAACATGTCTTCATCAGGGTGTCAGGTGTGAACATGTCTTCATCAGGGTGTCAGGTGTGAATATGTCTTCATCAGGGTGTCAGGTGTGAATATGTCTTCATTAGGGTGTCAGGTGTGAACATGTCTTCATCAGGGTGTCAGGTGTGAATATGTCTTCATCAGGGTGTCAGGTGTGAACATGTCTTCATCAGGGTGTCAGGTGTGAACATGTCTTCATCAGGGTGTCAGGTGAGAATATGTCTTCATCAGGGTGTCAGGTGTGAATATACCTTCATCAGGGTGTCAGGTGTGAATATGTCTTCATCAGGGTGTCAGGTGTGAATATACCTTCATCAAGGTGTCCGGTGTGAACATGTCTTCATCAGGGTGTCAGGTGTGAATATGTCTTCATCAGGGTGTCAGGTGTGAATATACCTTCATCAGGGTGTCAGGTGTGAATATGTCTTCATCAGGGTGTCAGGTGTGAATATGTCTTCATCAGGGTGTCAGGTGTGAATATACCTTCATCAAGGTGTCAGGTGTGAATATGTCTTCATCAGGGTGTCAGGTGTGAATATGTCTTCATCAGGGTGTCAGGTGTGAACATGTCTTCATCAGGGTGTCAGGTGTGAATATGTCTTCATCAGGGTGTCAGGAGTGAATATGTCTTCATCAGGGTGTCAGGTGTGAATATGTCTTCATCAGGGTGTCAGGTGTGAATATGTCTTCATCAGGGTGTCAGGTGTGAACATGTCTTCATCAGGGTGTCAGGTGTGAATATACCTTCATCAGGGTGTCAGGTGTGAATATGTCTTCATCAGGGTGTCAGGTGTGAACATGTCTTCATCAGGGTGTCAGGTGTGAACATGTCTTCATCAGGGTGTCAGGTGTGAATGTACCTTCATCAGGGTGTCAGGTGTGAATATGTCTTCATCAGGGTGTCAGGTGTGAATATGTCTTCATCAGGGTGTCAGGTGTGAATATGTCTTCATCAGGGTGTCAGGTGTGAATATGCCTTCATCAGGGTGTCAGGTGTGAACATGTCTTCATCAGGGTGTCAGGTGTGAATATGTCTTCATCAGGGTGTCAGGTGTGAACATGTCTTCATCAGGGTGTCAGGTGTGAACATGCCTTCATCAGGGTGTCAGGTGTGAACATGTCTTCATCAGGGTGTCAGGTGTGAATATGTCTTCATCAGGGTGTCAGGTGTGAACATGTCTTCATCATGGTGTCAGGTCTGAACATGTCTTCATCAGGGTGTCAGGTGTGAACATGTCTTCGTCAGGGTGTCAGGTGTGAATATGTCTTCATCAGGGTGTCAGGTGTGAATATGTCTTCGTCAGGGTGTCAGGTGTGAATATGTCTTCATCAGGGTGTCAGGTGTGAATATGTCTTCATCACGGTGTCAGGTGTGAATATACCTTCATCAGGGTGTCAGGTGTGAACATGCCTTCATCAGGGTGTCAGGTGTGAATATGTCTTCATCAAGGTGTCAGGTGTGAATATGTCTTCATCAGGGTGTCAGGTGTGAACATGTCTTCATCAAGGTGTCAGGTGTGAATATGTCTTCATCAGGGTGTCAGGTGTGAACATGTCTTCATCAGGGTGTCAGGTGTGAATATACCTTCATCAGGGTGTCAGGTGTGAATATGTCTTCATCAGGGTGTCAGGTGTGAATATGTCTTCATCAGGGTGTCAGGTGTGAATATGTCTTCATCAGGGTGTCAGGTGTGAATATGCCTTCATCAGGGTGTCAGGTGTGAACATGTCTTCATCAGGGTGTCAGGTGTGAATATACCTTCATCAAGGTGTCAGGTGTGAACATGCCTTCATCAGGGTGTCAGGTGTGAATATGTCTTCATCAGGGTGTCAGGTGTGAACATGTCTTCATCAGGGTGTCAGGTGTGAATATGTCTTCATCAGGGTGTCAGGTGTGAACATGTCTTCATCAGGGTGTCAGGTGTGAATATGTCTTCATCAGGGTGTCAGGTGTGAACATGTCTTCATCAGGGTGTCAGGTGTGAACATGTCTTCATCAGGGTGTCAGGTGTGAACATGTCTTCGTCAGGGTGTCAGGTGTGAACATGTCTTCGTCAGGGTGTCAGGTGTGAATATGTCTTCATCAGGGTGTCAGGTGTGAATATGTCTTCATCAGGGTGTCAGGTGTGAATATGTCTTCATCAGGGTGTCAGGTGTGAATATACCTTCATCAGGGTGTCAGGTGTGAACATGCCTTCATCAGGGTGTCAGGTGTGAATATGTCTTCATCAAGGTGTCAGGTGTGAATATGTCTTCATCAGGGTGTCAGGTGTGAATATACCTTCATCAGGGTGTCAGGTGTGAATATGTCTTCATCAGGGTGTCAGGTGTGAATATGTCTTCATCAGGGTGTCAGGTGTGAATATGCCTTCATCAGGGTGTCAGGTGTGAACATTTGTTCATCAGGGTGTCAGGTGTGAATATGTCTTCATCAGGGTGTCAGGTGTGAATATACCTTCATCAAGGTGTCAGGTGTGAACATGTCTTCATCAGGGTGTCAGGTGTGAACATGTCTTCATCAGGGTGTCAGGTGTGAATATGTCTTCATCAGGGTGTCAGGTGTGAACATGTCTTCATCAGGGTGTCAGGTGTGAACATGCCTTCATCAGGGTGTCAGGTGTGAACATGCCTTCATCAGGGTGTCAGGTGTGAACATGTCTTCATCAGGGTGTCAGGTGTTAATATGTCTTCATCAGGGTGTCAGGTGTGAACATGTCTTCATCAGGGTGTCAGGTGTGAACATGTCTTCATCAGGGTGTCAGGTGTGAATATACCTTCATCAGGGTGTCAGGTGTGAATATGTCTTCATCAGGGTGTCAGGTGTGAATATGTCTTCATCAGGGTGTCAGGTGTGAATATGTCTTCATCAGGGTGTCAGGTGTGAATATGCCTTCATCAGGGTGTCAGGTGTGAACATGTCTTCATCAGGGTGTCAGGTGTGAATATACCTTCATCAAGGTGTCAGGTGTGAACATGCCTTCATCAGGGTGTCAGGTGTGAACATGTCTTCATCAGGGTGTCAGGTGTGAACATGTCTTCATCAGGGTGTCAGGTGTGAACATGTCTTCATCAGGGTGTCAGGTGTGAACATGCCTTCATCAGGGTGTCAGGTGTGAACATGTCTTCATCAGGGTGTCAGGTGTGAATATGTCTTCATCAGGGTGTCAGGTGTGAACATGTCTTCATCAGGGTGTCAGGTGTGAATATGTCTTCATCAGGGTGTCAGGTGTGAACATGTCTTCATCAGGGTGTCAGGTGTGAACATGTCTTCGTCAGGGTGTCAGGTGTGAACATGTCTTCGTCAGGGTGTCAGGTGTGAACATGTCTTCGTCAGGGTGTCAGGTGTGAATATGTCTTCATCAGGGTGTCAGGTGTGAATATACCTTCATCAGGGTGTCAGGTGTGAATATACCTTCATCAAGGTGTCAGGTGTGAACATGCCTTCATCAGGGTGTCAGGTGTGAATATGTCTTCATCAAGGTGTCAGGTGTGAATATGTCTTCATCAGGGTGTCAGGTGTGAACATGTCTTCATCAAGGTGTCAGGTGTGAATATGTCTTCATCAGGGTGTCAGGTGTGAATATGTCTTCATCAGGGTGTCAGGTGTGAATATACCTTCATCAAGGTGTCAGGTGTGAATATGTCTTCATCAGGGTGTCAGGTGTGAATATGTCTTCATCAGGGTGTCAGGTGTGAACATGTCTTCATCAGGGTGTCAGGTGTGAACATGTCTTCATCAGGGTGTCAGGTGTGAATATGTCTTCATCAGGGTGTCAGGTGTGAACATGTCTTCATCAGGGTGTCAGGTGTGAATATACCTTCATCAGGGTGTCAGGTGTGAATATGTCTTCATCAGGGTGTCAGGTGTGAATATGTCTTCATCAGGGTGTCAGGTGTGAATATGTCTTCATCAGGGTGTCAGGTGTGAATATGCCTTCATCAGGGTGTCAGGTGTGAACATGTCTTCATCAGGGTGTCAGGTGTGAATATGTCTTCATCAGGGTGTCAGGTGTGAACATGTCTTCATCAGGGTGTCAGGTGTGAACATGCCTTCATCAGGGTGTCAGGTGTGAATATGTCTTCATCAGGGTGTCAGGTGTGAACATGTCTTCATCATGGTGTCAGGTCTGAACATGTCTTCATCAGGGTGTCAGGTGTGAACATGTCTTCATCAGGGTGTCAGGTGAGAATATGTCTTCATCAGGGTGTCAGGTGTGAACATGTCTTCGTCAGGGTGTCAGGTGTGAATATGTCTTCATCAGGGTGTCAGGTGTGAACATGTCTTCGTCAGGGTGTCAGGTGTGAATATGTCTTCATCAGGGTGTCAGGTGTGAACATGTCTTCATCAGGGTGTCAGGTGTGAATATGTCTTCATCAGGGTGTCAGGTGTGAACATGTCTTCATCATGGTGTCAGGTCTGAACATGTCTTCATCAGGGTGTCAGGTGTGAACATGTCTTCATCAGGGTGTCAGGTGAGAATATGTCTTCATCAGGGTGTCAGGTGTGAACATGTCTTCGTCAGGGTGTCAGGTGTGAATATGTCTTCATCAGGGTGTCAGGTGTGAATATGTCTTCGTCAGGGTGTCAGGTGTGAATATGTCTTCATCAGGGTGTCAGGTGTGAATATGTCTTCATCAGGGTGTCAGGTGTGAATATACCTTCATCAGGGTGTCAGGTGTGAACATGCCTTCATCAGGGTGTCAGGTGTGAATATGTCTTCATCAGGGTGTCAGGTGTGAATATGCCTTCATCAGGGTGTCAGGTGTGAACATGTCTTCATCAGGGTGTCAGGTGTGAATATGTCTTCATCAGGGTGTCAGGTGTGAACATGTCTTCGTCAGGGTGTCAGGTGTGAATATGTCTTCATCAAGGTGTCAGGTGTGAACATGCCTTCATCAGGGTGTCAGGTGTGAATATGTCTTCATCAGGGTGTCAGGTGTGAACATGTCTTCATCAGGGTGTCAGGTGTGAACATGTCTTCGTCAGGGTGTCAGGTGTGAATATGTCTTCATCAGGGTGTCAGGTGTGAATATGTCTTCATCAGGGTGTCAGGTGTGAATATACCTTCATCAGGGTGTCAGGTGTGAATATGTCTTCATCAGGGTGTCAGGTGTGAACATGTCTTCGTCAGGGTGTCAGGTGTGAATATGTCTTCATCAGGGTGTCAGGTGTGAATATACCTTCATCAGGGTGTCAGGTGTGAATATGTCTTCATCAGGGTGTCAGGTGTGAACATGTCTTCGTCAGGGTGTCAGGTGTGAATATGTCTTCATCAGGGTGTCAGGTGTGAATATGCCTTCATCAGGGTGTCAGGTGTGAATATGTCTTCATCAGGGTGTCAGGTGTGAATATACCTTCATCAAGGTGTCAGGTGTGAACATGCCTTCATCAGGGTGTCAGGTGTGAATATGTCTTCATCAAGGTGTCAGGTGTGAATATGTCTTCATCAGGGTGTCAGGTGTGAACATGTCTTCATCAAGGTGTCAGGTGTGAATATGTCTTCATCAGGGTGTCAGGTGTGAATATGTCTTCATCAGGGTGTCAGGTGTGAATATACCTTCATCAAGGTGTCAGGTGTGAATATGTCTTCATCAGGGTGTCAGGTGTGAACATGTCTTCATCAGGGTGTCAGGTGTGAATATGTCTTCATCAGGGTGTCAGGTGTGAACATGTCTTCATCAGGGTGTCAGGTGTGAACATGCCTTCATCAGGGTGTCAGGTGTGAACATGTCTTCATCAGGGTGTCAGGTGTGAACATGTCTTCATCAGGGTGTCAGGTGTGAATATGTCTTCATCAGGGTGTCAGGTGTGAACATGTCTTCGTCAGGGTGTCAGGTGTGAACATGTCTTCGTCAGGGTGTCAGGTGTGAATATGTCTTCATCAGGGTGTCAGGTGTGAATATGTCTTCATCAGGGTGTCAGGTGTGAATATGCCTTCATCAGGGTGTCAGGTGTGAATATGTCTTCATCAGGGTGTCAGGTGTGAATATACCTTCATCAAGGTGTCAGGTGTGAATATACCTTCATCAGGGTGTCAGGTGTGAACATGCCTTCATCAGGGTGTCAGGTGTGAATATGTCTTCATCAAGGTGTCAGGTGTGAATATGTCTTCATCAGGGTGTCAGGTGTGAACATGTCTTCATCAAGGTGTCAGGTGTGAATATGTCTTCATCAGGGTGTCAGGTGTGAATATGTCTTCATCAGGGTGTCAGGTGTGAACATGTCTTCATCAGGGTGTCAGGTGTGAACATGTCTTCGTCAGGGTGTCAGGTGTGAACATGTCTTCGTCAGGGTGTCAGGTGTGAACATGTCTTCGTCAGGGTGTCAGGTGTGAATATGTCTTCATCAGGGTGTCAGGTGTGAATATACCTTCATCAGGGTCTCAGGTGTGAATATACCTTCATCAGGGTGTCAGGTGTGAATATGTCTTCATCAGGGTGTCAGGTGTGAACATGTCTTCATCAAGGTGTCAGGTGTGAACATGTCTTCATCAAGGTGTCAGGTGTGAATATGTCTTCATCAGGGTGTCAGGTGTGAATATACCTTCATCAGGGTGTCAGGTGTGAACATGTCTTCATCAGGGTGTCAGGTGTGAATATGTCTTCATCAGGGTGTCAGGTGTGAACATGCCTTCATCAGAGTGTCAGGTGTGAACATGTCTTCATCAGGGTGTCAGGTGTGAATATGTCTTCATCAGGGTGTCAGGTGTGAACATGTCTTCATCAGGGTGTCAGGTGTGAACATGGCTTCATCAGGGTGTCAGGTGTGAACATGTCTTCATCAGGGTGTCAGGTGTGAATATACCTTCATCAGGGTGTCAGGTGTGAATATGTCTTCATCAGGGTGTCAGGTGTGAATATGTCTTCATCAGGGTGTCAGGTGTGAATATGTCTTCATCAGGGTGTCAGGTGTGAATATGCCTTCATCAGGGTGTCAGGTGTGAACATGTCTTCATCAGGGTGTCAGGTGTGAATATGTCTTCATCAGGGTGTCAGGTGTGAACATGTCTTCATCAGGGTGTCAGGTGTGAACATGTCTTCATCAGGGTGTCAGGTGTGAACATGTCTTCATCAGGGTGTCAGGTGTGAACATGCCTTCATCAGGGTGTCAGGTGTGAACATGTCTTCTTCAGGGTGTCAGGTGTGAATATGTCTTCATCAGGGTGTCAGGTGTGAACATGTCTTCATCATGGTGTCAGGTCTGAACATGTCTTCATCAGGGTGTCAGGTGTGAACATGTCTTCATCAGGGTGTCAGGTGAGAATATGTCTTCATCAGGGTGTCAGGTGTGAACATGTCTTCGTCAGGGTGTCAGGTGTGAATATGTCTTCATCAGGGTGTCAGGTGTGAATATGTCTTCGTCAGGGTGTCAGGTGTGAATATGTCTTCATCAGGGTGTCAGGTGTGAATATGTCTTCATCAGGGTGTCAGGTGTGAATATACCTTCATCAAGGTGTCAGGTGTGAACATGTCTTCATCAAGGTGTCAGGTGTGAATATGTCTTCATCAGGGTGTCAGGTGTGAATATACCTTCATCAGGGTGTCAGGTGTGAATATGTCTTCATCAGGGTGTCAGGTGTGAATATGTCTTCATCAGGGTGTCAGGTGTGAACATGTCTTCATCAGGGTGTCAGGTGTGAACATGTCTTCATCAAGGTGTCAGGTGTGAACATGTCTTCATCAGGGTGTCAGGTGTGAACATGTCTTCATCAGGGTGTCAGGTGTGAATATGTCTTCATCAGGGTGTCAGGTGTGAACATGTCTTCATCAGGGTGTCAGGTGTGAACATGTCTTCATCAGGGTGTCAGGTGTGAATATACTTTCATCAGGGTGTCAGGTGTGAATATGTCTTCATCAGGGTGTCAGGTGTGAACATGTCTTCATCAGGGTGTCAGGTGTGAATATGTCTTCATCAGGGTGTCAGGTGTGAACATGTCTTCATCAGGGTGTCAGGTGTGAACATGTCTTCATCAGGGTGTCAGGTGTGAATATACTTTCATCAGGGTGTCAGGTGTGAATATGTCTTCATCAGGGTGTCAGGTGTGAATATGTCTTCATCAGGGTGTCAGGTGTGAATATGCCTTCATCAGGGTGTCAGGTGTGAACATGTCTTCATCAGGGTGTCAGGTGTGAATATACCTTCATCAAGGTGTCAGGTGTGAACATGCCTTCATCAGGGTGTCAGGTGTGAACATGTCTTCATCAGGGTGTCAGGTGTGAACATGTCTTCATCAGGGTGTCAGGTGTGAACATGTCTTCATCAGGGTGTCAGGTGTGAACATGCCTTCATCAGGGTGTCAGGTGTGAACATGTCTTCATCAGGGTGTCAGGTGTGAATATGTCTTCATCAGGGTGTCAGGTGTGAACATGTCTTCATCAGGGTGTCAGGTGTGAATATGTCTTCATCAGGGTGTCAGGTGTGAACATGTCTTCATCAGGGTGTCAGGTGTGAACATGTCTTCGTCAGGGTGTCAGGTGTGAACATGTCTTCGTCAGGGTGTCAGGTGTGAACATGTCTTCGTCAGGGTGTCAGGTGTGAATATGTCTTCATCAGGGTGTCAGGTGTGAACATGTCTTCGTCAGGGTGTCAGGTGTGAATATACCTTCATCAAGGTGTCAGGTGTGAACATGCCTTCATCAGGGTGTCAGGTGTGAATATGTCTTCATCAAGGTGTCAGGTGTGAACATGTCTTCATCAAGGTGTCAGGTGTGAACATGTCTTCATCAGGGTGTCAGGTGTGAATATGTCTTCATCAGGGTGTCAGGTGTGAATATACCTTCATCAAGGTGTCAGGTGTGAATATGTCTTCATCAGGGTGTCAGGTGTGAACATGTCTTCATCAAGGTGTCAGGTGTGAATATGTCTTCATCAGGGTGTCAGGTGTGAACATGTCTTCATCAAGGTGTCAGGTGTGAATATGTCTTCATCAGGGTGTCAGGTGTGAACATGTCTTCATCAGGGTGTCAGGTGTGAATATACCTTCATCAGGGTGTCAGGTGTGAATATGTCTTCATCAGGGTGTCAGGTGTGAATATACCTTCATCAGGGTGTCAGGTGTGAACATGCCTTCATCAGGGTGTCAGGTGTGAATATGCCTTCATCAGGGTGTCAGGTGTGAACATGTCTTCATCAGGGTGTCAGGTGTGAATATGTCTTCATCAGGGTGTCAGGTGTGAACATGTCTTCATCAGGGTGTCAGGTGTGAACATGCCTTCATCAGGGTGTCAGGTGTGAACATGTCTTCTTCAGGGTGTCAGGTGTGAATATGTCTTCATCAGGGTGTCAGGTGTGAACATGTCTTCATCATGGTGTCAGGTCTGAACATGTCTTCATCAGGGTGTCAGGTGTGAACATGTCTTCATCAGGGTGTCAGGTGAGAATATGTCTTCATCAGGGTGTCAGGTGTGAACATGTCTTCGTCAGGGTGTCAGGTGTGAATATGTCTTCATCAGGGTGTCAGGTGTGAATATGTCTTCGTCAGGGTGTCAGGTGTGAATATGTCTTCATCAGGGTGTCAGGTGTGAATATACCTTCATCAAGGTGTCAGGTGTGAATATGTCTTCATCAGGGTGTCAGGTGTGAATATGCCTTCATCAGGGTGTCAGGTGTGAACATGTCTTCATCAGGGTGTCAGGTGTGAACATGTCTTCATCAGGGTGTCAGGTGTGAACATGCCTTCATCAGGGTGTCAGGTGTGAATATGTCTTCATCAAGGTGTCAGGTGTGAATATGTCTTCATCAGGGTGTCAGGTGTGAACATGTCTTCATCAAGGTGTCAGGTGTGAATATGTCTTCATCAGGGTGTCAGGTGTGAACATGTCTTCATCAGGGTGTCAGGTGTGAATATACCTTCATCAGGGTGTCAGGTGTGAATATGTCTTCATCAGGGTGTCAGGTGTGAATATGTCTTCATCAGGGTGTCAGGTGTGAATATGCCTTCATCAAGGTGTCAGGTGTGAACATGCCTTCATCAGGGTGTCAGGTGTGAATATGTCTTCATCAGGGTGTCAGGTGTGAACATGTCTTCATCAGGGTGTCAGGTGTGAACATGTCTTCATCAGGGTGTCAGGTGTGAACATGTCTTCATCAGGGTGTCAGGTGTGAACATGTCTTCGTCAGGGTGTCAGGTGTGAACATGTTTTCGTCAGGGTGTCAGGTGTGAATATACCTTCATCAGGGTGTCAGGTGTGAATATACCTTCATCAGGGTGTCAGGTGTGAACATGTCTTCATCAGGGTGTCAGGTGTGAATATACCTTCATCAGGGTGTCAGGTGTGAATATACCTTCATCAAGGTGTCAGGTGTGAACATGCCTTCATCAGGGTGTCAGGTGTGAATATGTCTTCATCAAGGTGTCAGGTGTGAATATGTCTTCATCAGGGTGTCAGGTGTGAATATACCTTCATCAGGGTGTCAGGTGTGAATATGTCTTCATCAGGGTGTCAGGTGTGAATATGTCTTCATCAGGGTGTCAGGTGTGAATATGCCTTCATCAGGGTGTCAGGTGTGAACATGTCTTCATCAGGGTGTCAGGTGTGAATATGTCTTCATCAGGGTGTCAGGTGTGAACATGTCTTCATCAGGGTGTCAGGTGTGAATATGTCTTCATCAGGGTGTCAGGTGTGAATATACCTTCATCAAGGTGTCAGGTGTGAACATGTCTTCATCAGGGTGTCAGGTGTGAACATGTCTTCATCAGGGTGTCAGGTGTGAATATGTCTTCATCAGGGTGTCAGGTGTGAACATGTCTTCATCAGGGTGTCAGGTGTGAACATGTCTTCATCAGGGTGTCAGGTGTGAATATACTTTCATCAGGGTGTCAGGTGTGAATATGTCTTCATCAGGGTGTCAGGTGTGAATATGTCTTCATCAGGGTGTCAGGTGTGAATATGTCTTCATCAGGGTGTCAGGTGTGAATATGCCTTCATCAGGGTGTCAGGTGTGAACATGTCTTCATCAGGGTGTCAGGTGTGAACATGTCTTCATCAGGGTGTCAGGTGTGAACATGTCTTCATCAGGGTGTCAGGTGTGAATATGTCTTCGTCAGGGTGTCAGGTGTGAACATGTCTTCATCAGGGTGTCAGGTGTGAACATGCCTTCATCAAGGTGTCAGGTGTGAATATGTCTTCATCAGGGTGTCAGGTGTGAACATGTCTTCATCAAGGTGTCAGGTGTGAATATGTCTTCATCAGGGTGTCAGGTGTGAACAAGTCTTCATCAGGGTGTCAGGTGTGAATATACCTTCATCAGGGTGTCAGGTGTGAATATGTCTTCATCAGGGTGTCAGGTGTGAATATGTCTTCATCAGGGTGTCAGGTGTGAACATGTCTTCATCAGGGTGTCAGGTGTGAACATGTCTTCGTCAGGGTGTCAGGTGTGAACATGTCTTCATCAAGGTGTCAGGTGTGAATATACCTTCATCAGGGTGTCAGGTGTGAACATGTCTTCGTCAGGGTGTCAGGTGTGAATATGTCTTCATCAGGGTGTCAGGTGTGAATATGCCTTCATCAGGGTGTCAGGTGTGAACATGTCTTCATCAGGGTGTCAGGTGTGAACATGCCTTCATCAGGGTGTCAGGTGTGAACATGTCTTCATCAGGGTGTCAGGTGTGAACATGTCTTCATCAGGGTGTCAGGTGTGAACATGTCTTCATCAGGGTGTCAGGTGTGAACATGCCTTCATCAGGGTGTCAGGTGTGAACATGTCTTCATCAGGGTGTCAGGTGTGAATATGTCTTCATCAGGGTGTCAGGTGTGAACATGTCTTCATCAGGGTGTCAGGTGTGAATATGTCTTCATCAGGGTGTCAGGTGTGAACATGTCTTCATCAGGGTGTCAGGTGTGAACATGTCTTCGTCAGGGTGTCAGGTGTGAACATGTCTTCGTCAGGGTGTCAGGTGTGAACATGTCTTCGTCAGGGTGTCAGGTGTGAATATGTCTTCATCAGGGTGTCAGGTGTGAATATGTCTTCATCAGGGTGTCAGGTGTGAATATACCTTCATCAGGGTGTCAGGTGTGAATATACCTTCATCAAGGTGTCAGGTGTGAACATGCCTTCATCAGGGTGTCAGGTGTGAATATGTCTTCATCAAGGTGTCAGGTGTGAATATGTCTTCATCAGGGTGTCAGGTGTGAACATGTCTTCATCAAGGTGTCAGGTGTGAATATGTCTTCATCAGGGTGTCAGGTGTGAATATGTCTTCATCAGGGTGTCAGGTGTGAATATACCTTCATCAAGGTGTCAGGTGTGAATATGTCTTCATCAGGGTGTCAGGTGTGAACATGTCTTCATCAGGGTGTCAGGTGTGAATATGTCTTCATCAGGGTGTCAGGTGTGAACATGTCTTCATCAGGGTGTCAGGTGTGAATATGTCTTCGTCAGGGTGTCAGGTGTGAACATGTCTTCATCAGGGTGTCAGGTGTGAATATGTCTTCATCAGGGTGTCAGGTGTGAACATGCCTTCATCAGGGTGTCAGGTGTGAACATGTCTTCATCAGGGTGTCAGGTGTGAACATGTCTTCATCAGGGTGTCAGGTGTGAATATGTCTTCATCAGGGTGTCAGGTGTGAACATGTCTTCATCAGGGTGTCAGGTGTGAATATGTCTTCGTCAGGGTGTCAGGTGTGAACATGTCTTCATCAGGGTGTCAGGTGTGAATATGTCTTCATCAGGGTGTCAGGTGTGAACATGTCTTCATCAGGGTGTCAGGTGTGAACATGCCTTCATCAGGGTGTCAGGTGTGAACATGTCTTCATCAGGGTGTCAGGTGTGAATATGTCTTCATCAGGGTGTCAGGTGTGAACATGCCTTCATCAGAGTGTCAGGTGTGAACATGTCTTCATCAGGGTGTCAGGTGTGAATATGTCTTCATCAGGGTGTCAGGTGTGAACATGTCTTCATCAGGGTGTCAGGTGTGAATATGTCTTCATCAGGGTGTCAGGTGTGAACATGTCTTCATCAGGGTGTCAGGTGTGAACATGTCTTCATCAGGGTGTCAGGTGTGAACATGTCTTCGTCAGGGTGTCAGGTGGGAATATGTCTTCGTCAGGGTGTCAGGTGTGAATATGTCTTCATCAGGGTGTCAGGTGTGAATATGTCTTCATCAGGGTGTCAGGTGTGAACATGTCTTCATCAGGGTGTCAGGTGTGAATATACCTTCATCAGGGTGTCAGGTGTGAATATGTCTTCATCAGGGTGTCAGGTGTGAATATGTCTTCATCAGGGTGTCAGGTGTGAACATGTCTTCATCAGGGTGTCAGGTGTGAATATGTCTTCATCAGGGTGTCAGGTGTGAACATGTCTTCATCAGGGTGTCAGGTGTGAACATGTCTTCATCAGGGTGTCAGGTGTGAACATGTCTTCATCAGGGTGTCAGGTGAGAATATGTCTTCATCAGGGTGTCAGGTGTGAACATGTCTTCGTCAGGGTGTCAGGTGTGAACATGTCTTCGTCAGGGTGTCAGGTGTGAATATGTCTTCATCAGGGTGTCAGGTGTGAATATGTCTTCATCAGGGTGTCAGGTGTGAATATACCTTCATCAGGGTGTCAGGTGTGAATATACCTTCATCAAGGTGTCAGGTGTGAACATGCCTTCATCAGGGTGTCAGGTGTGAATATGTCTTCATCAAGGTGTCAGGTGTGAATATGTCTTCATCAGGGTGTCAGGTGTGAACATGTCTTCATCAAGGTGTCAGGTGTGAATATGTCTTCATCAGGGTGTCAGGTGTGAATATGTCTTCATCAGGGTGTCAGGTGTGAATATACCTTCATCAAGGTGTCAGGTGTGAATATGTCTTCATCAGGGTGTCAGGTGGGAATATACCTTCATCAAGGTGTCAGGTGTGAACATGTCTTCGTCAGGGTGTCAGGTGTGAACATGTCTTCATCAGGGTGTCAGGTGTGAACATGTCTTCATCAGGGTGTCAGGTGTGAATATGTCTTCGTCAGGGTGTCAGGTGTGAACATGTCTTCATCAGGGTGTCAGGTGTGAACATGCCTTCATCAGGGTGTCAGGTGTGAACATGTCTTCATCAGGGTGTCAGGTGTGAACATGTCTTCATCAGGGTGTCAGGTGTGAACATGTCTTCATCAGGGTGTCAGGTGTGAATATGTCTTCATCAGGGTGTCAGGTGTGAACATGCCTTCATCAGGGTGTCAGGTGTGAACATGTCTTCATCAGGGTGTCAGGTGTGAACATGTCCTCATCAGGGTGTCAGGTGTGAATATGTCTTCATCAGGGTGTCAGGTGTGAACATGTCTTCATCAGGGTGTCAGGTGTGAATATGTCTTCATCAGGGTGTCAGGTGTGAACATGTCTTCATCAGGGTGTCAGGTGTGAACATGTCTTCATCAGGGTGTCAGGTGAGAATATGTCTTCATCAGGGTGTCAGGTGTGAACATGTCTTTGTCAGGGTGTCAGGTGTGAACATGTCTTCGTCAGGGTGTCAGGTGTGAATATGTCTTCATCAGGGTGTCAGGTGTGAATATGTCTTCATCAGGGTGTCAGGTGTGAATATGTCTTCATCAGGGTGTCAGGTGTGAACATGTCTTCATCAGGGTGTCAGGTGTGAACATGTCTTCATCAGGGTGTCAGGTGTGAATATGTCTTCATCAGGGTGTCAGGTGTGAACATGCCTTCATCAGGGTGTCAGGTGTGAACATGTCTTCATCAGGGTGTCAGGTGTGAACATGTCTTCATCAGGGTGTCAGGTGTGAATATGTCTTCATCAGGGTGTCAGGTGTGAATATGTCTTCATCAGGGTGTCAGGTGTGAACATGTCTTCATCAGGGTGTCAGGTGTGAATATGTCTTCATCAGGGTGTCAGGTGTGAACATGTCTTCATCAGGGTGTCAGGTGTGAACATGTCTTCATCAGGGTGTCAGGTGAGAATATGTCTTCATCAGGGTGTCAGGTGTGAATATACCTTCATCAGGGTGTCAGGTGTGAATATGTCTTCATCAGGGTGTCAGGTGTGAATATGTCTTCATCAGGGTGTCAGGTGTGAATATACCTTCATCAAGGTGTCAGGTGTGAACATGCCTTCATCAGGGTGTCAGGTGTGAATATACCTTCATCAGGGTGTCAGGTGTGAATATGTCTTCATCAGGGTGTCAGGTGTGAACATGTCTTCATCAGGGTGTCAGGTGTGAATATACCTTCATCAGGGTGTCAGGTGTGAACATGTCTTCATCAGGGTGTCAGGTGTGAATATGTCTTCATCAGGGTGTCAGGTGTGAACATGCCTTCATCAGGGTGTCAGGTGTGAACATGTCTTCATCAGGGTGTCAGGTGTGAATATGTCTTCATCAGGGTGTCAGGTGTGAACATGTCTTCATCAGGGTGTCAGGTGTGAATATGTCTTCATCAGGGTGTCAGGTGTGAACATGTCTTCATCATGGTGTCAGGTCTGAACATGTCTTCATCAGGGTGTCAGGTGTGAACATGTCTTCATCAGGGTGTCAGGTGAGAATATGTCTTCATCAGGGTGTCAGGTGTGAACATGTCTTCGTCAGGGTGTCAGGGGTGAACATGTCTTCGTCAGGGTGTCAGGTGTGAATATGTCTTCATCAGGGTGTCAGGTGTGAATATGTCTTCGTCAGGGTGTCAGGTGTGAATATGTCTTCATCAGGGTGTCAGGTGTGAATATACCTTCATCAGGGTGTCAGGTGTGAACATGCCTTCATCAGGGTGTCAGGTGTGAATATGTCTTCATCAAGGTGTCAGGTGTGAATATGTCTTCATCAGGGTGTCAGGTGTGAACATGTCTTCATCAAGGTGTCAGGTGTGAATATGTCTTCATCAGGGTGTCAGGTGTGAATATGTCTTCATCAGGGTGTCAGGTGTGAATATACCTTCATCAAGGTGTCAGGTGTGAATATGTCTTCATCAGGGTGTCAGGTGTGAATATACCTTCATCAAGGTGTCAGGTGTGAACATGTCTTCGTCAGGGTGTCAGGTGTGAACATGTCTTCGTCAGGGTGTCAGGTGTGAATATGTCTTCATCAGGGTGTCAGGTGTGAACATGTCTTCATCAGGGTGTCAGGTGTGAATATGTCTTCATCAGGGTGTCAGGTGTGAACATGTCTTCATCAGGGTGTCAGGTGTGAATATGTCTTCGTCAGGGTGTCAGGTGTGAACATGTCTTCATCAGGGTGTCAGGTGTGAATATGTCTTCATCAGGGTGTCAGGTGTGAATATGTCTTCATCAGGGTGTCAGGTGTGAATATACCTTCATCAGGGTGTCAGGTGTGAATATACCTTCATCAAGGTGTCAGGTGTGAACATGCCTTCATCAGGGTGTCAGGTGTGAATATGTCTTCATCAAGGTGTCAGGTGTGAATATGTCTTCATCAGGGTGTCAGGTGTGAACATGTCTTCATCAAGGTGTCAGGTGTGAATATGTCTTCATCAGGGTGTCAGGTGTGAATATGTCTTCATCAGGGTGTCAGGTGTGAACATGTCTTCATCAGGGTGTCAGGTGTGAACATGTCTTCATCAGGGTGTCAGGTGTGAATATGTCTTCATCAGGGTGTCAGGTGTGAACATGTCTTCATCAAGGTGTCAGGTGTGAATATGTCTTCATCAGGGTGTCAGGTGTGAATATGTCTTCATCAGGGTGTCAGGTGTGAATATACCTTCATCAAGGTGTCAGGTGTGAATATGTCTTCATCAGGGTGTCAGGTGTGAACATGTCTTCATCAGGGTGTCAGGTGTGAATATGTCTTCGTCAGGGTGTCAGGTGTGAATATGTCTTCGTCAGGGTGTCAGGTGTGAATATGTCTTCATCAGGGTGTCAGGTGTGAACATGTCTTCATCAGGGTGTCAGGTGTGAATATGTCTTCATCAGGGTGTCAGGTGTGAACATGTGTTCATCAGGGTGTCAGGTGTGAATATGTCTTCGTCAGGGTGTCAGGTGTGAATATACCTTCATCAAGGTGTCAGGTGTGAACATGCCTTCATCAGGGTGTCAGGTGTGAATATGTCTTCATCAAGGTGTCAGGTGTGAATATGTCTTCATCAGGGTGTCAGGTGTGAACATGTCTTCATCAGGGTGTCAGGTGAGAATATGTCTTCATCAGGGTGTCAGGTGTGAATATACCTTCATCAGGGTGTCAGGTGTGAATATGTCTTCATCAGGGTGTCAGGTGTGAACATGTCTTCATCAGGGTGTCAGGTGTGAATATGTCTTCATCAGGGTGTCAGGTGTGAATATGTCTTCATCAGGGTGTCAGGTGTGAACATGTCTTCATCAGGGTGTCAGGTGTGAACATGTTTTCATCAGGGTGTCAGGTGTGAACATGTCTTCATCAGGGTGTCAGGTGTGAATATACCTTCATCAAGGTGTCAGGTGTGAACATGTCTTCATCAGGGTGTCAGGTGTGAATATGTCTTCATCAGGGTGTCAGGTGTGAATATGTCTTCGTCAGGGTGTCAGGTGTGAATATGCCTTCGTCAGGGTGTCAGGTGTGAATATGCCTTCATCAGGGTGTCAGGTGTGAATATGCCTTCATCAGGGTGTCAGGTGTGAATATGTCTTCATCAGGGTGTCAGGTGTGAACATGTCTTCATCAGGGTGTCAGGTGTGAACATGTCTTCATCAGGGTGTCAGGTGTGAATATGTCTTCATCAGGGTGTCAGGTGTGAATATGTCTTTATCAGGGTGTCAGGTGTGAATATACCTTCATCAAGGTGTCAGGTGTGAATATGTCTTCATCAGGGTGTCAGGTGTGAATATACCTTCATCAAGGTGTCAGGTGTGAATATGTCTTCATCAGGGTGTCAGGTGTGAATATACCTTCATCAAGGTGTCAGGTGTGAACATGTCTTCATCAGGGTGTCAGGTGTGAACATGCCTTCATCAGGGTGTCAGGTGTGAACATGCCTTCATCAGGGTGTCAGGTGTGAACATGTCTTCATCAGGGTGTCAGGTGTGAATATGTCTTCGTCAGGGTGTCAGGTGTGAATATGCCTTCATCAGGGTGTCAGGTGTGAATATGTCTTCATCAGGGTGTCAGGTGTGAACATGTCTTCATCAGGGTGGCAGGTGTGAACATGTCTTCATCAGGGTGTCAGGTGTGAATATGTCTTCATCAGGGTGTCAGGTGTGAATATGCCTTCATCAGGGTGTCAGGTGTGAATATGTCTTCATCAGGGTGTCAGGTGTGAACATGTCTTCATCAGGGTGGCAGGTGTGAACATGTCTTCATCAGGGTGTCAGGTGTGAATATGTCTTCATCAGGGTGTCAGGTGTGAACATGTCTTCATCAGGGTGTCAGGTGTGAATATGTCTTCATCAGGGTGTCAGGTGTGAACATGTCTTCATCAGGGTGTCAGGTGTGAACATGTCTTCATCAGGGTGTCAGGTGTGAACATGTCTTCATCAGGGTGTCAGGTGAGAATATGTCTTCATCAGGGTGTCAGGTGTGAACATGTCTTCGTCAGGGTGTCAGGTGTGAACATGTCTTCGTCAGGGTGTCAGGTGTGAATATGTCTTCATCAGGGTGTCAGGTGTGAATATGTCTTCATCAGGGTGTCAGGTGTGAATATACCTTCATCAGGGTGTCAGGTGTGAATATACCTTCATCAGGGTGTCAGGTGTGAATATGTCTTCATCAAGGTGTCAGGTGTGAACATGCCTTCATCAAGGTGTCAGGTGTGAATATGTCTTCATCAAGGTGTCAGGTGTGAATATGTCTTCATCAGGGTGTCAGGTGTGAACATGTCTTCATCAAGGTGTCAGGTGTGAATATGTCTTCATCAGGGTGTCAGGTGTGAATATGTCTTCATCAGGGTGTCAGCTGTGAATATACCTTCATCAAGGTGTCAGGTGTGAATATGTCTTCATCAGGGTGTCAGGTGTGAATATACCTTCATCAAGGTGTCAGGTGTGAACATGTCTTCGTCAGGGTGTCAGGTGTGAACATGTCTTCATCAGGGTGTCAGGTGTGAACATGTCTTCATCAGGGTGTCAGGTGTGAACATGCCTTCATCAGGGTGTCAGGTGTGAACATGTCTTCATCAGGGTGTCAGGTGTGAACATGTCTTCATCAGGGTGTCAGGTGTGAACATGTCTTCATCAAGGTGTCAGGTGTGAATATGTCTTCATCAAGGTGTCAGGTGTGAATATGTCTTCATCAGGGTGTCAGGTGTGAATATGTCTTCATCAGGGTGTCAGCTGTGAATATACCTTCATCAAGGTGTCAGGTGTGAATATGTCTTCATCAGGGTGTCAGGTGTGAACATGTCTTCATCAGGGTGTCAGGTGTGAACATGTCTTCATCAGGGTGTCAGGTGTGAATATGTCTTCATCAGGGTGTCAGGTGTGAACATGTCTTCATCAGGGTGTCAGGTGTGAATATGTCTTCATCAGGGTGTCAGGTGTGAACATGTCTTCATCAGGGTGTCAGGTGTGAACATGTCTTCATCAGGGTGTCAGGTGTGAACATGTCTTCATCAGGGTGGCAGGTGTGAACATGTCTTCATCAGGGTGTCAGGTGTGAATATGTCTTCATCAGGGTGTCAGGTGTGAATATGCCTTCATCAGGGTGTCAGGTGTGAATATGTCTTCATCAGGGTGTCAGGTGTGAACATGTCTTCATCAGGGTGGCAGGTGTGAACATGTCTTCATCAGGGTGTCAGGTGTGAATATGTCTTCATCAGGGTGTCAGGTGTGAACATGTCTTCATCAGGGTGTCAGGTGTGAATATGTCTTCATCAGGGTGTCAGGTGTGAACATGTCTTCATCAAGGTGTCAGGTGTGAATATGTCTTCATCAGGGTGTCAGGTGTGAATATGTCTTCATCAGGGTGTCAGCTGTGAATATACCTTCATCAAGGTGTCAGGTGTGAACATGTCTTCATCAAGGTGTCAGGTGTGAATATGTCTTCATCAGGGTGTCAGGTGTGAATATACCTTCATCAAGGTTTCAGGTGTGAACATGCCTTCATCAGGGTGTCAGGTGTGAATATGTCTTCATCAGGGTGTCAGGTGTGAATATGTCTTCATCAGGGTGTCAGGTGTGAACATGTCTTCATCAAGGTGTCAGGTGTGAATATGTCTTCATCAGGGTGTCAGGTGTGAATATGTCTTCATCAGGGTGTCAGGTGTGAATATACCTTCATCAGGGTGTCAGGTGTGAACATGCCTTCATCAGGGTGTCAGGTGTGAATATGTCTTCATCAAGGTGTCAGGTGTGAATATGTCTTCATCAGGGTGTCAGGTGTGAACATGTCTTCATCAAGGTGTCAGGTGTGAATATGTCTTCATCAGGGTGTCAGGTGTGAATATGTCTTCATCAGGGTGTCAGGTGTGAATATACCTTCATCAAGGTGTCAGGTGTGAATATGTCTTCATCAGGGTGTCAGGTGTGAATATACCTTCATCAAGGTGTCAGGTGTGAACATGTCTTCGTCAGGGTGTCAGGTGTGAACATGTCTTCGTCAGGGTGTCAGGTGTGAATATGTCTTCATCAGGGTGTCAGGTGTGAACATGTCTTCATCAGGGTGTCAGGTGTGAATATGTCTTCATCAGGGTGTCAGGTGTGAACATGTCTTCATCAGGGTGTCAGGTGTGAATATGTCTTCGTCAGGGTGTCAGGTGTGAACATGTCTTCATCAGGGTGTCAGGTGTGAATATGTCTTCATCAGGGTGTCAGGTGTGAATATACCTTCATCAGGGTGTCAGGTGTGAATATACCTTCATCAAGGTTTCAGGTGTGAACATGCCTTCATCAGGGTGTCAGGTGTGAATATGTCTTCATCAGGGTGTCAGGTGTGAATATGTCTTCATCAGGGTGTCAGGTGTGAACATGTCTTCATCAAGGTGTCAGGTGTGAATATGTCTTCATCAGGGTGTCAGGTGTGAATATGTCTTCATCAGGGTGTCAGGTGTGAACATGTCTTCATCAGGGTGTCAGGTGTGAACATGTCTTCATCAGGGTGTCAGGTGTGAATATGTCTTCATCAGGGTGTCAGGTGTGAACATGTCTTCATCAAGGTGTCAGGTGTGAATATGTCTTCATCAGGGTGTCAGGTGTGAATATGTCTTCATCAGGGTGTCAGGTGTGAATATACCTTCATCAAGGTGTCAGGTGTGAATATGTCTTCATCAGGGTGTCAGGTGTGAACATGTCTTCATCAGGGTGTCAGGTGTGAATATGTCTTCGTCAGGGTGTCAGGTGTGAATATGTCTTCGTCAGGGTGTCAGGTGTGAATATGTCTTCATCAGGGTGTCAGGTGTGAACATGTCTTCATCAGGGTGTCAGGTGTGAATATGTCTTCATCAGGGTGTCAGGTGTGAACATGTCTTCATCAGGGTGTCAGGTGTGAATATGTCTTCGTCAGGGTGTCAGGTGTGAATATACCTTCATCAAGGTGTCAGGTGTGAATATGTCTTCATCAGGGTGTCAGGTGTGAACATGTCTTCATCAGGGTGTCAGGTGAGAATATGTCTTCATCAGGGTGTCAGGTGTGAATATACCTTCATCAGGGTGTCAGGTGTGAATATGTCTTCATCAGGGTGTCAGGTGTGAACATGTCTTCATCAGGGTGTCAGGTGTGAATATGTCTTCATCAGGGTGTCAGGTGTGAATATGTCTTCATCAGGGTGTCAGGTGTGAACATGTCTTCATCAGGGTGTCAGGTGTGAACATGTCTTCATCAGGGTGTCAGGTGTGAACATGTCTTCATCAGGGTGTCAGGTGTGAATATACCTTCATCAAGGTGTCAGGTGTGAACATGTCTTCATCAGGGTGTCAGGTGTGAATATGTCTTCATCAGGGTGTCAGGTGTGAATATGTCTTCGTCAGGGTGTCAGGTGTGAATATGCCTTCGTCAGGGTGTCAGGTGTGAATATGCCTTCATCAGGGTGTCAGGTGTGAATATGCCTTCATCAGGGTGTCAGGTGTGAATATGTCTTCATCAGGGTGTCAGGTGTGAACATGTCTTCATCAGGGTGTCAGGTGTGAACATGTCTTCATCAGGGTGTCAGGTGTGAATATGTCTTCATCAGGGTGTCAGGTGTGAATATGTCTTTATCAGGGTGTCAGGTGTGAATATACCTTCATCAAGGTGTCAGGTGTGAATATGTCTTCATCAGGGTGTCAGGTGTGAATATACCTTCATCAAGGTGTCAGGTGTGAATATGTCTTCATCAGGGTGTCAGGTGTGAATATACCTTCATCAAGGTGTCAGGTGTGAACATGTCTTCATCAGGGTGTCAGGTGTGAACATGCCTTCATCAGGGTGTCAGGTGTGAACATGCCTTCATCAGGGTGTCAGGTGTGAACATGTCTTCATCAGGGTGTCAGGTGTGAATATGTCTTCGTCAGGGTGTCAGGTGTGAATATGCCTTCATCAGGGTGTCAGGTGTGAATATGTCTTCATCAGGGTGTCAGGTGTGAACATGTCTTCATCAGGGTGGCAGGTGTGAACATGTCTTCATCAGGGTGTCAGGTGTGAATATGTCTTCATCAGGGTGTCAGGTGTGAATATGCCTTCATCAGGGTGTCAGGTGTGAATATGTCTTCATCAGGGTGTCAGGTGTGAACATGTCTTCATCAGGGTGGCAGGTGTGAACATGTCTTCATCAGGGTGTCAGGTGTGAATATGTCTTCATCAGGGTGTCAGGTGTGAACATGTCTTCATCAGGGTGTCAGGTGTGAATATGTCTTCATCAGGGTGTCAGGTGTGAACATGTCTTCATCAGGGTGTCAGGTGTGAACATGTCTTCATCAGGGTGTCAGGTGTGAACATGTCTTCATCAGGGTGTCAGGTGAGAATATGTCTTCATCAGGGTGTCAGGTGTGAACATGTCTTCGTCAGGGTGTCAGGTGTGAACATGTCTTCGTCAGGGTGTCAGGTGTGAATATGTCTTCATCAGGGTGTCAGGTGTGAATATGTCTTCATCAGGGTGTCAGGTGTGAATATACCTTCATCAGGGTGTCAGGTGTGAATATACCTTCATCAGGGTGTCAGGTGTGAATATGTCTTCATCAAGGTGTCAGGTGTGAACATGCCTTCATCAAGGTGTCAGGTGTGAATATGTCTTCATCAAGGTGTCAGGTGTGAATATGTCTTCATCAGGGTGTCAGGTGTGAACATGTCTTCATCAAGGTGTCAGGTGTGAATATGTCTTCATCAGGGTGTCAGGTGTGAATATGTCTTCATCAGGGTGTCAGCTGTGAATATACCTTCATCAAGGTGTCAGGTGTGAATATGTCTTCATCAGGGTGTCAGGTGTGAATATACCTTCATCAAGGTGTCAGGTGTGAACATGTCTTCGTCAGGGTGTCAGGTGTGAACATGTCTTCATCAGGGTGTCAGGTGTGAACATGTCTTCATCAGGGTGTCAGGTGTGAACATGCCTTCATCAGGGTGTCAGGTGTGAACATGTCTTCATCAGGGTGTCAGGTGTGAACATGTCTTCATCAGGGTGTCAGGTGTGAACATGTCTTCATCAAGGTGTCAGGTGTGAATATGTCTTCATCAAGGTGTCAGGTGTGAATATGTCTTCATCAGGGTGTCAGGTGTGAATATGTCTTCATCAGGGTGTCAGCTGTGAATATACCTTCATCAAGGTGTCAGGTGTGAATATGTCTTCATCAGGGTGTCAGGTGTGAACATGTCTTCATCAGGGTGTCAGGTGTGAACATGTCTTCATCAGGGTGTCAGGTGTGAATATGTCTTCATCAGGGTGTCAGGTGTGAACATGTCTTCATCAGGGTGTCAGGTGTGAATATGTCTTCATCAGGGTGTCAGGTGTGAACATGTCTTCATCAGGGTGTCAGGTGTGAACATGTCTTCATCAGGGTGTCAGGTGTGAACATGTCTTCATCAGGGTGGCAGGTGTGAACATGTCTTCATCAGGGTGTCAGGTGTGAATATGTCTTCATCAGGGTGTCAGGTGTGAATATGCCTTCATCAGGGTGTCAGGTGTGAATATGTCTTCATCAGGGTGTCAGGTGTGAACATGTCTTCATCAGGGTGGCAGGTGTGAACATGTCTTCATCAGGGTGTCAGGTGTGAATATGTCTTCATCAGGGTGTCAGGTGTGAACATGTCTTCATCAGGGTGTCAGGTGTGAATATGTCTTCATCAGGGTGTCAGGTGTGAACATGTCTTCATCAAGGTGTCAGGTGTGAATATGTCTTCATCAGGGTGTCAGGTGTGAATATGTCTTCATCAGGGTGTCAGCTGTGAATATACCTTCATCAAGGTGTCAGGTGTGAATATGTCTTCATCAGGGTGTCAGGTGTGAACATGTCTTCATCAGGGTGTCAGGTGTGAATATGTCTTCATCAGGGTGTCAGGTGTGAACATGTCTTCATCAAGGTGTCAGGTGTGAATATGTCTTCATCAGGGTGTCAGGTGTGAATATGTCTTCATCAGGGTGTCAGCTGTGAATATACCTTCATCAAGGTGTCAGGTGTGAATATGTCTTCATCAGGGTGGCAGGTGTGAACATGTCTTCATCAGGGTGTCAGGTGTGAATATGTCTTCATCAGGGTGTCAGGTGTGAATATGCCTTCATCAGGGTGTCAGGTGTGAATATGTCTTCATCAGGGTGTCAGGTGTGAACATGTCTTCATCAGGGTGGCAGGTGTGAACATGTCTTCATCAGGGTGTCAGGTGTGAATATGTCTTCATCAGGGTGTCAGGTGTGAACATGTCTTCATCAGGGTGTCAGGTGTGAATATGTCTTCATCAGGGTGTCAGGTGTGAACATGTCTTCATCAGGGTGTCAGGTGTGAATATACCTTCATCAGGGTGTCAGGTGTGAATATGTCTTCATCAGGGTGTCAGGTGTGAATATGTCTTCATCAGGGTGTCAGGTGTGAACATGTCTTCATCAGGGTGTCAGGTGTGAACATGTCTTCGTCAGGGTGTCAGGTGTGAACATGTCTTCGTCAGGGTGTCAGGTGTGAATATGTCTTCATCAGGGTGGCAGGTGTGAACATGTCTTCATCAGGGTGTCAGGTGTGAATATGTCTTCATCAGGGTGTCAGGTGTGAACATGTCTTCATCAGGGTGTCAGGTGTGAATATGTCTTCATCAGGGTGTCAGGTGTGAACATGTCTTCATCAGGGTGTCAGGTGTGAATATACCTTCATCAGGGTGTCAGGTGTGAATATGTCTTCATCAGGGTGTCAGGTGTGAATATGTCTTCATCAGGGTGTCAGGTGTGAACATGTCTTCATCAGGGTGTCAGGTGTGAACATGTCTTCGTCAGGGTGTCAGGTGTGAACATGTCTTCGTCAGGGTGTCAGGTGTGAATATGTCTTCATCAGGGTGTCAGGTGTGAATATGTCTTCATCAGGGTGTCAGGTGTGAACATGTCTTCATCAGGGTGTCAGGTGTGAATATGTCTTCATCAGGGTGTCAGGTGTGAACATGTCTTCATCAGGGTGTCAGGTGTGAACATGTCTTCGTCAGGGTGTCAGGTGTGAACATGTCTTCATCAGGGTGTCAGGTGTGAACATGTCTTCATCAGGGTGTCAGGTGTGAACATGTCTTCGTCAGGGTGTCAGGTGTGAACATGTCTTCGTCAGGGTGTCAGGTGTGAATATGTCTTCATCAGGGTGTCAGGTGTGAATATACCTTCATCAGGGTGTCAGGTGTGAATATACCTTCATCAGGGTGTCAGGTGTGAATATGTCTTCATCAAGGTGTCAGGTGTGAACATGCCTTCATCAAGGTGTCAGGTGTGAATATGTCTTCATCAAGGTGTCAGGTGTGAATATGTCTTCATCAGGGTGTCAGGTGTGAACATGTCTTCATCAAGGTGTCAGGTGTGAATATGTCTTCATCAGGGTGTCAGGTGTGAATATGTCTTCATCAGGGTGTCAGCTGTGAATATACCTTCATCAAGGTGTCAGGTGTGAATATGTCTTCATCAGGGTGTCAGGTGTGAATATACCTTCATCAAGGTGTCAGGTGTGAACATGTCTTCGTCAGGGTGTCAGGTGTGAACATGTCTTCATCAGGGTGTCAGGTGTGAACATGTCTTCATCAGGGTGTCAGGTGTGAACATGCCTTCATCAGGGTGTCAGGTGTGAACATGTCTTCATCAGGGTGTCAGGTGTGAACATGTCTTCATCAGGGTGTCAGGTGTGAACATGTCTTCATCAAGGTGTCAGGTGTGAATATGTCTTCATCAAGGTGTCAGGTGTGAATATGTCTTCATCAGGGTGTCAGGTGTGAATATGTCTTCATCAGGGTGTCAGCTGTGAATATACCTTCATCAAGGTGTCAGGTGTGAATATGTCTTCATCAGGGTGTCAGGTGTGAATATGTCTTCATCAGGGTGTCAGGTGTGAACATGTCTTCATCAGGGTGTCAGGTGTGAATATGTCTTCATCAGGGTGTCAGGTGTGAACATGTCTTCATCAGGGTGTCAGGTGTGAACATGTCTTCATCAGGGTGTCAGGTGTGAACATGTCTTCATCAGGGTGTCAGGTGTGAACATGTCTTCATCAGGGTGTCAGGTGTGAACATGTCTTCGTCAGGGTGTCAGGTGTGAACACGTCTTCGTCAGGGTGTCAGGTGTGAATATGTCTTCATCAGGGTGTCAGGTGTGAATATGTCTTCATCAGGGTGTCAGGTGTGAATATACCTTCATCAGGGTGTCAGGTGTGAATATACCTTCATCAGGGTGTCAGGTGTGAATATACCTTCATCAGGGTGTCAGGTGTGAATATACCTTCATCAAGGTGTCAGGTGTGAACATGTCTTCATCAGGGTGTCAGGTGTGAACATGTCTTCATCAGGGTGTCAGGTGTGAACATGCCTTCATCAAGGTGTCAGGTGTGAATATGTCTTCATCAAGGTGTCAGGTGTGAATATGTCTTCATCAGGGTGTCAGGTGTGAACATGTCTTCATCAAGGCGTCAGGTGTGAATATGTCTTCATCAGGGTGTCAGGTGTGAATATGTCTTCATCAGGGTGTCAGGTGTGAATATACCTTCATCAAGGTGTCAGGTGTGAATATGTCTTCATCAGGGTGTCAGGTGTGAATATGTCTTCATCAGGGTGTCAGGTGTGAATATGTCTTCATCAGGGTGTCAGGTGTGAATATACCTTCATCAAGGTGTCAGGTGTGAACATGTCTTCATCAGGGTGTCAGGTGTGAACATGCCTTCATCAGGGTGTCAGGTGTGAACATGTCTTCATCAGGGTGTCAGGTGTGAACATGTCTTCATCAGGGTGTCAGGTGTGAACATGTCTTCATCAGGGTGTCAGGTGTGAATATGTCTTCATCAGGGTGTCAGGTGTGAACATGTCTTCATCAGGGTGTCAGGTGTGAATATGTCTTCATCAGGGTGTCAGGTGTGAACATGTCTTCATCAGGGTGTCAGGTGTGAATATGTCTTCGTCAGGGTGTCAGGTGTGAACATGTCTTCATCAGGGTGTCAGGTGTGAACATGTCTTCATCAGGGTGTCAGGTGTGAATATGTCTTCGTCAGGGTGTCAGATTTGAACATGTCTTCATCAGGGTGTCAGGTGTGAACATGCCTTCATCAGGGTGTCAGGTGTGAACATGTCTTCATCAGGGTGTCAGGTGTGAACATGTCTTCATCAGGGTGTCAGGTGTGAACATGTCTTCATCAGGGTGTCAGGTGTGAACATGTCTTCATCAGGGTGTCAGGTGTGAATATGTCTTCATCAGGGTGTCAGGTGTGAACATGTCTTCATCAGGGTGTCAGGTGTGAACATGTCTTCATCAGGGTGTCAGGTGAGAATATGTCTTCATCAGGGTGTCAGGTGTGAACATGTCTTCGTCAGGGTGTCAGGTGTGAACATGTCTTCGTCAGGGTGTCAGGTGTGAATATGTCTTCATCAGGGTGTCAGGTGTGAACATGTCTTCGTCAGGGTGTCAGGTGTGAATATGTCTTCATCAGGGTGTCAGGTGTGACTATGTCTTCATCAGGGTGTCAGGTGTGAACATGTCTTCATCAAGGTGTCAGGTGTGAACATGTCTTCATCAGGGTGTCAGGTGTGAATATGTCTTCATCAGGGTGTCAGGTGTGAATATGTCTTCATCAGGGTGTCAGGTGTGAATATACCTTCATCAAGGTGTCAGGTGTGAACATGTCTTCATCAGGGTGTCAGGTGTGAATATGTCTTCATCAGGGTGTCAGGTGTGAACATGTCTTCATCAAGGTGTCAGGTGTGAATATGTCTTCATCAGGGTGTCAGGTGTGAATATGTCTTCATCAGGGTGTCAGCTGTGAATATACCTTCATCAAGGTGTCAGGTGTGAATATGTCTTCATCAGGGTGTCAGGTGTGAACATGTCTTCATCAGGGTGTCAGGTGTGAATATGTCTTCATCAGGGTGTCAGGTGTGAACATGTCTTCATCAAGGTGTCAGGTGTGAATATGTCTTCATCAGGGTGTCAGGTGTGAATATGTCTTCATCAGGGTGTCAGCTGTGAATATACCTTCATCAAGGTGTCAGGTGTGAATATGTCTTCATCAGGGTGGCAGGTGTGAACATGTCTTCATCAGGGTGTCAGGTGTGAATATGTCTTCATCAGGGTGTCAGGTGTGAATATGCCTTCATCAGGGTGTCAGGTGTGAATATGTCTTCATCAGGGTGTCAGGTGTGAACATGTCTTCATCAGGGTGGCAGGTGTGAACATGTCTTCATCAGGGTGTCAGGTGTGAATATGTCTTCATCAGGGTGTCAGGTGTGAACATGTCTTCATCAGGGTGTCAGGTGTGAATATGTCTTCATCAGGGTGTCAGGTGTGAACATGTCTTCATCAGGGTGTCAGGTGTGAACATGTCTTCATCAGGGTGTCAGGTGTGAACATGTCTTCATCAGGGTGTCAGGTGTGAACATGTCTTCGTCAGGGTGTCAGGTGTGAACATGTCTTCGTCAGGGTGTCAGGTGTGAATATGTCTTCATCAGGGTGTCAGGTGTGAATATGTCTTCATCAGGGTGTCAGGTGTGAATATACCTTCATCAGGGTGTCAGGTGTGAATATACCTTCATCAGGGTGTCAGGTGTGAATATGTCTTCATCAAGGTGTCAGGTGTGAACATGCCTTCATCAAGGTGTCAGGTGTGAATATGTCTTCATCAAGGTGTCAGGTGTGAATATGTCTTCATCAGGGTGTCAGGTGTGAACATGTCTTCATCAAGGTGTCAGGTGTGAATATGTCTTCATCAGGGTGTCAGTTGTGAATATGTCTTCATCAGGGTGTCAGCTGTGAATATACCTTCATCAAGGTGTCAGGTGTGAATATGTCTTCATCAGGGTGTCAGGTGTGAATATACCTTCATCAAGGTGTCAGGTGTGAACATGTCTTCGTCAGGGTGTCAGGTGTGAACATGTCTTCATCAGGGTGTCAGGTGTGAACATGTCTTCATCAGGGTGTCAGGTGTGAACATGCCTTCATCAGGGTGTCAGGTGTGAACATGTCTTCATCAGGGTGTCAGGTGTGAACATGTCTTCATCAGGGTGTCAGGTGTGAACATGTCTTCATCAAGGTGTCAGGTGTGAATATGTCTTCATCAAGGTGTCAGGTGTGAATATGTCTTCATCAGGGTGTCAGGTGTGAATATGTCTTCATCAGGGTGTCAGCTGTGAATATACCTTCATCAAGGTGTCAGGTGTGAATATGTCTTCATCAGGGTGTCAGGTGTGAATATGTCTTCATCAGGGTGTCAGGTGTGAACATGTCTTCATCAGGGTGTCAGGTGTGAATATGTCTTCATCAGGGTGTCAGGTGTGAACATGTCTTCATCAGGGTGTCAGGTGTGAACATGTCTTCATCAGGGTGTCAGGTGTGAACATGTCTTCATCAGGGTGTCAGGTGTGAACATGTCTTCATCAGGGTGTCAGGTGTGAACATGTCTTCGTCAGGGTGTCAGGTGTGAACATGTCTTCGTCAGGGTGTCAGGTGTGAATATGTCTTCATCAGGGTGTCAGGTGTGAATATGTCTTCATCAGGGTGTCAGGTGTGAATATACCTTCATCAGGGTGTCAGGTGTGAATATACCTTCATCAGGGTGTCAGGTGTGAATATACCTTCATCAGGGTGTCAGGTGTGAATATACCTTCATCAAGGTGTCAGGTGTGAACATGTCTTCATCAGGGTGTCAGGTGTGAACATGTCTTCATCAGGGTGTCAGGTGTGAACATGCCTTCATCAAGGTGTCAGGTGTGAATATGTCTTCATCAAGGTGTCAGGTGTGAATATGTCTTCATCAGGGTGTCAGGTGTGAACATGTCTTCATCAAGGTGTCAGGTGTGAATATGTCTTCATCAGGGTGTCAGGTGTGAATATGTCTTCATCAGGGTGTCAGGTGTGAATATACCTTCATCAAGGTGTCAGGTGTGAATATGTCTTCATCAGGGTGTCAGGTGTGAATATGTCTTCATCAGGGTGTCAGGTGTGAATATGTCTTCATCAGGGTGTCAGGTGTGAATATACCTTCATCAAGGTGTCAGGTGTGAACATGTCTTCATCAGGGTGTCAGGTGTGAACATGCCTTCATCAGGGTGTCAGGTGTGAACATGTCTTCATCAGGGTGTCAGGTGTGAACATGTCTTCATCAGGGTGTCAGGTGTGAACATGTCTTCATCAGGGTGTCAGGTGTGAATATGTCTTCATCAGGGTGTCAGGTGTGAACATGTCTTCATCAGGGTGTCAGGTGTGAATATGTCTTCATCAGGGTGTCAGGTGTGAACATGTCTTCATCAGGGTGTCAGGTGTGAATATGTCTTCGTCAGGGTGTCAGGTGTGAACATGTCTTCATCAGGGTGTCAGGTGTGAACATGTCTTCATCAGGGTGTCAGGTGTGAATATGTCTTCGTCAGGGTGTCAGATTTGAACATGTCTTCATCAGGGTGTCAGGTGTGAACATGCCTTCATCAGGGTGTCAGGTGTGAACATGTCTTCATCAGGGTGTCAGGTGTGAACATGTCTTCATCAGGGTGTCAGGTGTGAACATGTCTTCATCAGGGTGTCAGGTGTGAATATGTCTTCATCAGGGTGTCAGGTGTGAACATGTCTTCATCAGGGTGTCAGGTGTGAACATGTCTTCATCAGGGTGTCAGGTGAGAATATGTCTTCATCAGGGTGTCAGGTGTGAACATGTCTTCGTCAGGGTGTCAGGTGTGAACATGTCTTCGTCAGGGTGTCAGGTGTGAACATGTCTTCATCAGGGTGTCAGGTGTGAACATGTCTTCGTCAGGGTGTCAGGTGTGAATATGTCTTCATCAGGGTGTCAGGTGTGACTATGTCTTCATCAGGGTGTCAGGTGTGAACATGTCTTCATCAAGGTGTCAGGTGTGAACATGTCTTCATCAGGGTGTCAGGTGTGAACATGTCTTCATCAGGGTGTCAGGTGTGAACATGTCTTCATCAGGGTGTCAGGTGTGAACATGCCTTCATCAGGGTGTCAGGTGTGAATATGTCTTCATCAGGGTGTCAGGTGAGAATATGTCTTCATCAGGGTGTCAGGTGTGAATATACCTTCATCAGGGTGTCAGGTGTGAATATGTCTTCATCAGGGTGTCAGGTGTGAACATGTCTTCATCAGGGTGTCAGGTGTGAATATGTCTTCATCAGGGTGTCAGGTGTGAATATGTCTTCATCAGGGTGTCAGGTGTGAACATGTCTTCATCAGGGTGTCAGGTGTGAACATGTCTTCGTCAGGGTGTCAGGTGTGAACATGTCTTCGTCAGGGTGTCAGGTGTGAATATGTCTTCATCAGGGTGTCAGGTGTGAATATACCTTCATCAGGGTGTCAGGTGTGAACATGTCTTCATCAGGGTGTCAGGTGTGACTATGTCTTCATCAGGGTGTCAGGTGTGACTATGTCTTCATCAGGGTGTCAGGTGTGAATACGTCTTCATCAGGGTGTCAGGTGTGAATATACCTTCATCAGGGTGTCAGGTGTGAATATTTCTTCATCAGGGTGTCAGGTGTGAATATGTCTTCATCAGGGTGTCAGGTGAGAATATGTCTTCATCAGGGTGTCAGGTGTGAATATGTCTTCATCAGGGTGTCAGGTGAGAATATGTCTTCATCAGGGTGTCAGGTGTGAATATGCCTTCATCAGGGTGTCAGGTGTGAACATGCCTTCATCAGGGTGTCAGGTGTGAACATGTCTTCATCAGGGTGTCAGGTGTGAATATGTCTTCATCAGGGTGTCAGGTGTGAATATGTCTTCATCAGGGTGTCAGGTGTGAACATGTCTTCATCAGGGTGTCAGGTGTGAACATGTCTTCATCAGGGTGTCAGGTGTGAACATGTCTTCATCAGGGTGTCAGGTGTGAACATGTCTTCATCAGGGTGTCAGGTGTGAACATGTCTTCATCAGGGTGTCAGGTGTGAATATGTCTTCATCAGGGTGTCAGGTGTGAATATGTCTTCATCAGGGTGTCAGGTGTGAACATGTCTTCATCAGGGTGTCAGGTGTGAATATGTCTTCATCAGGGTGTCAGGTGTGAACATGTCTTCATCAGGGTGTCAAGTGTGAACATGTCTTCATCAGGGTGTCAGGTGTGAACATGTCTTCATCAAGGTGTCAGGTGAGAATATGTCTTCATCAGGGTGTCAGGTGTGAATATGTCTTCATCAGGGTGTCAGGTGTGAACATGTCTTCGTCAGGGTGTCAGGTGTGAACATGTCTTCATCAGGGTGTCAGGTGTGAATATGTCTTCATCAGGGTGTCAGGTGTGAACATGTCTTCATCAGGGTGTCAGGTGTGAATATACCTTCATCAGGGTGTCAGGTGTGAATATGTCTTCATCAGGGTGTCAGGTGTGAACATGTCTTCATCAGGGTGTCAGGTGTGAACATGTCTTCATCAGGGTGTCAGGTGTGAACATGTCTTCATCAGGGTATCAGGTGTGAATATACCTTCATCAAGGTGTCAGGTGTGAATATGTCTTCATCAGGGTGTCAGGTGTGAATATACCTTCATCAAGGTGTCAGGTGTGAATATGCCTTCATCAGGGTGTCAGGTGTGAATATGTCTTCATCAGGGTGTCAGGTGTGAACATGTCTTCATCAGGGTGTCAGGTGAGAATATGTCTTCATCAGGGTGTCAGGTGTGAATATGTCTTCATCAGGGTGTCAGGTGAGAATATGTCTTCATCAGGGTGTCAGGTGTGAATATGCCTTCATCAGGGTGTCAGGTGTGAACATGCCTTCATCAGGGTGTCAGGTGTGAACATGTCTTCATCAGGGTGTCAGGTGTGAATATGTCTTCATCAGGGTGTCAGGTGTGAACATGTCTTCATCAGGGTGTCAGGTGTGAACATGTCTTCATCAGGGTGTCAGGTGTGAATATGTCTTCATCAGGGTGTCAGGTGTGAACATGTCTTCATCAGGGTGTCAGGTGTGAACATGTCTTCATCAGGGTGTCAGGTGTGAATATGTCTTCATCAGGGTGTCAGGTGTGAATATGTCTTCATCAGGGTGTCAGGTGTGAACATGTCTTCATCAGGGTGTCAGGTGTGAATATGTCTTCATCAGGGTGTCAGGTGTGAACATGTCTTCATCAGGGTGTCAAGTGTGAACATGTCTTCATCAGGGTGTCAGGTGTGAACATGTCTTCATCAAGGTGTCAGGTGAGAATATGTCTTCATCAGGGTGTCAGGTGTGAATATGTCTTCATCAGGGTGTCAGGTGTGAACATGTCTTCGTCAGGGTGTCAGGTGTGAACATGTCTTCATCAGGGTGTCAGGTGTGAATATGTCTTCATCAGGGTGTCAGGTGTGAACATGTCTTCATCAGGGTGTCAGGTGTGAATATACCTTCATCAGGGTGTCAGGTGTGAATATGTCTTCATCAGGGTGTCAGGTGTGAACATGTCTTCATCAGGGTGTCAGGTGTGAACATGTCTTCATCAGGGTGTCAGGTGTGAACATGTCTTCATCAGGGTATCAGGTGTGAATATACCTTCATCAAGGTGTCAGGTGTGAATATGTCTTCATCAGGGTGTCAGGTGTGAATATACCTTCATCAAGGTGTCAGGTGTGAATATGCCTTCATCAGGGTGTCAGGTGTGAATATGTCTTCATCAGGGTGTCAGGTGTGAACATGCCTTCATCAGGGTGTCAGGTGTGAACATGCCTTCATCAGGGTGTCAGGTGTGAACATGTCTTCATCAGGGTGGCAGGTGTGAACATGTCTTCGTCAGGGTGTCAGGTGTGAATATGCCTTCATCAGGGTGTCAGGTGTGAATATGTCTTCATCAGGGTGTCAGGTGTGAACATGTCTTCATCAGGGTGTCAGGTGTGAACATGTCTTCATCAGGGTGTCAGGTGTGAACATGCCTTCATCAGGGTGTCAGGTGTGAACATGTCTTCATCAGGGTGTCAGGTGTGAACATGTCCTCATCAGGGTGTCAGGTGTGAATATGTCTTCATCAGGGTGTCAGGTGTGAACATGTCTTCATCAGGGTGTCAGGTGTGAATATGTCTTCATCAGGGTGTCAGGTGTGAACATGTCTTCATCAGGGTGTCAGGTGTGAACATGTCTTCATCAGGGTGTCAGGTGAGAATATGTCTTCATCAGGGTGTCAGGTGTGAACATGTCTTTGTCAGGGTGTCAGGTGTGAACATGTCTTCGTCAGGGTGTCAGGTGAGAATATGTCTTCATCAGGGTGTCAGGTGTGAATATACCTTCATCAGGGTGTCAGGTGTGAATATGTCTTCATCAGGGTGTCAGGTGTGAATATGTCTTCATCAGGGTGTCAGGTGTGAATATACCTTCATCAAGGTGTCAGGTGTGAACATGCCTTCATCAGGGTGTCAGGTGTGAATATACCTTCATCAGGGTGTCAGGTGTGAATATGTCTTCATCAGGGTGTCAGGTGTGAACATGTCTTCATCAGGGTGTCAGGTGTGAATATGTCTTCATCAGGGTGTCAGGTGTGAACATGTCTTCATCAGGGTGTCAGGTGTGAATATGTCTTCATCAGGGTGTCAGGTGTGAACATGTCTTCATCATGGTGTCAGGTCTGAACATGTCTTCATCAGGGTGTCAGGTGTGAACATGTCTTCATCAGGGTGTCAGGTGAGAATATGTCTTCATCAGGGTGTCAGGTGTGAACATGTCTTCGTCAGGGTGTCAGGGGTGAACATGTCTTCGTCAGGGTGTCAGGTGTGAATATGTCTTCATCAGGGTGTCAGGTGTGAATATGTCTTCGTCAGGGTGTCAGGTGTGAATATGTCTTCATCAGGGTGTCAGGTGTGAATATGTCTTCATCAGGGTGTCAGGTGTGAATATACCTTCATCAGGGTGTCAGGTGTGAACATGCCTTCATCAGGGTGTCAGGTGTGAATATGTCTTCATCAAGGTGTCAGGTGTGAATATGTCTTCATCAGGGTGTCAGGTGTGAACATGTCTTCATCAAGGTGTCAGGTGTGAATATGTCTTCATCAGGGTGTCAGGTGTGAATATGTCTTCATCAGGGTGTCAGGTGTGAATATACCTTCATCAAGGTGTCAGGTGTGAATATGTCTTCATCAGGGTGTCAGGTGTGAATATACCTTCATCAAGGTGTCAGGTGTGAACATGTCTTCGTCAGGGTGTCAGGTGTGAACATGTCTTCGTCAGGGTGTCAGGTGTGAATATGTCTTCATCAGGGTGTCAGGTGTGAACATGTCTTCATCAGGGTGTCAGGTGTGAATATGTCTTCATCAGGGTGTCAGGTGTGAACATGTCTTCATCAGGGTGTCAGGTGTGAATATGTCTTCGTCAGGGTGTCAGGTGTGAACATGTCTTCATCAGGGTGTCAGGTGTGAATATGTCTTCATCAGGGTGTCAGGTGTGAATATGTCTTCATCAGGGTGTCAGGTGTGAATATACCTTCATCAGGGTGTCAGGTGTGAATATACCTTCATCAAGGTGTCAGGTGTGAACATGCCTTCATCAGGGTGTCAGGTGTGAATATGTCTTCATCAAGGTGTCAGGTGTGAATATGTCTTCATCAGGGTGTCAGGTGTGAACATGTCTTCATCAAGGTGTCAGGTGTGAATATGTCTTCATCAGGGTGTCAGGTGTGAATATGTCTTCATCAGGGTGTCAGGTGTGAACATGTCTTCATCAGGGTGTCAGGTGTGAACATGTCTTCATCAGGGTGTCAGGTGTGAATATGTCTTCATCAGGGTGTCAGGTGTGAACATGTCTTCATCAAGGTGTCAGGTGTGAATATGTCTTCATCAGGGTGGCAGGTGTGAACATGTCTTCATCAGGGTGTCAGGTGTGAATATACCTTCATCAAGGTGTCAGGTGTGAATATGTCTTCATCAGGGTGTCAGGTGTGAACATGTCTTCATCAGGGTGTCAGGTGTGAATATGTCTTCGTCAGGGTGTCAGGTGTGAATATGTCTTCGTCAGGGTGTCAGGTGTGAATATGTCTTCATCAGGGTGTCAGGTGTGAACATGTCTTCATCAGGGTGTCAGGTGTGAATATGTCTTCATCAGGGTGTCAGGTGTGAACATGTCTTCATCAGGGTGTCAGGTGTGAATATGTCTTCATCAGGGTGTCAGGTGTGAATATACCTTCATCAAGGTGTCAGGTGTGACTATGTCTTCATCAGGGTGTCAGGTGTGAATATGTCTTCATCAAGGTGTCAGGTGTGAATATGTCTTCATCAGGGTGTCAGGTGTGAACATGTCTTCATCAGGGTGTCAGGTGAGAATATGTCTTCATCAGGGTGTCAGGTGTGAATATGTCTTCATCAGGGTGTCAGGTGTGAATATGTCTTCATCAGGGTGTCAGGTGTGAACATGTCTTCATCAGGGTGTCAGGTGTGAATATGTCTTCATCAGGGTGTCAGGTGTGAACATGTCTTCATCAGGGTGTCAGGTGTGAACATGTCTTCATCAGGGTGTCAGGTGTGAATATGTCTTCATCAAGGTGTCAGGTGTGAATATGTCTTCATCAGGGTGTCAGGTGTGAACATGTCTTCATCAAGGTGTCAGGTGTGAATATGTCTTCATCAGGGTGTCAGGTGTGAATATGTCTTCATCAGGGTGTCAGGTGTGAACATGTCTTCATCAGGGTGTCAGGTGTGAATATGCCTTCATCAGGGTGTCAGGTGTGAATATGTCTTCATCAGGGTGTCAGGTGTGAACATGTCTTCATCAGGGTGTCAGGTGTGAATATGTCTTCATCAGGGTGTCAGGTGAGAATATGTCTTCATCAGGGTGTCAGGTGTGAATATACCTTCATCAGGGTGTCAGGTGTGAATATGTCTTCATCAGGGTGTCAGGTGTGAACATGTCTTCATCAGGGTGTCAGGTGTGAATATGTCTTCATCAGGGTGTCAGGTGTGAACATGTCTTCATCAGGGTGTCAGGTGTGAACATGTCTTCATCAGGGTGTCAGGTGTGAATATACCTTCATCAAGGTGTCAGGTGTGAACATGTCTTCATCAGGGTGTCAGGTGTGAACATGTCTTCATCAGGGTGTCAGGTGTGAATATGTCTTCATCAGGGTGTCAGGTGTGAATATGTCTTTATCAGGGTGTCAGGTGTGAATATACCTTCATCAAGGTGTCAGGTGTGAATATGTCTTCATCAGGGTGTCAGGTGTGAATATACCTTCATCAAGGTGTCAGGTGTGAATATGTCTTCATCAGGGTGTCAGGTGTGAATATACCTTCATCAAGGTGTCAGGTGTGAACATGTCTTCATCAGGGTGTCAGGTGTGAACATGCCTTCATCAGGGTGTCAGGTGTGAACATGCCTTCATCAGGGTGTCAGGTGTGAACATGTCTTCATCAGGGTGTCAGGTGTGAATATGTCTTCGTCAGGGTGTCAGGTGTGAATATGCCTTCATCAGGGTGTCAGGTGTGAATATGTCTTCATCAGGGTGTCAGGTGTGAACATGTCTTCATCAGGGTGGCAGGTGTGAACATGTCTTCATCAGGGTGTCAGGTGTGAATATGTCTTCATCAGGGTGTCAGGTGTGAACATGTCTTCATCAGGGTGTCAGGTGTGAATATGTCTTCATCAGGGTGTCAGGTGTGAATATGTCTTCATCAGGGTGTCAGGTGAGAATATGTCTTCATCAGGGTGTCAGGTGTGAATATGCCTTCATCAGGGTGTCAGGTGTGAATATGTCTTCATCAGGGTGTCAGGTGTGAACATGCCTTCATCAGGGTGTCAGGTGTGAACATGCCTTCATCAGGGTGTCAGGTGTGAACATGTCTTCATCAGGGTGTCAGGTGTGAATATGTCTTCGTCAGGGTGTCAGCTGTGAATATACCTTCATCAAGGTGTCAGGTGTGAATATGTCTTCATCAGGGTGTCAGGTGTGAACATGTCTTCATCAGGGTGTCAGGTGTGAACATGTCTTCATCAGGGTGTCAGGTGTGAATATGTCTTCATCAGGGTGTCAGGTGTGAACATGTCTTCATCAGGGTGTCAGGTGTGAATATGTCTTCATCAGGGTGTCAGGTGTGAACATGTCTTCATCAGGGTGTCAGGTGTGAACATGTCTTCATCAGGGTGTCAGGTGTGAACATGTCTTCATCAGGGTGTCAGGTGAGAATATGTCTTCATCAGGGTGTCAGGTGTGAACATGTCTTCGTCAGGGTGTCAGGTGTGAACATGTCTTCGTCAGGGTGTCAGGTGTGAATATGTCTTCATCAGGGTGTCAGGTGTGAATATGTCTTCATCAGGGTGTCAGGTGTGAATATGTCTTCATCAGGGTGTCAGGTGTGAATATACCTTCATCAGGGTGTCAGGTGTGAATATACCTTCATCAGGGTGTCAGGTGTGAATATACCTTCATCAAGGTGTCAGGTGTGAACATGTCTTCATCAGGGTGTCAGGTGTGAACATGTCTTCATCAGGGTGTCAGGTGTGAACATGCCTTCATCAAGGTGTCAGGTGTGAATATGTCTTCATCAAGGTGTCAGGTGTGAATATGTCTTCATCAGGGTGTCAGGTGTGAACATGTCTTCATCAAGGTGTCAGGTGTGAATATGTCTTCATCAGGGTGTCAGGTGTGAATATGTCTTCATCAGGGTGTCAGGTGTGAATATACCTTCATCAAGGTGTCAGGTGTGAATATGTCTTCATCAGGGTGTCAGGTGTGAATATGTCTTCATCAGGGTGTCAGGTGTGAATATGTCTTCATCAGGGTGTCAGGTGTGAATATACCTTCATCAAGGTGTCAGGTGTGAACATGTCTTCATCAGGGTGTCAGGTGTGAACATGCCTTCATCAGGGTGTCAGGTGTGAACATGTCTTCATCAGGGTGTCAGGTGTGAACATGTCTTCATCAGGGTGTCAGGTGTGAACATGTCTTCATCAGGGTGTCAGGTGTGAATATGTCTTCATCAGGGTGTCAGGTGTGAACATGTCTTCATCAGGGTGTCAGGTGTGAATATGTCTTCATCAGGGTGTCAGGTGTGAATATACCTTCATCAAGGTGTCAGGTGTGAACATGTCTTCATCAGGGTGTCAGGTGTGAATATGTCTTCGTCAGGGTGTCAGGTGTGAATATGCCTTCATCAGGGTGTCAGGTGTGAATATGTCTTCATCAGGGTGTCAGGTGTGACTATGTCTTCATCAGGGTGTCAGGTGTGAACATGTCTTCATCAGGGTGTCAGGTGTGAACATGTCTTCATCAGGGTGTCAGGTGTGAACATGTCTTCATCAGGGTGTCAGGTGAGAATATGTCTTCATCAGGGTGTCAGGTGAGAATATGTCTTCATCAGGGTGTCAGGTGTGAACATGTCTTCATCAGGGTGTCAGGTGTGAATATGTCTTCATCAGGGTGTCAGGTGTGAATATGTCTTCATCAGGGTGTCAGGTGTGAACATGTCTTCGTCAGGGTGTCAGGTGTGAACATGTCTTCGTCAGGGTGTCAGGTGAGAATATGTCTTCATCAGGGTGTCAGGTGTGAATATACCTTCATCAGGGTGTCAGGTGTGAACATGTCTTCATCAGGGTGTCAGGTGTGACTATGTCTTCATCAGGGTGTCAGGTGTGACTATGTCTTCATCAGGGTGTCAGGTGTGAATACGTCTTCATCAGGGTGTCAGGTGTGAATATACCTTCATCAGGGTGTCAGGTGTGAATATTTCTTCATCAGGGTGTCAGGTGTGAATATGTCTTCATCAGGGTGTCAGGTGTGAATATGTCTTCATCAGGGTGTCAGGTGTGAACATGCCTTCATCAGGGTGTCAGGTGAGAATATGTCTTCATCAGGGTGTCAGGTGTGAATATGTCTTCATCAGGGTGTCAGGTGTGAACATGTCTTCATCAGGGTGTCAGGTGTGAATATACCTTCATCAGGGTGTCAGGTGTGAACATGTCTTCATCAGGGTGTCAGGTGTGAACATGTCTTCATCAGGGTGTCAGGTGAGAATATGTCTTCATCAGGGTGTCAGGTGTGAATATGTCTTCATCAGGGTGTCAGGTGAGAATATGTCTTCATCAGGGTGTCAGGTGTGAATATGCCTTCATCAGGGTGTCAGGTGTGAACATGCCTTCATCAGGGTGTCAGGTGTGAACATGTCTTCATCAGGGTGTCAGGTGTGAATATGTCTTCATCAGGGTGTCAGGTGTGAATATGTCTTCATCAGGGTGTCAGGTGTGAACATGTCTTCATCAGGGTGTCAGGTGTGAACATGTCTTCATCATTGTGTCAGGTGTGAATATGTCTTCATCAGGGTGTCAGGTGTGAACATGTCTTCATCAGGGTGTCAGGTGTGAACATGTCTTCATCAGGGTGTCAGGTGTGAATATGTCTTCATCAGGGTGTCAGGTGTGAATATGTCTTCATCAGGGTGTCAGGTGTGAACATGTCTTCATCAGGGTGTCAGGTGTGAATATGTCTTCATCAGGGTGTCAGGTGTGAACATGTCTTCATCAGGGTGTCAAGTGTGAACATGTCTTCATCAGGGTGTCAGGTGTGAACATGTCTTCATCAAGGTGTCAGGTGAGAATATGTCTTCATCAGGGTGTCAGGTGTGAATATGTCTTCATCAGGGTGTCAGGTGTGAACATGTCTTCATCAGGGTGTCAGGTGTGAACATGTCTTCATCAGGGTGTCAGGTGAGAATATGTCTTCATCAGGGTGTCAGGTGTGAACATGTCTTCATCAGGGTGTCAGGTGTGAATATGTCTTCATCAGGGTGTCAGGTGTGAATATGTCTTCATCAGGGTGTCAGGTGTGAACATGTCTTCGTCAGGGTGTCAGGTGAGAATATGTCTTCATCAGGGTGTCAGGTGTGAATATACCTTCATCAGGGTGTCAGGTGTGAACATGTCTTCATCAGGGTGTCAGGTGTGACTATGTCTTCATCAGGGTGTCAGGTGTGACTATGTCTTCATCAGGGTGTCAGGTGTGAATACGTCTTCATCAGGGTGTCAGGTGTGAATATACCTTCATCAGGGTGTCAGGTGTGAATATTTCTTCATCAGGGTGTCAGGTGTGAATATGTCTTCATCAGGGTGTCAGGTGTGAATATGTCTTCATCAGGGTGTCAGGTGTGAACATGCCTTCATCAGGGTGTCAGGTGAGAATATGTCTTCATCAGGGTGTCAGGTGTGAATATGTCTTCATCAGGGTGTCAGGTGTGAACATGTCTTCATCAGGGTGTCAGGTGTGAATATACCTTCATCAGGGTGTCAGGTGTGAACATGTCTTCATCAGGGTGTCAGGTGTGAACATGTCTTCATCAGGGTGTCAGGTGAGAATATGTCTTCATCAGGGTGTCAGGTGTGAATATGTCTTCATCAGGGTGTCAGGTGAGAATATGTCTTCATCAGGGTGTCAGGTGTGAATATGCCTTCATCAGGGTGTCAGGTGTGAACATGCCTTCATCAGGGTGTCAGGTGTGAACATGTCTTCATCAGGGTGTCAGGTGTGAATATGTCTTCATCAGGGTGTCAGGTGTGAATATGTCTTCATCAGGGTGTCAGGTGTGAACATGTCTTCATCAGGGTGTCAGGTGTGAACATGTCTTCATCATTGTGTCAGGTGTGAATATGTCTTCATCAGGGTGTCAGGTGTGAACATGTCTTCATCAGGGTGTCAGGTGTGAACATGTCTTCATCAGGGTGTTAGGTGAGAATATGTCTTCATCAGGGTGTCAGGTGTGAATATGTCTTCATCAGGGTGTCAGGTGTGAACATGTCTTCATCAGGGTGTCAGGTGTGAATATGTCTTCATCAGGGTGTCAGGTGTGAACATGTCTTCATCAGGGTGTCAAGTGTGAACATGTCTTCATCAGGGTGTCAGGTGTGAACATGTCTTCATCATTGTGTCAGGTGAGAATATGTCTTCATCAGGGTGTCAGGTGTGAATATGTCTTCATCAGGGTGTCAGGTGTGAACATGTCTTCGTCAGGGTGTCAGGTGTGAACATGTCTTCATCAGGGTGTCAGGTGTGAATATGTCTTCATCAGGGTGTCAGGTGTGAACATGTCTTCATCAGGGTGTCAGGTGTGAATATACCTTCATCAGGGTGTCAGGTGTGAATATGTCTTCATCAGGGTGTCAGGTGTGAACATGTCTTCATCAGGGTGTCAGGTGTGAACATGTCTTCATCAGGGTGTCAGGTGTGAACATGTCTTCATCAGGGTGTCAGGTGTGAATATACCTTCATCAAGGTGTCAGGTGTGAATATGCCTTTATCAGGGTGTCAGGTGTGAATATGTCTTCATCAGGGTGTCAGGTGTGAACATGTCTTCATCAGGGTGTCAGGTGAGAATATGTCTTCATCAGGGTGTCAGGTGTGAATATGTCTTCATCAGGGTGTCAGGTGAGAATATGTCTTCATCAGGGTGTCAGGTGTGAATATGCCTTCATCAGGGTGTCAGGTGTGAACATGCCTTCATCAGGGTGTCAGGTGTGAACATGTCTTCATCAGGGTGTCAGGTGTGAATATGTCTTCATCAGGGTGTCAGGTGTGAATATGTCTTCATCAGGGTGTCAGGTGTGAACATGTCTTCATCAGGGTGTCAGGTGTGAACATGTCTTCATCAGGGTGTCAGGTGTGAATATGTCTTCATCAGGGTGTCAGGTGTGAACATGTCTTCATCAGGGTGTCAGGTGTGAACATGTCTTCATCAGGGTGTCAGGTGTGAATATGTCTTCATCAGGGTGTCAGGTGTGAATATGTCTTCATCAGGGTGTCAGGTGTGAACATGTCTTCATCAGGGTGTCAGGTGTGAATATGTCTTCATCAGGGTGTCAGGTGTGAACATGTCTTCATCAGGGTGTCAAGTGTGAACATGTCTTCATCAGGGTGTCAGGTGTGAACATGTCTTCATTAAGGTGTCAGGTGAGAATATGTCTTCATCAGGGTGTCAGGTGTGAATATGTCTTCATCAGGGTGTCAGGTGTGAACATGTCTTCGTCAGGGTGTCAGGTGTGAACATGTCTTCATCAGGGTGTCAGGTGTGAATATGTCTTCATCAGGGTGTCAGGTGTGAACATGTCTTCATCAGGGTGTCAGGTGTGAATATACCTTCATCAGGGTGTCAGGTGTGAATATGTCTTCATCAGGGTGTCAGGTGTGAACATGTCTTCATCAGGGTGTCAGGTGTGAACATGTCTTCATCAGGGTGTCAGGTGTGAACATGTCTTCATCAGGGTATCAGGTGTGAATATACCTTCATCAAGGTGTCAGGTGTGAATATGTCTTCATCAGGGTGTCAGGTGTGAATATACCTTCATCAAGGTGTCAGGTGTGAATATGCCTTCATCAGGGTGTCAGGTGTGAATATGTCTTCATCAGGGTGTCAGGTGTGAACATGTCTTCATCAGGGTGTCAGGTGTGAACATGTCTTCATCAGGGTGTCAGGTGTGAATATGTCTTCATCAGGGTGTCAGGTGTGAACATGTCTTCATCAGGGTGTCAGGTGTGAATATGTCTTCATCAGGGTGTCAGGTGTGAACATGTCTTCATCAGGGTGTCAGGTGTGAACATGTCTTCATCAGGGTGTCAGGTGTGAACATGTCTTCATCAGGGTGTCAGGTGAGAATATGTCTTCATCAGGGTGTCAGGTGTGAACATGTCTTCGTCAGGGTGTCAGGTGTGAACATGTCTTCGTCAGGGTGTCAGGTGTGAACATGTCTTCATCAGGGTGTCAGGTGTGAATATGTCTTCATCAGGGTGTCAGGTGTGAATATGTCTTCGTCAGGGTGTCAGGTGTGAACATGTCTTCATCAGGGTGTCAGGTGTGAACATGCCTTCATCAGGGTGTCAGGTGTGAACATGTCTTCATCAGGGTGTCAGGTGTGAACATGTCTTCATCAAGGTGTCAGGTGTGAATATACCTTCATCAAGGTGTCAGGTGTGAACATGTCTTCATCAGGGTGTCAGGTGTGAATATGTCTTCATCAGGGTGTCAGGTGTGAACATGTCTTCATCAGGGTGTCAGGTGTGAACATGTCTTCATCAGGGTGTCAGGTGAGAATATGTCTTCATCAGGGTGTCAGGTGTGAACATGTCTTCGTCAGGGTGTCAGGTGTGAACATGTCTTCGTCAGGGTGTCAGGTGTGAATATGTCTTCATCAGGGTGTCAGGTGTGAACATGTCTTCGTCAGGGTGTCAGGTGTGAATATGTCTTCATCAGGGTGTCAGGTGTGAATATGTCTTCATCAGGGTGTCAGGTGTGAACATGTCTTCATCAGGGTGTCAGGTGTGAACATGTCTTCATCAGGGTGTCAGGTGTGAACATGTCTTCATCAGGGTGTCAGGTGTGAACATGTCTTCATCAGGGTGTCAGGTGAGAATATGTCTTCATCAGGGTGTCAGGTGTGAATATACCTTCATCAGGGTGTCAGGTGTGAATATGTCTTCATCAGGGTGTCAGGTGTGAACATGTCTTCATCAGGGTGTCAGGTGTGAATATGTCTTCATCAGGGTGTCAGGTGTGAACATGTCTTCATCAGGGTGTCAGGTGTGACTATGTCTTCATCAGGGTGTCAGGTGTGAATACGTCTTCATCAGGGTGTCAGGTGTGAATATACCTTCATCAGGGTGTCAGGTGTGAATATTTCTTCATCAGGGTGTCAGGTGTGAATATGTCTTCATCAGGGTGTCAGGTGTGAATATGTCTTCATCAGGGTGTCAGGTGTGAACATGCCTTCATCAGGGTGTCAGGTGTGAACATGTCTTCATCAGGGTGTCAGGTGTGAATATGTCTTCATCAGGGTGTCAGGTGTGAATATGTCTTCATCAGGGTGTCAGGTGTGAACATGTCTTCATCAGGGTGTCAGGTGTGAACATGTCTTCATCAGGGTGTCAGGTGTGAATATGTCTTCATCAGGGTGTCAGGTGTGAACATGTCTTCATCAGGGTGTCAGGTGTGAACATGTCTTCATCAGGGTGTCAGGTGTGAATATGTCTTCATCAGGGTGTCAGGTGTGAATATGTCTTCATCAGGGTGTCAGGTGTGAACATGTCTTCATCAGGGTGTCAGGTGTGAATATGTCTTCATCAGGGTGTCAGGTGTGAACATGTCTTCATCAGGGTGTCAAGTGTGAACATGTCTTCATCAGGGTGTCAGGTGTGAACATGTCTTCATCAAGGTGTCAGGTGAGAATATGTCTTCATCAGGGTGTCAGGTGTGAATATGTCTTCATCAGGGTGTCAGGTGTGAACATGTCTTCGTCAGGGTGTCAGGTGTGAACATGTCTTCATCAGGGTGTCAGGTGTGAATATGTCTTCATCAGGGTGTCAGGTGTGAACATGTCTTCATCAGGGTGTCAGGTGTGAATATACCTTCATCAGGGTGTCAGGTGTGAATATGTCTTCATCAGGGTGTCAGGTGTGAACATGTCTTCATCAGGGTGTCAGCTGTGAACATGTCTTCATCAGGGTGTCAGGTGTGAACATGTCTTCATCAGGGTATCAGGTGTGAATATACCTTCATCAAGGTGTCAGGTGTGAATATGTCTTCATCAGGGTGTCAGGTGTGAATATACCTTCATCAAGGTGTCAGGTGTGAATATGTCTTCATCAGGGTATCAGGTGTGAATATACCTTCATCAAGGTGTCAGGTGTGAATATGCCTTCATCAGGGTGTCAGGTGTGAATATGTCTTCATCAGGGTGTCAGGTGTGAACATGTCTTCATCAGGGTGTCAGGTGTGAACATGTCTTCATCAGGGTGTCAGGTGTGAATATGTCTTCATCAGGGTGTCAGGTGTGAACATGTCTTCATCAGGGTGTCAGGTGTGAATATGTCTTCATCAGGGTGTCAGGTGTGAACATGTCTTCATCAGGGTGTCAGGTGTGAACATGTCTTCATCAGGGTGTCAGGTGTGAACATGTCTTCATCAGGGTGTCAGGTGAGAATATGTCTTCATCAGGGTGTCAGGTGTGAACATGTCTTCGTCAGGGTGTCAGGTGTGAACATGTCTTCGTCAGGGTGTCAGGTGTGAATATGTCTTCATCAGGGTGTCAGGTGTGAATATGTCTTCATCAGGGTGTCAGGTGTGAATATACCTTCATCAGGGTGTCAGGTGTGAATATACCTTCATCAAGGTGTCAGGTGTGAACATGCCTTCATCAAGGTGTCAGGTGTGAATATGTCTTCATCAGGGTGTCAGGTGTGAACATGTCTTCATCAGGGTGTCAGGTGTGAATATGTCTTCATCAGGGTGTCAGGTGTGAATATGTCTTCATCAGGGTGTCAGGTGTGAACATGTCTTCATCAGGGTGTCAGGTGTGAACATGTCTTCATCAGGGTGTCAGGTGTGAACATGTCTTCATCAGGGTGTCAGGTGTGAATATGTCTTCGTCAGGGTGTCAGGTGTGAACATGTCTTCATCAGGGTGTCAGGTGTGAACATGCCTTCATCAGGGTGTCAGGTGTGAACATGTCTTCATCAGGGTGTCAGGTGTGAATATGTCTTCATCAGGGTGTCAGGTGTGAACATGTCTTCATCAGGGTGTCAGGTGTGAATATGTCTTCATCAGGGTGTCAGGTGTGAACATGTCTTCATCAGGGTGTCAGGTGTGAACATGTCTTCATCAGGGTGTCAGGTGAGAATATGTCTTCATCAGGGTGTCAGGTGTGAACATGTCTTCGTCAGGGTGTCAGGTGTGAACATGTCTTCGTCAGGGTGTCAGGTGTGAATATGTCTTCATCAGGGTGTCAGGTGTGAACATGTCTTCGTCAGGGTGTCAGGTGTGAATATGTCTTCATCAGGGTGTCAGGTGTGAATATGTCTTCATCAGGGTGTCAGGTGTGAACATGTCTTCATCAGGGTGTCAGGTGTGAACATGTCTTCATCAGGGTGTCAGGTGTGAACATGTCTTCATCAGGGTGTCAGGTGTGAACATGTCTTCATCAGGGTGTCAGGTGTGAATATGTCTTCATCAGGGTGTCAGGTGTGAACATGTCTTCATCAGGGTGTCAGGTGTGAATATGTCTTCATCAGGGTGTCAGGTGTGAATATGTCTTCATCAGGGTGTCAGGTGTGAACATGTCTTCGTCAGGGTGTCAGGTGTGAACATGTCTTCGTCAGGGTGTCAGGTGTGAATATGTCTTCATCAGGGTGTCAGGTGTGAATATACCTTCATCAGGGTGTCAGGTGTGAATATGTCTTCATCAGGGTGTCAGGTGTGAACATGTCTTCATCAGGGTGTCAGGTGTGAATATGCCTTCATCAGGGTGTCAGGTGTGAATATGTCTTCATCAGGGTGTCAGGTGTGAATATGTCTTCATCAGGGTGTCAGGTGAGAATGTGTCTTCATCAGGGTGTCAGGTGTGAATATGTCTTCATCAGGGTGTCAGGTGAGAATATGTCTTCATCAGGGTGTCAGGTTTGAACATGTCTTCATCAGGGTGTCAGGTGAGAATATGTCTTCATCAGGGTGTCAGGTGTGAACATGTCTTCATCAGGGTGTCAGGTGTGAATATGTCTTCATCAGGGTGTCAGGTGTGAACATGTCTTCATCAGGGTGTCAGGTGTGAATATGTCTTCATCAGGGTGTCAGGTGTGAACATGTCTTCATCAGGGTGTCAAGTGTGAACATGTCTTCATCAGGGTGTCAGGTGTGAACATGTCTTCATCAAGGTGTCAGGTGAGAATATGTCTTCATCAGGGTGTCAGGTGTGAATATGTCTTCATCAGGGTGTCAGGTGTGAACATGTCTTCGTCAGGGTGTCAGGTGTGAACATGTCTTCATCAGGGTGTCAGGTGTGAATATACCTTCATCAGGGTGTCAGGTGTGAATATGTCTTCATCAGGGTGTCAGGTGTGAACATGTCTTCATCAGGGTGTCAGGTGTGAACATGTCTTCATCAGGGTGTCAGGTGTGAACATGTCTTCATCAGGGTATCAGGTGTGAATATACCTTCATCAAGGTGTCAGGTGTGAATATGTCTTCATCAGGGTGTCAGGTGTGAATATACCTTCATCAAGGTGTCAGGTGTGAATATGTCTTCATCAGGGTGTCAGGTGTGAATATACCTTCATCAAGGTGTCAGGTGTGAATATGTCTTCATCAAGGTGTCAGGTGTGAATATGTCTTCATCAGGGTGTCAGGTGTGAACATGCCTTCATCAGGGTGTCAGGTGTGAATATGTCTTCATCAGGGTGTCAGGTGTGAATATGTCTTCATCAGGGTGTCAGGTGTGAATATGTCTTCATCAGGGTGTCAGGTGTGAATATACCTTCATCAAGGTGTCAGGTGTGAATATGTCTTCATCAAGGTGTCAGGTGTGAATATGTCTTCATCAGGGTGTCAGGTGTGAATATACCTTCATCAGGGTGTCAGGTGTGAATATGTCTTCATCAGGGTGTCAGGTGTGAATATGTCTTCATCAGGGTGTCAGGTGTGAATATACCTTCATCAGGGTGTCAGGTGTGAATATGTCTTCATCAGGGTGTCAGGTGTGAATATGTCTTCATCAGGGTGTCAGGTGTGAACATGTCTTCATCAGGGTGTCAGGTGTGAATATGTCTTCATCAGGGTGTCAGGTGTGAACATGCCCTCATCAGGGTGTCAGGTGTGAACATGTCTTCATCAGGGTGTCAGGTGTTAATATGTCTTCATCAGGGTGTCAGGTGTGAACATGTCTTCATCAGGGTGTCAGGTGTGAATATGTCTTCATCAGGGTGTCAGGTGTGAACATGTCTTCATCAGGGTGTCAGGTGTGAATATGTCTTCATCAGGGTGTCAGGTGTGAATATGTCTTCATCAGGGTGTCAGGTGTGAATATGTCTTCATCAGGGTGTCAGGTGTGAATATGTCTTCATCAGGGTGTCAGGTGTGAACATGTCTTCATCAGGGTGTCAGGTGAGAATATGTCTTCATCAGGGTGTCAGGTGTGAATATGTCTTCATCAGGGTGTCAGGTGTGAACATGTCTTCATCAAGGTGTCAGGTGTGAACATGTCTTCATCAGGGTGTCAGGTGTGAATATGTCTTCATCAGGGTGTCAGGTGTGAATATGTCTTCATCAGGGTGTCAGGTGTGAATATGTCTTCATCAGGGTGTCAGGTGAGAATATGTCTTCATCAGGGTGTCAGGTGTGAATATGTCTTCATCAGGGTGTCAGGTGTGAACATGTCTTCATCAAGGTGTCAGGTGTGAACATTACTTCATCAGGGTGTCAGGTGTGAATATGTCTTCATCAGGGTGTCAGGTGTGAACATGTCTTCATCAAGGTGTCAGGTGTGAACATGTCTTCATCACGGTGTCAGGTGTGAATATGCCTTCATCAGGGTGTCAGGTGTGAATATGTCTTCATCAGGGTGTCAGGTGTGAACATGTCTTCATCAGGGTGTCAGGTGTGAATATGTCTTCATCAGGGTGTCAAGTGTGAACATGTCTTCATCAGGGTGTCAGGTGTGAACATGTCTTCATCAGGGTGTCAGGTGTGAATATGTCTTCATCAGGGTGTCAGGTGTGAATATGTCTTCATCAGGGTGTCAGGTGTGAACATGCCTTCATCAGGGTGTCAGGTGTGAACATGCCTTCATCAGGGTGTCAGGTGTGAACATGTCTTCATCAAGGTGTCAGGTGAGAATATGTCTTCATCAGGGTGTCAGGTGTGAACATGTCTTCGTCAGGGTTTCAGGTGTGAACATGTCTTCGTCAGGGTGTCAGGTGTGAATATGTCTTCATCAGGGTGTCAGGTGTGAACATGTCTTCATCAGGGTGTCAGGTGTGAACATGTCTTCATCAGGGTGTCAGGTGAGAATATGTCTTCATCAGGGTGTCAGGTGTGAACATGTCTTCGTCAGGGTGTCAGGTGTGAACATGTCTTCATCAGGGTGTCAGGTGTGAACATGCCTTCATCAAGGTGTCAGGTGTGAATATGTCTTCATCAAGGTGTCAGGTGTGAACATGTCTTCGTCAGGGTGTCAGGTGTGAACATGTCTTCATCAGGGTGTCAGGTGTGAACATGTCTTCATCAGGGTGTCAGGTGTGAATATGTCTTCGTCAGGGTGTCAGGTGTGAACATGTCTTCATCAGGGTGTCAAGTGTGAACATGCCTTCATCAGGGTGTCAGGTGTGAACATGTCTTCATCAGGGTGTCAGGTGTGAACATGTCTTCATCAGGGTGTCAGGTGTGAATATGTCTTCATCAGGGTGTCAGGTGTGAACATGTCTTCATCAGGGTGTCAGGTGTGAATATGTCTTCGTCAGGGTGTCAGGTGTGAACATGTCTTCATCAGGGTGTCAGGTGTGAATATACCTTCATCAAGGTGTCAGGTGTGAATATGTCTTCATCAGGGTGTCAGGTGTGAATATACCTTCATCAAGGTGTCAGGTGTGAATATACCTTCATCAGGGTGTCAGGTGTGAATATACCTTCATCAGGGTGTCAGGTGTGAATATACCTTCATCAAGGTGTCAGGTGTGAACATGTCTTCATCAGGGTGTCAGGTGTGAATATACCTTCATCAGGGTGTCAGGTGTGAACATGTCTTCATCAGGGTGTCAGGTGTGAATATGTCTTCGTCAGGGTGTCAGGTGTGAACATGTCTTCATCAGGGTGTCAGGTGTGAATATACCTTCATCAGGGTGTCAGGTGTGAATATACCTTCATCAGGGTGTCAGGTGTGAATATACCTTCATCAAGGTGTCAGGTGTGAACATGTCTTCATCAGGGTGTCAGGTGTGAACATGCCTTCATCAGGGTGTCAGGTGTGAACATGCCTTCATCAGGGTGTCAGGTGTGAACATGTCTTCATCAGGGTGTCAGGTGTGAATATGTCTTCATCAGGGTGTCAGGTGTGAATATGTCTTCGTCAGGGTGTCAGGTGTGAATATGCCTTCATCAGGGTGTCAGGTGTGAATATGTCTTCATCAGGGTGTCAGGTGTGAACATGTCTTCATCAGGGTGTCAGGTGTGAACATGTCTTCATCAGGGTGTCAGGTGTGAACATGTCTTCATCAGGGTGTCAGGTGTGAATATGTCTTCATCAGGGTGTCAGGTGTGAATATGCCTTCATCAGGGTGTCAGGTGTGAATATGTCTTCATCAGGGTGTCAGGTGTGAACATGTCTTCATCAGGGTGTCAGGTGTGAACATGTCTTCATCAGGGTGTCAGGTGTGAATATGTCTTCATCAGGGTGTCAGGTGTGAACATGTCTTCATCAGGGTGTCAGGTGTGAATATGTCTTCATCAGGGTGTCAGGTGTGAACATGTCTTCATCAGGGTGTCAGGTGTGAACATGTCTTCATCAGGGTGTCAGGTGTGAACATGTCTTCATCAGGGTGTCAGGTGAGAATATGTCTTCATCAGGGTGTCAGGTGTGAACATGTCTTCGTCAGGGTGTCAGGTGTGAACATGTCTTCGTCAGGGTGTCAGGTGTGAACATGTCTTCGTCAGGGTGTCAGGTGTGAACATGTCTTCATCAGGGTGTCAGGTGTGAACATGTCTTCGTCAGGGTGTCAGGTGTGAACATGTCTTCGTCAGGGTGTCAGGTGTGAACATGTCTTCATCAGGGTGTCAGGTGTGAACATGTCTTCGTCAGGGTGTCAGGTGTGAACATGTCTTCATCAAGGTGTCAGGTGTGAATATGTCTTCATCAGGGTGTCAGGTGTGAATATGTCTTCATCAGGGTGTCAGGTGTGAATATACCTTCATCAAGGTGTCAGGTGTGAATATGTCTTCATCAAGGTGTCAGGTGTGAACATGTCTTCGTCAGGGTGTCAGGTGTGAACATGTCTTCATCAGGGTGTAAGGTGTGAACATGTCTTCATCAGGGTGTCAGGTGTGAATATGTCTTCGTCAGGGTGTCAGGTGTGAACATGTCTTCATCAGGGTGTCAGGTGTGAACATGCCTTCATCAGGGTGTCAGGTGTGACCATGTGTTCATCAGGGTGTCAGGTGTGAACATGTCTTCATCAGGGTGTCAGGTGTGAATATGTCTTCATCAGGGTGTCAGGTGTGAACATGTCTTCATCAGGGTGTCAGGTGTGAACATGTCTTCATCAGGGTGTCAGGTGTGAATATGTCTTCATCAGGGTGTCAGGTGTGAATATGTCTTCGTCAGGGTGTCAGGTGTGAACATGTCTTCATCAGGGTGTCAGGTGTGAACATGCCTTCATCAGGGTGTCAGGTGTGAACATGTCTTCATCAGGGTGTCAGGTGTGAACATGTCTTCATCAGGGTGTCAGGTGTGAATATGTCTTCATCAGGGTGTCAGGTGTGAACATGTCTTCATCAGGGTGTCAGGTGTGAATATGTCTTCATCAGGGTGTCAGGTGTGAACATGTCTTCATCAGGGTGTCAGGTGTGAACATGTCTTCATCAGGGTGTCAGGTGAGAATATGTCTTCATCAGGGTGTCAGGTGTGAACATGTCTTCGTCAGGGTGTCAGGTGTGAACATGTCTTCGTCAGGGTGTCAGGTGTGAATATGTCTTCATCAGGGTGTCAGGTGTGAACATGTCTTCGTCAGGGTGTCAGGTGTGAATATGTCTTCATCAGGGTGTCAGGTGTGAACATGTCTTCATCAGGGTGTCAGGTGTGAACATGTCTTCATCAGGGTGTCAGGTGTGAACATGTCTTCATCAGGGTGTCAGGTGTGAACATGTCTTCATCAGGGTGTCAGGTGTGAACATGTCTTCGTCAGGGTGTCAGGTGTGAACATGTCTTCGTCAGGGTGTCAGGTGTGAACATGTCTTCATCAGGGTGTCAGGTGTGAACATGTCTTCGTCAGGGTGTCAGGTGTGAACATGTCTTCATCAAGGTGTCAGGTGTGAATATGTCTTCATCAGGGTGTCAGGTGTGAATATGTCTTCATCAGGGTGTCAGGTGTGAATATACCTTCATCAAGGTGTCAGGTGTGAATATGTCTTCATCAAGGTGTCAGGTGTGAACATGTCTTCGTCAGGGTGTCAGGTGTGAACATGTCTTCATCAGGGTGTAAGGTGTGAACATGTCTTCATCAGGGTGTCAGGTGTGAATATGTCTTCGTCAGGGTGTCAGGTGTGAACATGTCTTCATCAGGGTGTCAGGTGTGAACATGCCTTCATCAGGGTGTCAGGTGTGAATATGTCTTCATCAGGGTGTCAGGTGTGAACATGTCTTCATCAGGGTGTCAGGTGTGAATATACCTTTATCAAGGTGTCAGGTGTGAATATGTCTTCATCAGGGTGTCAGGTGTGAATATGTCTTCGTCAGGGTGTCAGGTGTGAACATGTCTTCATCAGGGTGTCAGGTGTGAACATGCCTTCATCAGGGTGTCAGGTGTGAACATGTCTTCATCAGGGTGTCAGGTGTGAACATGTCTTCATCAGGGTGTCAGGTGTGAATATGTCTTCATCAGGGTGTCAGGTGTGAACATGTCTTCATCAGGGTGTCAGGTGTGAATATGTCTTCATCAGGGTGTCAGGTGTGAACATGTCTTCATCAGGGTGTCAGGTGTGAACATGTCTTCATCAGGGTGTCAGGTGAGAATATGTCTTCATCAGGGTGTCAGGTGTGAACATGTCTTCGTCAGGGTGTCAGGTGTGAACATGTCTTCGTCAGGGTGTCAGGTGTGAATATGTCTTCATCAGGGTGTCAGGTGTGAACATGTCTTCGTCAGGGTGTCAGGTGTGAATATGTCTTCATCAGGGTGTCAGGTGTGAACATGTCTTCATCAGGGTGTCAGGTGTGAACATGTCTTCATCAGGGTGTCAGGTGTGAACATGTCTTCATCAGGGTGTCAGGTGAGAATATGTCTTCATCAGGGTGTCAGGTGTGAATATACCTTCATCAGGGTGTCAGGTGTGAATATGTCTTCATCAGGGTGTCAGGTGTGAATATGTCTTCATCAGGGTGTCAGGTGTGAATATGTCTTCATCAGGGTGTCAGGTGTGAATATGTCTTCATCAGGGTGTCAGGTGTGAACATGTCTTCGTCAGGGTGTCAGGTGTGAACATGTCTTCGTCAGGGTGTCAGGTGTGAATATGTCTTCATCAGGGTGTCAGGTGTGAATATACCTTCATCAGGGTGTCAGGTGTGAATATGTCTTCATCAGGGTGTCAGGTGTGAACATGTCTTCATCAGGGTGTCAGGTGTGAATATACCTTCATCAGGGTGTCAGGTGTGAATATGTCTTCATCAGGGTGTCAGGTGTGAATATGTCTTCATCAGGGTGTCAGGTGAGAATATGTCTTCATCAGGGTGTCAGGTGTGAATATGTCTTCATCAGGGTGTCAGGTGTGAACATGTCTTCATCAGGGTGTCAAGTGTGAACATGTCTTCATCAGGGTGTCAGGTGTGAATATGTCTTCATCAGGGTGTCAGGTGTGAATATGTCTTCATCAGGGTGTCAGGTGTGAACATGTCTTCATCAGGGTGTCAGGTGTGAATATGTCTTCATCAGGGTGTCAGGTGTGAACATGCCTTCATCAGGGTGTCAGGTGTGAACATGTCTTCATCAGGGTGTCAGGTGTGAACATGTCTTCATCAGGGTGTCAGGTGTGAATATGTCTTCATCAGGGTGTCAGGTGTGAATATGTCTTCATCAGGGTGTCAGGTGTGAACATGCCTTCATCAGGGTGTCAGGTGTGAACATGTCTTCATCAGGGTGTCAGGTGTGAATATGTCTTCATCAGGGTGTCAGGTGTGAATATGTCTTCATCAGGGTGTCAGGTGAGAATATACCTTCATCAGGGTGTCAGGTGTGAATATGTCTTCATCAGGGTGTCAGGTGTGAACATGTCTTCATCAGGGTGTCAGGTGTGAATATACCTTCATCAGGGTGTCAGGTGTGAATATGTCTTCATCAGGGTGTCAGGTGTGAATATGTCTTCATCAGGGTGTCAGGTGAGAATATGTCTTCATCAGGGTGTCAGGTGTGAATATGTCTTCATCAGGGTGTCAGGTGTGAACATGTCTTCATCAGGGTGTCAAGTGTGAACATGTCTTCATCAGGGTGTCAGGTGTGAATATGTCTTCATCAGGGTGTCAGGTGTGAATATGTCTTCATCAGGGTGTCAGGTGTGAACATGTCTTCATCAGGGTGTCAGGTGTGAATATGTCTTCATCAGGGTGTCAGGTGTGAACATGCCTTCATCAGGGTGTCAGGTGTGAACATGTCTTCATCAGGGTGTCAGGTGTGAACATGTCTTCATCAGGGTGTCAGGTGTGAATATGTCTTCATCAGGGTGTCAGGTGTGAATATGTCTTCATCAGGGTGTCAGGTGTGAACATGCCTTCATCAGGGTGTCAGGTGTGAACATGTCTTCATCAGGGTGTCAGGTGTGAATATGTCTTCATCAGGGTGTCAGGTGTGAACATGTCTTCATCAGGGTGTCAGGTGTGAATATACCTTCATCAGGGTGTCAGGTGTGAACATGCCTTCATCAGGGTGTCAGGTGTGAACATGTCTTCATCAGGGTGTCAGGTGTGAATATGTCTTCATCAGGGTGTCAGGTGTGAACATGCCTTCATCAGGGTGTCAGGTGTGAACATGTCTTCATCAGGGTGTCAGGTGTGAATATGTCTTCATCAGGGTGTCAGGTGTGAATATGTCTTCATCAGGGTGTCAGGTGTGAACATGTCTTCATCAGGGTGTCAGGTGTGAATATGTCTTCATCAGGGTGTCAGGTGTGAACATGTCTTCATCAGGGTGTCAAGTGTGAACATGTCTTCATCAGGGTGTCAGGTGTGAACATGTCTTCATCAAGGTGTCAGGTGAGAATATGTCTTCATCAGGGTGTCAGGTGTGAATATGTCTTCATCAAGGTGTCAGGTGAGAATATGTCTTCATCGGGGTGTCAGGTGTGAATATGTCTTCATCAGGGTGTCAGGTGTGAACATGTCTTCGTCAGGGTGTCAGGTGTGAACATGTCTTCATCAGGGTGTCAGGTGTGAATATGTCTTCATCAGGGTGTCAGGTGTGAACATGTCTTCATCAGGGTGTCAGGTGTGAATATACCTTCATCAGGGTGTCAGGTGTGAATATGTCTTCATCAGGGTGTCAGGTGTGAACATGTCTTCATCAGGGTGTCAGGTGTGAACATGTCTTCATCAGGGTGTCAGGTGTGAACATGTCTTCATCAGGGTATCAGGTGTGAATATACCTTCATCAAGGTGTCAGGTGTGAATATGTCTTCATCAGGGTGTCAGGTGTGAATATACCTTCATCAAGGTGTCAGGTGTGAATATGTCTTCATCAGGGTGTCAGGTGTGAATATACCTTCATCAAGGTGTCAGGTGTGAATATGTCTTCATCAAGGTGTCAGGTGTGAATATGTCTTCATCAGGGTGTCAGGTGTGAACATGCCTTCATCAGGGTGTCAGGTGTGAATATGTCTTCATCAGGGTGTCAGGTGTGAATATGTCTTCATCAGGGTGTCAGGTGTGAATATGTCTTCATCAGGGTGTCAGGTGTGAATATGTCTTCATCAGGGTGTCAGGTGTGAATATACCTTCATCAGGGTGTCAGGTGTGAATATGTCTTCATCAGGGTGTCAGGTGTGAATATGTCTTCATCAAGGTGTCAGGTGTGAACATGTCTTCATCAGGGTGTCAGGTGTGAATATGTCTTCATCAGGGTGTCAGGTGTGAACATGTCTTCATCAGGGTGTCAGGTGTGAACATGTCTTCATCAGGGTGTCAGGTGTTAATATGTCTTCATCAGGGTGTCAGGTGTGAACATGTCTTCATCAGGGTGTCAGGTGTGAATATGTCTTCATCAGGGTGTCAGGTGTGAACATGTCTTCATCAGGGTGTCAGGTGTGAATATGTCTTCATCAGGGTGTCAGGTGTGAATATGTCTTCATCAGGGTGTCAGGTGTGAATATGTCTTCATCAGGGTGTCAGGTGTGAATATACCTTCATCAAGGTGTCAGGTGTGAATATGTCTTCATCAGGGTGTCAGGTGTGAATATACCTTCATCAGGGTGTCAGGTGTGAATATGTCTTCATCAGGGTGTCAGGTGTGAATATGTCTTCATCAGGGTGTCAGGTGTGAATATACCTTCATCAGGGTGTCAGGTGTGAATATGTCTTCATCAGGGTGTCAGGTGTGAATATGTCTTCATCAAGGTGTCAGGTGTGAACATGTCTTCATCAGGGTGTCAGGTGTGAATATGTCTTCATCAGGGTGTCAGGTGTGAACATGCCTTCATCAGGGTGTCAGGTGTGAACATGTCTTCATCAGGGTGTCAGGTGTTAATATGTCTTCATCAGGGTGTCAGGTGTGAACATGTCTTCATCAGGGTGTCAGGTGTGAATATGTCTTCATCAGGGTGTCAGGTGTGAACATGTCTTCATCAGGGTGTCAGGTGTGAATATGTCTTCATCAGGGTGTCAGGTGTGAATATGTCTTCATCAGGGTGTCAGGTGTGAATATGTCTTCATCAGGGTGTCAGGTGTGAATATGTCTTCATCAGGGTGTCAGGTGTGAACATGTCTTCATCAGGGTGTCAGGTGTGAATATGTCTTCATCAGGGTGTCAGGTGTGAACATGTCTTCATCAGGGTGTCAGGTGTGAATATGTCTTCATCAGGGTGTCAGGTGTGAATATGTCTTCATCAGGGTGTCAGGTGTGAACATGTCTTCATCAGGGTGTCAGGTGTGAATATGTCTTCATCAGGGTGTCAGGTGTGAACATGTCTTCATCAGGGTGTCAAGTGTGAACATGTCTTCATCAGGGTGTCAGGTGTGAACATGTCTTCATCAAGGTGTCAGGTGAGAATATGTCTTCATCAGGGTGTCAGGTGTGAACATGTCTTCGTCAGGGTGTCAGGTGTGAATATGTCTTCATCAGGGTGTCAGGTGTGAACATGTCTTCATCAGGGTGTCAGGTGTGAATATACCTTCATCAGGGTGTCAGGTGTGAATATGTCTTCATCAGGGTGTCAGGTGTGAACATGTCTTCATCAGGGTGTCAGGTGTGAACATGTCTTCATCAGGGTGTCAGGTGTGAACATGTCTTCATCAGGGTATCAGGTGTGAATATACCTTCATCAAGGTGTCAGGTGTGAATATGTCTTCATCAGGGTGTCAGGTGTGAATATACCTTCATCAAGGTGTCAGGTGTGAATATGTCTTCATCAAGGTGTCAGGTGTGAATATGTCTTCATCAGGGTGTCAGGTGTGAATATGTCTTCATCAGGGTGTCAGGTGTGAATATACCTTCATCAGGGTGTCAGGTGTGAATATGTCTTCATCAGGGTGTCAGGTGTGAATATGTCTTCATCAGGGTGTCAGGTGTGAATATACCTTCATCAGGGTGTCAGGTGTGAATATGTCTTCATCAGGGTGTCAGGTGTGAATATGTCTTCATCAGGGTGTCAGGTGTGAACATGTCTTCATCAGGGTGTCAGGTGTGAACATGTCTTCATCAGGGTGTCAGGTGTGAATATACCTTCATCAAGGTGTCAGGTGTGAATATGTCTTCATCAGGGTGTCAGGTGTGAATATACCTTCATCAGGGTGTCAGGTGTGAATATGTCTTCATCAGGGTGTCAGGTGTGAATATGTCTTCATCAGGGTGTCAGGTGTGAACATGTCTTCATCAGGGTGTCAGGTGTGAACATGTCTTCATCAGGGTGTCAGGTGAGAATATGTCTTCATCAGGGTGTCAGGTGTGAACATGTCTTCGTCAGGGTGTCAGGTGTGAACATGTCTTCGTCAGGGTGTCAGGTGTGAATATGTCTTCATCAGGGTGTCAGGTGTGAATATGTCTTCATCAGGGTGTCAGGTGTGAATATGTCTTCATCAGGGTGTCAGGTGTGAATATACCTTCATCAGGGTGTCAGGTGTGAATATGTCTTCATCAGGGTGTCAGGTGTGAACATGTCTTCATCAGGGTGTCAGGTGTGAACATGTCTTCATCAGGGTGTCAGGTGTGAATATACCTTCATCAAGGTGTCAGGTGTGAATATGTCTTCATCAAGGTGTCAGGTGTGAACATGTCTTCATCAGGGTGTCAGGTGTGAATATACCTTCATCAAGGTGTCAGGTGTGAACATGTCTTCATCAAGGTGTCAGGTGTGAATATGTCTTCATCAGGGTGTCAGGTGTGAATATGTCTTCATCAGGGTGTCAGGTGTGAATATACCTTCATCAAGGTGTCAGGTGTGAATATGTCTTCATCAGGGTGTCAGGTGTGAATATACCTTCATCAAGGTGTCAGGTGTGAATATGTCTTCATCAGGGTGTCAGGTGTGAACATGTCTTCATCAGGGTGTCAGGTGTGAACATGTCTTCATCAGGGTGTCAGGTGTGAATATGTCTTCATCAGGGTGTCAGGTGTGAATATACCTTCATCAGGGTGTCAGGTGTGAATATGTCTTCATCAGGGTGTCAGGTGTGAACATGTCTTCATCAGGGTGTCAGGTGTGAATATACCTTTATCAAGGTGTCAGGTGTGAATATGTCTTCATCAGGGTGTCAGGTGTGAATATGTCTTCATCAGGGTGTCAGGTGTGAACATGTCTTCATCAGGGTGTCAGGTGTGAATATGTCTTCATCAGGGTGTCAGGTGTGAATATACCTTCATCAGGGTGTCAGGTGTGAACATGTCTTCATCAGGGTGTCAGGTGTGAATATGTCTTCATCAGGGTGTCAGGTGTGAATATGTCTTCATCAGGGTGTCAGGTGTGAACATGTCTTCGTCAGGGTGTCAGGTGTGAATATGTCTTCATCAGGGTGTCAGGTGTGAATATGCCTTCATCAGGGTGTCAGGTGTGAACATGCCTTCATCAGGGTGTCAGGTGAATAAAGTCACCTGTGTGTATATTTCCTCTGTGTCAGTGTGAAATGTCCCTGCATGTACTAACTTCCTGTAATAGGAAAATTCATAAACGGTGTAAAGCTTAAAGCCCCAAGCAGTGACTTTTGGACCCTATCAGTGTGGGGTATATCCACATACAATTTTGAATTGATTTATCTTTGGCTTGATCCATTTTACTCCAGTGTTTACAAACATTACCGGTGTAAACAAACCTTTTACAGCCACAAACTATAGTTTAAAATTAGTCCTTGTATCAAGAGCCCAGTTAATCAATTAGAGACGTACGTAAAATGTGTAAAATATTTTTTACAGTGGAAACATTTCCATCATGTTATTTAAATCTCTAATTAAAAAAAATATGACTAAGAATATTGTAATAATAGCCATCGTCTCTCACACTCACTCACTCACTCACTCACTCACCTCATACTGGCAGCTGGTATTAACTAAACTAGCATTAATCTAGCTTCGGTAACATTAGTCGCTAGAGCTGGTAACATTAATCCTAAAGCTGGTAACATTGATCCTAAAGCTAGTAACATTAATCCTAAAGCTAGTAACATTGATCCTAAAGCTAGTAACATTGATCCTAAAGCTGGTAACATTGATCCTAAAGCTAGTAACATTAATCCTAAAGCTAGTAACATTGATCCTAAAGCTAGTAACATTGATCCTAAAGCTAGTAACATTAATCCTAAAGCTAGTAACATTAATCCTGAAGCTAGTAACATTGATCCTAAAGCTAGTAACATTGATCCTAAAGCTAGTAACATTGATCCTAAAGCTAGTAACATTAATCCTAAAGCTAGTAACATTAATCCTAAAGCTAGTAACATTGATCCTAGAGCTAGTAACATTGATCCTAGAGCTGGTAACATTGATCCTAAAGCTAGTAACATTGATCCTAAAGCTGGTAACATTAATCCTAAAGCTAGTAACATTAATCCTAAAGCTAGTAACATTGATCCTAGAGCTGGTAACATTGATCCTAAAGCTAGTAACATTAATCCTAAAGCTGGTAACATTGATCCTAAAGCTAGTAACATTAATCCTAAAGCTAGTAACATTGATCCTAAAGCTAGTAACATTGATCCTAGAGCTGGTAACATTAATCCTAAAGCTAGTAACATTAATCCTAAAGCTAGTAACATTGATCCTAAAGCTAGTAACATTGATCCTAAAGCTGGTAACATTGATCCTAAAGCTAGTAACATTGATCCTAAAGCTGGTAACATTGATCCTAAAGCTAGTAACATTAATCCTAAAGCTAGTAACATTGATCCTAAAGCTAGTAACATTGATCCTAGAGCTGGTAACATTAATCCTAAAGCTAGTAACATTAATCCTAAAGCTGGTAACATTGATCCTAAAGCTAGTAACATTGGTCCTAAAGCTGGTAACATTAATCCTAAAGCTAGTCACATTGATCCTAAACCTAGTAATATTGATCCTAAACCTAGTAACATTGATCCTAAAGCTAGTAACATTGATCCTAAAGCTAGTAACATTGATCCTAAAGCTAGTAACATTGATCCTAAACCTGGTAACATTGATCCTAAAGCTAGTAAAATTAATCCTAAAGCTAGTAACATTGATCATAAAGCTAGTAACATTGATCCTAAAGCTGGTAACATTGATCCTAAAGCTGGTAACATTGATCCTAAAGCTAGTAACTGATCCTAAAGCTGGTAACATTGATCCTAGAGCTGGTAACATTAATCCTAAAGCTAGTAACATTGATCCTAAAGCTAGTAACATTGATCCTAAAGCTGGTAACATTGATCCTAGAGCTGGTAACATTAATCCTAAAGCTAGTAACATTAATCCTAAAGCTGGTAACATTAATCCTAAAGCTGGTAACATTGATCCTAAAGCTAGTAACATTGATCCTAAAGCTGGTAACATTGATCCTAAAGCTAGTAACTGATCCTAAAGCTGGTAACATTGATCCTGAAGCTAGTAACATTAATCCTAAAGCTAGTAACATTGATCCTAGAGCTGGTAACATTGATCCTAAAGCTAGTAACATTAATCCTAAAGCTAGTAACATTGATCCTAAAGCTAGTAACATTGATCCTAGAGCTGGTAACATTAATCCTAAAGCTAGTAACATTAATCCTAAAGCTGGTAACATTGATCCTAAAGCTAGTAACACTGGTCCTAAAGCTGGTAACATTAATCCTAAAGCTAGTCACATTGATCCTAAACCTAGTCACATTGATCCTAAACCTAGTAACATTGATCCTAAAGCTAGTAACATTGATCCTAAAGCTAGTAACATTGATCCTAAAGCTAGTAACATTGATCCTAAAGCTGGTAACATTGATCCTAAACCTAGTAACATTAATCCTAAAGCTAGTAACATTGATCATAAAGCTAGTAACATTGATCCTAAAGCTGGTAACATTGATCCTAAAGCTGGTAACATTGATCCTAAAGCTAGTAACTGATCCTAAAGCTGGTAACATTGATCCTAGAGCTGGTAACATTAATCCTAAAGCTAGTAACATTGATCCTAAAGCTAGTAACATTGATCCTAAAGCTGGTAACATTGATCCTAGAGCTGGTAACATTAATCCTAAAGCTAGTAACATTAATCCTAAAGCTGGTAACATTAATCCTAAAGCTGGTAACATTGATCCTAAAGC